>CM065668.1:313286-735873 GCA_033220385.1 Triplophysa yarkandensis | reverse complement strand
ATTTTGATAAATGTTAGGTAAAGACAACCGAGTTTTGGCTACCAACATTCTTCAAATGATCTTCTTTTGTATTGTGCAGAAAAGTCAAAGACTTCAAGAGAGTGGTTTTACATGTTTTTTCTAGATGAACAAGTCCTTTAATGTGAGACCAGGTTATATTGACATAGTGAAACTTCCATTACAATGAACATTCTTCAAAATATCTTCTTTTCTTTTCGCAGATAGTCATAGGCAGAAGTCATAGGGGTTAAAAACAAAAGCATAGCAAGTTAAAAACATACAAATGCAGAGAACCAAACATCACTGCCCCCATAGACTTCCATTGTATGGACATTTCTCAAAATAGTTCCACCTAAATAAATCACAATATATGTTGGTCGAACCGCCCCTTCAAGTGCATAACTGTATGAAACAGTTTGGTTTCTCAATTGAAGGGCCAGGGTTTGTTCTTTCAGCCGTATCGGTTCACATGCAGAAGCTACATGATTTAGTTTGTTCCTCGTAGATCACACAGTAGGATGTCAACTACCGCTTTTCCTTTGTGTCTGTGCGTTCACATCATCGTTATTGCAACGCAAATGCGTCTGATGTCATCTTGGCCTTCCACGAATACTCAAGCTCTACCGCACCACAAAACATGGAGAGTGTTTAAACGATGGTCAGAAAGTTGAGAGTGATTCTTCAGTTTCTTCTCTGATAGAGCTGTTATTTACGGAGGAAAGCAAAAGGTCGAGTTGATCTTCTTGTCCTGACCACTGCTGTGTTTATTACGTGATTAGAATCCTACACACGCACACGAGCATGTGAGCTTTAAGCATGTTTGTAATCCCTCTTAGGCTCGCGCCCTCTTGCATGTGGATGAAGACTCTTGGGATCCACGCGTGTTATAGAAACAGGCTGCTTTACTTCTGATGATGGAAATGAAGTAGAGCCATAAAAGGAATTCGGTCTCGCTGTTTAAAGTGTGAAGTAACTGTCAGCGGGTTTGTGGGATGGAGTGAATCTGTCTGTTCTTTGTTACTAGGGAGTTCCTCCGATTCGGTTAAATATGTTGGTTGAAAGCTATTGGAGAGATCTATCCATCACAGTTAATGGCAAGCTTTGCCTATTCAGACGAAGTTTGATAAACCTGACATGACATTGAGTTTGTTGAAGATTCTTATTGAGGCCTGTTGTTGCACTTATTTGCCTTTGTTTTCTAAATCGTTGTTAAGAAATCTTAAGTAAAGCGTTTTGAAACAGAATTTATTACCACGATAATGCCATGTTTGCAATAAAGGAGTATATGGTGCAGCCGGGCAAGGGTACGCCAGGTCAACCGCCCTCAAGCATTCACCTTTGTAAGATCAAACCAGATGGGAAACGAGCCTGGGCATGGTTCGATTGGGCAGTGGGTACGCAGGGGCGCTTTCCTGTGCCCGCTGAAGTTGTGCGAGCGTACTTTAACGTCCATCGGCATGGATGGCGAATGTTTGTGTAGCTCAGCTTCGGACGTGTTGGAAGACAAACGAAACAAACTTACTTGCGACAAGCTGAAATGCTTCTTTTTGAAAAGAGGAACATGCATTAACTTTTCAAAAGTCAGAAATAAACAGCAGTTCTGCATAGAATAAGTACTAGTGTTTAACTTAAAAATGATCGGCTATTCTTATCACCGAATAAGTTGTTTTCATTAAGTTCTGCTTTGTTGCTCAAAGAAAAAGTTAATGGGAAATCTGTGTCAGAAACAGCCAGCTTGCTTTAAAAAAATCAGTATCGGAATCGCACATGACTTAAAGAATGAAAGGTATTATAAATGTAGTCCTTTAATCTTAGTTTCCTCTTGAGACATTTTTACCTTCGAAAAAATGTCTTCGGCTGTCATCTACTGAATTTACCAGGTCACAATAAACACAGCACACTGAACTAAACGTGAATGCACTTTATACAATTTAGTCAACATCATTATTGTTTACAGTACAAGTATAGACAGTAAAAAAAGGATAATAACTAAATATGTATATTCCTAGAAAAACTTGTTGCATATATTGCATTTAAAAATTAAAAAGGCTGATATTTCTAAAAAAAGGACACTAAATAATTGTTTTTTATTTTAAGGAACCTGTCTTCTTTTTCTCGTATATCTAATATCGCTCTTTATTTAACTTGTTTAATCTGAAGTATTTGAATAAGTTAGTATTGCTTTTAAGCGGTCCTGCTTGTTAGCTTGATTCCTGTGTCGATTTTTAGAAATCACTATGCCTGGCCTTAACCTTCGGAAGGCTGTTAGATGCCACATGCACATCGGTTAGACCTTTGAAGTTTTTATGAAGGTTGCAAGAGTCTCCAAAGTATAGAAATGAACTGAAGATCAGTGTTGTGACCCAGGGCTGTCAGTTAGGTTTTGTATTACAGATATTTTTACGTGATGTACAGTATGGCTGTATTGCTTTCTCAGGCAGATTTATTTGAACGTTTTAAATGCTTTCATTGTAATCGTCTATTTGAATCTTTTTTTCCCACATAGGAACATCATAGATGGACCCTCAAATTCATCTTTATATTTTGATATGTATTCACTGCTATACATTGCTATTAAGACTTTTTATTACATTTCTTTTGAGATCGTATCCCAGTTTGATAGGAAACAGCGCTTGTCTAGATGTAAATTTACACCATTTTCTGGTAGCCTGGCCTGCGTTTGTTTACATCGACTCTTAAGTGGGGAATGCAAGTGTGTTTAGAGTAAGTGAGAGTGTGCACACATGTATTATTCAAAGAATAAATGTTTGTGCGTAACATCTGGAACCGTCAGCGTGGTTAAACCGTCTGTCCGTGCTTTCTTTTTATTCTCTTCAAAGCTGTCGGGAAGGGAATACAGTTTGGGGTTTAACATCAGCTCATGATTCCATATGATGCATGATACTAGGGTCAAAATTACGATGGTATCACGAACAATAAAACTCTTTTTGATAAACAATAAATTGACAACATACAAGGTTTGACTGTAATTAAAGGAAAGCGAATAAGAAAGGAAATCCTAAGAGCACACGCACTACAGTTCTATGATACACATCTTATGTTCGTATCAATATAGTGTTTGTGTTTTTCATTCACACTCTTTAATATTAAACTATTTTGCAGGCCCCTTTTGTTCAAAAGATGAACCCTGATTCGGTTAATGTTTCTGGTTTGAATTGCAAGTGGATTTTCACTGCATCCCTATTTATAATCTAAATAAAAAAGGACCTTTTGATCAAATATAAATTCCAATATTCACAAATCACATGTCATCACAAAACACAATCCATTCCCGAAAATGTACATTGAAAGTCCCCCCCAACCCTTACACTTACATTTAACAACCAATGAAGTACAAATACATTCCGTCCGACATCAGACACAGTTTTGTCCTTTACTCTCTCTTTTGGATTTGGTGTTTATAGCAGTGTGCAGTATTCTTGCACACAACATGCATATGTGTGCATACATGCATACTCAATCATGATAAGTTTCCTGTACAAAGTGCAGTATTCTGGCACTGAAATTGTTCACGTAAAGCATGAAATCATGACCACTCCACCAAATCTGCCCTTGCCTCTAATGTTTCTAATTTTCAGATGCCCAGAACACAGATTAATCATGTGCACATTTCTAACCTGCAGTGAATGAATGAATGAATGAATGAACGTGTGTGTTTTTGTGTGTGTGTGTGTGTGTGTGTGTGCGTGCGTGCGTGCGTGCGTGCGTGCGTGCGTGTGTGTGTTGCCTGTGGGGAGTTGAGGCGGAGGTGACGGTTCTGTCTTCTTGTTAACATTCAAATGTGATTACTCAAAATGGATTGGCTCTTTTATTTCTTGTGCCACAGAAGACGGGTGTAAAGTGTCGACTGTATTGATGTTTTGGTCAATGCTTATAGCAAAATATCTGTCTGATGGAATCATTTAAGACGTCTTTTATTTGGGTTTGTTTTAAAGTGACTGTAAACATTCTGTTTTCAGGAAATAATGCGAGAAATGTTTACTATTTAGGGGCACTTTTTTCTTTAAATGTTGTATTTGGGATCTTGGTTCTAGATCCTGACATTGTCTCAGAGTATTATATGTGTTTGGGTTTGTTGCTTTTATTGAGTTCTTTACGGGGTGTAACGCAGCGTGTTGGACCCTGGGGTTTCAATGTCAGGTTTTTAACACGTGGAAAAGCACCGAAATTGTCACAAGACGACAGGGCGCTACGCTCAATTCCAAACACCATCAGAGATTTTCTGTTCCCTTGGTTTTGTTCCACTGTTACACATCTGTGTCTACTGTACACAATAAGCATTATAGGAGATGCTTGTCATTTACATTTATACGTCATAAAGATCACGTTGTGTTTAGCTCAGTACTTGTTGTTCTGAACAAAATAAACAAAACAAAAACATTGATTTATATTAGTTGGACTTGGGATGGTGGCAAAATGCTTGACGAATCAAAACGGCCGGATCGTTAAATGGGGCAGCAGTTTATGTATTAAGCAGTCAAGACTGACAGCATTATAAATGTTTTATTAAATATTGGAATTTAAAGTTTCGTTTCGGTATTTGACATAAAAAAACATTTTTATTGAGTTTTTATTAAGGAGAGATGAATATATAATTCTTTAAAGCTATGTAAGTGCTTTATGTAAGAATCAGACTCAAAAATGTAAATATAAGATTTATATTTGTGTTACTGCTGCATTAGTAATACGAAAGTTTTAAACATTTCGACAGGACTCTAACTTAAAATGAATGTGGTCATGTTGTATCGGAAGGTTGGTTTGTTTTTTAAATAAATAAGTAAAATTATGAAATCTGTTCTAGATCATTTTCAGAGATGCAATGATACTAAATTTCGCCACCGATACCTACATAGCATTGATCATAATAATGACTGCCGATAGTTGGTAAAACAATATTCACAAAATTATAAATCTTATATATATATATATATATATATATATATATATATATATATATGTATGTAGTATTTGCAAATCATTTATTAATGTAATAACTATTAATATTTAACTTAAAATTGGAGATCTTTATAAACATTTTAGTTACACAAAGCACGTATTCATTATATTTTCTGTCCATTTTTGGTTGACAGTTTGTTATGAAGCTAAACATTGAAAATATTTTAATATATTTGCACATTGTGTTCTCAATACAGCGCTTTCCTGTTTTTTATTTCCACCTCCCTGTCTCAGTTAAGGCAAAAAGCCTGTAAATGTAGCTTAAAAAATCTTAAATTGTGTATAAAGGTAAACAATTTAGCTTGGAAAAATTTAAAAAGAGAATTTAAACATAACTTACTGTAAGAACCAGGTGCCAGAGAACTATCGTTTTTTACAGTAGCAGATTTGATAGTTTTTGGGAAATGTATTATCATGAACTTAGAATTTAAGCAAATAGGACTCCAAACAAACAACACAATTATAAGTATGTCTAACTCTTTCTGAGAGTCAATCCACAAAGGGAAAATGCGTAGAACCCAACGTTACCGGATTTTTCGCCCAACCAGAATATCTGATCACCGTCGGATCTCACAGGGCCTAGAAGCCAGGTTTAAAAGTCGATAGATTCTTGGACGCAACACATATGGCGATGAGTAACGCAGGTCTCCGCAACCGCCAACGTCATCATCTCTCGCTAATGTGTTTCCATGGCAACTCTCACCAAAGCATGCTTTGTGTTTTGTATGTGTTGCGTGTGGTCGGACACATTTTAATCATTTTATCCTCAGGACTGCGAGGCGCGTACGGTTTTGTGTACGCATGCAGACCACAGGATTTCCCCTCGGACCACTCGTAATGGGGGGATCGCCTTTAATAGGGTGGAATGGAGCAATTCACTGAGGTTTTTAATAATTTCATACGGGCCGATTAAATCTCGCTGGCTACTAATAGGATTTTCTCAGTAGGGTGCATGGACCTCTCCCTTACAATAACATTCAATTAATATAACCCCTCTCTCTCTCTCTCTCTCTCTCTCTCTCTCTATCATGGGCTGGTCTGCACTGCAACACATTATAATATGATATAATGTAAGTGTGCATCCCCTGTAAAAGTACATTTTAGAACTCAATATGAATGACACCTAAACATTTGAAGTTCTCTATGACAAAACACTATTGTCATGTCTGTTAACATGAATCATGGAACAATCTCACGGACACATACATAGACCCAATTCTTTGACTCATCCTCTTCAGAAAGCCAAAGCAAAACACTCAACCTGTGCAAGTAATCCAAAAAAACAAACATTTACTTTGCATCTCACTGTAAAAAGGGCCATTCAGGCCACAATTAGCTTCCCCGAGAACATCTAATGGGGTTTTCTATGGTGCAAATGGAATAATTGCGAGTTTGAATTGACTGCTTTCTCATTAACCAATTTTCGACATGTTCTAAATTATACCAAAGTTGGAGAAAACTGAGATTGTCGTATTTTGATGTTGCTTGGCTTGCGGTAGCTGTGGAAAGATTTCCCAATATATTTGTAAACCGAAATAAATAGGATGCTGAGTAGTTGTGATTGACATGTGTATGTCACGTTTATGTTATGAATATATTTTACAGCACTGTTTAGAATTGCATGAAAGGTATAAATGTGACAATGCTTAATTTTTAAAAAGAATTTCAAATCTATCTTATTCTCCAGATCTTATTGTTCTTTTCTTTTGTAACGTGCCTTGAAAACGGGATCGCCTTGTAACCGAGACACGTGAAAGATGTCTATGTTAAATGTCTACATTTAATCAGTATTAACTACGCTGTAAGAAATATTATAATGGCTTTATTATGGCAGTTATACCACAGTTAACTTAATAAAATCTTTCACAAACATTCAATAGATTTTAAATAGAATTCAATTATTGATTTCCCTAAAATTTACATACTTTTATATATATATAATATATATATAGGGTGTCTTGTTGAATTATTTGTTATTTTAAAGTTTGAGAAATCTTGGATTTTTCTCGAACCCGCTATTCCGATTATGTTGGCATTTTTTTGTGGTTTAAAGGTTCTGTACTTTTTTGAATGACATTCAAACTAGAAAGCCAAACAGCTGAAGGTGCTCGCGAAGTAACCCGGAGTACTTCTAACAGCTCTTCACCTCTCAACCCTTCACACGTCTTTTCGGTCCGTTCTGACTCACCGCACATTTTCTTCGAGTTTTCAGTGTGTTCTGGGTTCTCTGTTGGTTTAACGTTCAACACCTCCGCTGTACAAACACAAGCCGCGAATATACCTCAGCAAGTCAAGGAATAAATGTCACAACCACGACGGGTCCTTAATGGAGTCGGCGAGCTGAACTCCTCTGAACTTTACTTTCTCTCCTATTGACAGACTTGCTCTATAAACGGTAATGGAATCCAAAGACTCTTGGACTGTTCCTCCTGAGACTTTTAGGTGAAGTGTCTGTGTATGTATTGTATTAAGATGGCCGATGCATAAGGAACCAGAGAAACGGCTTGACAAACACTTCCTCTGTTGGCTTTCTGACGGGGGATCGAAGTGCTTTTTGGAGCCAGTAACCTCCAGAATATCAAGCACTTTCTGCAACACAAGTGATATTTACAAGGAAACCCAACAAAGAACCCGAGAAGAAAGAAAGGTATCCACCTGTTTCCACATATTCATTAATATCTTCCCCGAGGACGGCTGAGATTTATTGCGGAGGGCTGAGAGTTTTAATCGACTGGCTCCTTCCTCCGCGGCTGCTAGGGGCTCGATAATCACCTTCGCTCTTCTAGTAACCCCCATGAGTGCTCTCACCAGCCTTTACTGCTCCACGCTCCTCTCGGTAACATTTATATGTGCTGTAAAAAGCAATGGCTACAAAATGGATAGTCGGAGGTATTATACATATCGATGCATTTGTGACCATCACAAACAACTGAAGGGCGGTTAAACTAATCGCTAGCAATACGTGGCCTTAGAATGATAAGAATCAATCTGCGTTCTGAGATATTGCACATAACAGTTTGGAATTGTGTATTACATTTTATATATTGTGAAAAGGACGGAGAGCATTAATGTATTAAAAATGTGAAATATCATCATTTTTTTTTTTAATTTTGTTTATTGGGATATTTGTCAACGCCTGTCCCCATTGACTCCCATTGGTTTTGAGTCTACACATTAGAACTCTATCGATGCCGCTGTTGTTAGATTACCAACATGTTTCAAAATATCTTCCTTTGTTTGACATGCACATATAAAACGACAAATCCATGTCAGAATTTCCATTGTAGACAAACAAACCTTTTAAAGTCTAGCGTGACGGTTCCTTAAGTCTGTTTTTAACTTTTCACCGCGGCTTGCGGTTCTTCACTTTGAAGAATGTTCTCGAACTGTTCTCCATGTTGCTGTGCAGGTGAGAAGCTAATGAGACTCTTTTCCTCTCTCTTTCTCCATCTTGGATGAGCTGAAGAGCTTGTCAACACAGAAATATTGAACGACTGCAGCGCACAAAATTCTCTTTGAAATGGAGAATAAACCTCCCCGTTCCCCTGTAGCCGGAGGGCCCGTATCCTCACGTGCTCCGTGGAAGCCGAGCATCAATCCCGCTCGCTCATAATGTAATAGAGGCTTGCCGGCTTCAAAGCTCACCCTGTTTGATCCCTGATAAAGTCTGAAACAGCTGTTCTCCAGTCATTACTCAGCACTGCTCACTGTTTCCCATCACTTCCAGTAGGGGGTTAAAGAACTCATGAAGTTTAGTGCTGAAGCGAAGACGGCAGCCGTTTATTGCGCGCTATGAGATTTTGCAAATCATTATCGTAGTACTTTTGGGGTGTTTGCAGTTGCTTGAACGGTAGTTGTTAAATTTTTTACTTAAAGCTGTACATTGCTACTACTGAAATCTGGTGCGAATAGGGCGGCACGAATGCTGCAAATGGGCGTCATTTGCATCCTCCGCGTAAGTTGAATTATTTCGCTAAGATCTCATTGACGTATAAAATATACTGTTTGAGAGGACATTGACACCCGACGATTCTCCCTGACGCGTGATGTTTTTCATAACAACCTTTTTAGGGCCTGAAACCGGTTTTTAAAAATCGGATTGCACTTTTTACTGTTGACACGATTGTGGGTAATATCTGATCCGTGGCACACCAAAGGTTAAAATCATAATCGGGAAGTATTTAATGTGGCTTTGTAAATATAGAAAAATATATCAACCTATATTATGTTGACTAAGAAAAGATTAGAAAAACACCTGTAACATTTTACAGTGGAAAATATTAAAATAATTGACTGGAATGGTAACAGCTAATTTCTCTTAAATTAAGTATTTTTTTAAATTCACGTTAATGAAAAATAAGTGTTTAATGAACATGTATATATTTGTAATATAAACCAATTTTATTGGGTGAATTCTAATAGAAATACTTGAGTTGATGAGATTTACTTAATATTTTTACGTGCATAGACAAACTATATAACATATAGTATATTTATAGTATGTATATAGTATATGCATATTGAATATTTACTTTATTTCAAAGCTTTTAAATGTGCTATTTTTTGTGTAAATTGTTTAATGTAAAACAGATTCATTTTTTTGTGTGTATGTGGTCTTAACATGGCCTATGACCTATATATATATATATTAAAAATGAATATATAGCTTTAATTTATAGCTGCTATTGGTATTTTTCTGCATGCACGATTTCAATACCATAATTCTTCAAGGTCAAATCTTTCTTGACATCATTGTTTGGTTGCTGTGCTTTAAAAAGATATTAGGTCCTATACGTCCAAAGGCTTGTTTCTATGGTGACCGCTGTCCATACCTGCATGTTTGTGGTGCTTCCTCAAGCCACAGAGTAAAGACCCGTCTGTTTCAAAGCACAAAGTCCATTGCTTGAACTGTACTACATAGGAAGTGATGTCATATGGCGTTTTTCATTTGTTTATATTATTAAACGCGTTTTATTCACATGCCACATCAACACGAGCTTTATCAAGCAGGCTCGTCCAATCAGCTTTCAGAATCCGTTCTTTCATACTATACCATTTAACGCTCAAAGGAAATCATTTATTTATTGGCTCGGCGTTTTACGTAATCAGTTGAAAGCACAAGGCGCATGTTGCCAGATCCCGCGCTGATGCTGGATCTCTTTAAAACGGGGGATTGGGAGAGCTTCTGCCTCTCCAGACTCTGGCACTGCTGATAGGCCGCTGAGAGTTAAACAGCATATTTCCCCTTGGCCTTTGATGTTGAAGTCTCTGTGATTACTCAATATTTCCGGAAGAGAGAGAATATTTAGATTTGGAAAACCTTTTCATTCAAAGCAATATACAGAGTACACGAAGATACATTTTTATCCGCCTGTGCGCTCCCAGAGGATTGAAACCACAGTGTGTGTATCTCTTTTAGATTGCACTGACATTCAAGTTACAAAAGGGACGCTTTCTCTTTCCATGTAGAATAGACCGGGGCAATGCTTGTCTTAAATTGATTGTTCACTCAAACCTGCATGACCTTTCTTTTGCAGTGAACGGAAGATATTTCGAAGAATGTTGCTAACTGAACAATGCCGGCCTGCATTGCACGCAATAGATTTGAATTTATTCTAGCTGCTGCTTTATATTTTACTTAGTGTGTATTATATGGAAATTGACATTGAAAATAAACCTTGCGCGAAATGTTCCTTAAAGTAACATTGGGACAACACGTCCCCGTTTACCTATTAGACTCACAAGTTGTGACTTCGTAAAAGATTGCATCGAAGTAAAACCCAATGGAGTGTCAAAGCAGGGAAAAAAGGATGGTAAAGAGATGAAGATGAGAGGATTAAACCCCGATTCAGTCTGTAATGGACTTAACCGTGGTCATGCAGCAGCAGATGGCTTGCTTGAGCTCTCTGGATGTTATATAACCAGACAAAACCCTTTCTCATCCTCCTAAAAAAACAATCCCTTGATTTTCTCTCGCTTAACCTTTGCTTAATACAAAGGGCAGGCGCCACACGTGCATCGGTGTTTTTTCTGAATGTCCTCGTTCATTGTGGTTCTAGCGAAACATTGCTTGAATCGATTCTTTATGTTAAGACACACACAGACCGATTCAAGAGAGCAGTTTGGGTTTGTTTGAACCAGCAGGATGTCAGAAGTCAATCTACAGAAGTACTTTCACAAGACGTTTACAATCAGAATCAAATGTGAATCATTAAGTTAATGAAAAGGCTTTTACATTCATTTAGTTGCTTGCTTCTCATTGGCTAGTCTTAAATGTCAACATTATAGATTTGAAACGGTGGAATCGGTAAGTATATTAAAAACTTAATGGGAGCAGTCATTAACCAAAACAGTGGACAGGCTGATATCTATTTCCTTAATGAAGATACAGTTTCATTCATTTATCTGCTGGGAAAGATAACATAGGACAATTTTCAGTATTGTGTTGAATTAGTAGTAAGAATTGTAAATCAGACAACGTGTTACAATCTGTCATGGCATGTTTCATATTACTCAAAGTAAAGACTTGAATAAGTTGTATGAACAAAATCACCATACATTATAAACAAATCTTTAGTTGCTATTAATTGATTTTCGATATTCTGATTATTTCTTCATTAAAGGCGGGTGAGAATTTAGTAAACGTTGTTATTTGAAATCAACTTTTAATCATACAGCTTTGCAAAGAGAATACGTCCCTTATTGCGTGCTTCGCCTTTAACTGTCATTGCTCTTTTAACCCTGATGCCCGCTTGCTCTATTCCGCTTGCCAGTGTGTTTTTGCATTAAGTCTGGCTTTCTAAGCATTTTCACAAATCGGTTGCTCTTCCCTTAAGATGACAATTTTGTACTCATATTTTCTTTTTAATATTGCCAAACTCTTTATGGAGGGCAATTATTCTCACTTACAGGAATGCTTCAATTGATTGGCCAGAGTTTGATATCAGCCATTAATCATATTTTACTCGGGCAGGACTTACTAAACCCGGCCGATCTTACCAACCAATCTCATTGATGACGTCAACGCAAGAGGACTTAAACGATGATTCCATTTTGTAATTATGTAGTACTCAGTTAAAAAATATTACAAATGTTACAAATAATATCTTTTATATTACTATAATATTACTTTATCTGAAAACGGTAAACTGTTATCAGAGACCTTACATATCAGTTATATAAACTTGATCGGTGTCCGCCAACCAACATGACAAAAACTGTACTGTTATCGGAGCGTCCCTTATAATTTACTCGAAAAATTCACAAAATATAAACCTATAAGGTTTTGCCTGACAAGCATTCAAATTTCATTTTCTAATACGTCAAAATTTATTAATTTAACATTATATAATATGCAACAAATTGTCCCATTTATTAAGTTCAACCTCTTATTGTTCCAGTGCAGTTTGCTGTTACTTCGAAAAATGGACAAGACAGATTACATTTTTGGGCTACTACTTCAGTAAATGTGCAGTCGTTTTGTGGTTGCACAATGGGTTGAACAAGAATTGTGGGATTTGGCAGACATGCGTAAATGGACGATAGATGAAGATGTGGAGAGCCTCAAAATAATGTTGCCATCAAATTAATAAAATATATTATTTTAAAATAAAGATATTTGGTTTTGGCATCTGTAAATTGTGTTATATTCAGTCGATAGCCATATCAATCCATTTCAATGTATTTGTTTGATATTTGTGTGACACCTGCAGTGAAGATTTTAATAGATCATGACTAATCATCATCTCAAAGTCTCATAATATATATATATATATATATAACCTGTGAGAGTACTCTGTTCCAAAAGGGTTGCATCATAATTGGGTTCCCCACAGCGCTGTCTCAACAGTTGCTCTAATAGAGGTCTTGGGGACCATGTGCTACAGTCAAACTGAGATGTTATGGCTTTTCTTTCTTTTCTTTCTCAGCCTCCCTCCTGTTCTATACACAAGCTTTCATTAAGAAGCATAAGATCAACTTTACCCTTTATTTACACCTACAGTATGGGGTCTATCCCCCCATGAGGTCGCATGTTTAGACATGATTGGGTCCATGAAGGTGGATGGACTTTTTCGACGATACTTGCGAGCGTAAGACAATACGCTTCAACACATTTGCCACTTGAAGTCAAGTTAGGATTGAGGACCAGTTTCCTGGGTTAGTTTTTGATTTTAAGTTGGATGTTCTGATCTCTAAGTCGGACACATGGTTGTCATTCGCAAAGAAATCCAAACTCAAACCAATGACAAAAACAACAGTGATGACGCTTTTATATAACACAGGCTGAATAAATACTTTGTTAAGGAAAACCAAATTATGTGTTTCTGCGTCAGTGACAACTCGCTGTATATAGGGTAGCTCCAAAATCGTTGAGATATCTATTCCATCCCTAGTTAATTGTGACATAAACGAAAAACATAAATGTACAAAATGTCACTCGGTAGTGTGCGTAGGTGTATAAGCATTCACGTCGCAACCTTATGCTTAGTTCCAAGTGGGACGTTTGTCTTTCACAAGACGACAAGAAAGCGAAATAAGAACAACGGAGGACGCCCACGTATGCCGCGACACTTCGGCATGATACGTAACACTTTGATCTGAACTGTCGAGCTGTAATCCATCACGTTCGTCCGTTGACGGTTCTTTGTTTAGTGCATGGGTCGGATTCGCAGTTCTCCTTTTGTTTTGGGATTCTATATGCTATAATGATGTTAGCTCTGATTCGTTGGTAGCCCATAGGCAGATGTCACAGACATCGGGTACTCTGGAGAAAGTGTGGTGGGCGAACCGGTAGGTTTTTAAGTGAAAAGTGCTGAGACATAGGTTCAGGCCTGTCGTGCTCCACCGCCCCGGGCAGTTCTGCAGGTACCTGCTGATAACGAAGGGAGATGCCTAAGAGAAGGTAAATCTCTGTGGATGCTTTGCCCATGTAAGTGGGCGTGGAGAAGCAGGGGCTCTATGCTCAGAGAGTTGAGGACAGCGAGAGAGAGACTGATGTGTATTATAATTGCTGCGGTGATGGTACCTCTCTCTGTGTGGTTAACATGGAGGAGGGTGTAAACGGGCTCCCAGGGGACCAATGGAGAACGGGTTAACTGGCAGGTGGTTTCGGAGGGAAGTCACAAATGCTCAGGCTTTTTCCTCGGGGTGGCTTGATGCAAAAAAAGAAGCCGTATGGATGAGGGATTGTGTCTGGGTTTTGCTAGAAGAGATCAGGGGCTCTGTTAGTTCAAACTTAAAAATATAAATAAAGGGAAACGATTTATCTCAGTATTCATGGTGTAATTCTGTCTTTGTCGAGTCATTTAAGAAAGTTCAACAGGGCCCTTGTTTCTAGTATGACATTCGTCAACGGCTTTTGTTCAAAGCACTTAAAGTTTGAGTCAAAGGGTGTACAGAATATTTATATACATTCATTATGATTGTTTGGATGTAATTTCTTCCACTGTGTCTTGGAATGAAACAGAAAGGTCACATGACACTGCAATGATGCAGAACAAGAAGATGATTGGTCTCTCTCTCTCTCTCTCTCTCTCTCTCTCTCTCTCTCTCTATCTCTCTCTCTCTCTCTCTCTCTCTCTCTCTCTCTCTCTCTCTCTCTCTGTCTCTCTCTCACTCACTCTCTCTCCCTCTCTCTCTCTGGTCTCTCTGGTCTCTCTGGTCTCTCTCTCTCTCTCTCTGGTCTCTCTCTCTCTGGTCTCTCTGGTCTCTCTGGTCTCTCTCTCTCTCTCTCTATCTCTCTCTCTCTCTCTCTCTCTCTCTCTCTCACTCTCACTCTCTCTATTCTCTCTCTATTCTCTCTCTACAAAATGCAGAAAGTTGTGAATAATGGATGCAGAAAAATATAAATGCCAAAGTTTTCATGACAAAATTGTAAAAAAGTGAAACTTTATATTAATAAAAAATAAAAAATGTGTTAATACAAAAATTGTGGAAAATATACAGAAAAAAACGAGTAGGGAGATGACTCATCTGAGAGTCTTTGTAACAACAGAGGACATTTTCAATTTCTAAATATTCTCCTGCTGGTATAGCCGGTTAATGTAGCATAACATTCTTTATTAAATTGAATTTGTGATCAGATCATTCATATTTCATATTTTCCTTGAGTGCTCCAGTGTATATAATGCGTTTGCTGCTAAAACATGTATTTCTGCTGAAATTTTCCTCTTGTATCCGCTATGAGAAAAAAGCCCCGGGCTTCGCAAATGAAACACACATCCTTGGGGTCCCGTCTTTCAAAGCTCAAGGTGTTCGCTTAACAAGTGTCATGAAACTTTACACACGGAGGCCTGCGTACATATGAATACTCTTATTTTTATTAGGCTTGTGATTAGAAATGACAAAGTTATACATTTCCATTTGCATAAATGATTCTGTATTTCTGGTGCCATTTACGGTGTCTTCACAAACCTTTTTGTCTCTTAAATGTCAACCCAACCATACAGTGATGGAATAAAGTACTACTTGTGTGACTTAAATGTCAAGGTGCATTGCTGAAAGAACAACAAGAGAATGAGAATAAGAAGAAAACAAAGTAGAACAAATGTTGTTGTGAACCTTTCAGGACCTTGTGATACTCGAAGTTGTTCTTTCACAATTCTTATAAGCCCTTTCAAACTGACTGCATCCCATCTTGAGTGTTCCTGTCCACTCTTTCCGGTCTATTGTGGTTTCTTTCGCTTGAAGAAGAAGAAGAAAACTTCTTTGGTGTTGGTTCGTTGGTTCGTTCATTCGATCGATCCTGCGACGCTCATGACAGCAGCACACATACATAACCATTAGTCTACAGTGCCCGGTAGGCACAACACTTCTTTCAACTTATTGAACAAATTCATGGTCTGGTGTGAATTGTTCTTATTGTGTGACAAGCAAAAAACAATATTTGTTTAAAATGGGTTGAGTTTGTTCGTTGGTTAGAAAAAAAGAGGTAAAGACACCTTGTTCTCGATGCGAAGGCTGTATCTCTAACGTTTAGTTTAAGATGTGGAAGTTCTTTGGAAGGAAACCAGTCTCAGGTGGGACATCATCACCTATGACACTCGTGTTGATGTCATAACTAATTATAACATCATCACCAAGCGTAACATTAGACGTAGATTGCTGCGACATACAGCACGTGTCCGACTTGACCCCTTACTTAGTATGACATTAGCGGCACTTACTGACATCATGATGTGTCATGACATCACTACTTAAAGCATTGTCATTTGCACTCAATGACATGATAACTAACTACGTTTGCATGGATATGAACGTAAACTTAATCTAAGAAAAGATTTGATTTAAAGAGTAACTATTCCTTTAAAATGTTATATTCTTTATGTTATGAAACGGTATAAAACATTGATCAATTATTCTCGCATGACATAATGTCATCACCCCACATTATTAAAATCTTTCAAGAAACGGTTAGAAATACCAAACTGCTTGTACGCAAAAGAACACAGTAAGTGAACTACGACTACTGTTCAACAAATCGTTAAACTTTCGAAAACTCATTTTCAACATCCAAAGCAATTATACGACAAACATCTGTTCTACTGTACGGAATGCGAGGCTAACTAGATTGGATTAGCTTGATTTCTTTTGTGTTTCACACACTGACGAACATTCACTGCGTCAAACCCAACACGGTTAAACTCACCTCCATCAGCATTCATTTATATCGCTCTATTAACGTTCCCAGTTTCATTCCTCTCTGCTTTCAAAGGCCCCTTGATATGTCAGCCATTACCAAGTTAATTTGGGAAGACTCGAGCATGAATATGGGAGAGCCCCAGCATGCAATCACATCTGAAGATGATCGAAACGCTCCAATGCAGCATCTCGCCAATGAGCAATGCGTTTCATCGCTCAGAGAAGAGCGATTTAGGATGAATCATTGGAAACTAAGCACTTGTTGTCCATCGCGACCAGTGAAATATTTAAAGTTTCATTAGGCGAGTGATGGATGGGGTAATGACAGATGACCGTGGAGGTTCTCTGTGTCAACAGTGTGTCTTTGCAAGTTTTTTTCCGCATTTCAGTGCGGTTTGTTCATGAAAGGTTTCAACGAGAGGAACTGTTGTGTGCCAGTCTCAAAATTGTGCCGCGTGTTAAGAAGACGTAGTCTAGAAGTTAAGTTCTGTCATGGTGATGGCCGATTCTGATGCTTAAGGTGTATACAACTGATACGTAACTATATGATCAAAGTCAGTCCTTTGTTCAGATAAACTTATAGATGTTTTTCCAGGAATTATGCAATATTTGAAATGTAACGATTGTACTGAATAATTCTAAAAAAGTACCATCGTGTATGTCCTCGTTCCGTTTACATCATTAATTGAGATCGCTTAGTAAGATGGGCAACGTTTACGTTGTACCGATCGAGTAATAATAACTATTGCCGATACCGATCTCCAGCCGATTAATCGGAGCATCTATAATCCCTGTGCATGCGTGTGTATGTGTGTGTTTCTTCACTGGTGGGATGGGCATGTTTCCTGTTTTTCCCCTTTAACACTTAAGACCCGTTGGGAAATCACATCTAAACTAGACAGGCAAGAGCTGGCAAGCCTGGAGCAAGTCCAGAATCCTCCCTCAATTTCACCGAGGGCTCTCTTTGGCAGCTCCCTCCCATATAAACCTCAAGGGACGATACAGATAATAACAGTGATGATGAGGAGGAGGAGGATGATGGTGAAAGTATGTTTCTAGTTGGCCATAGAAATCAGCCATTTGGACGGGGCATCTCTGACATCATAACCTTAGCTGATTCCCAAAATCAAGGTTTTAGATATACTGGCTCTCTCTCTTGATAGAGATCTTCCTCTCATCTTAACCAGTTCAGCCTTTTACTTTCACTAACCCCCATCCTGATTCCAGCTCTAGTCGCGTGGCTTTATGGAGATCTCAGATTTTCTCTGCTCATCCCCCAAACCCTCGGAAGCCCCTGATCCCCGATGGCCCCGATAATCTCCGACAAGCGCTGGAACATTTACACTGAAACTCCAGACGTCTTGACATCTGATTGTAATACCGTAAAATTATTCACCTCCTATTTGGCCACCGTACAAACAATTATGCCTTGGGTTACAAGCGCTGCCGCATATGGTCTGTGTGTCCAAACATCATTATATTTTATTCAGTTTACCCATATGTCTGAACAAACACAGCCAGACCATGTTTGCCTTCGAGCCTGAAATAATCAGGATCTATATTTACCTGTTTGGAAATGTGCGGGATCGCTGTTTGAATCCTAATTTGGTACGAAGACTCAATATTAAATATCTGATAATGCAGCTGGCGTTGATTTTAAAACACTGTGAAAGATAAGTTATCATTAGTTTTTATTAATAATAACATCAATCTCATATTCTGGTTCATAATATCTTTTCCATTTTTAAGTAAGGAGGCAATGTTTGTGGTGATCAGCATAAGATCTGATGTTCTTCTTGGTTTATTATGTTGTTTTTGGGTCTCAAACAAGAGTTAGATGTAGGCACATCTGTAATACTGTGTTCACACCAAACTTGAATTAAGCAATTTGCAGGAGTACATTACATTCAATGGGAATGTTAAAATGAGGATGGATGCAAACGTGCAGCAGGGATGCAGATGATGCGAATTGGTGGATCAGTTTCGCAAAACTGGAGCAAAGAAAACCTCGGTGAAACCTACTGTTTCAAGGGTTCGCTTGCACGAGGACAATCCCTGTCGCGTAATGATTTTTTCTTCACTTACACACTTGGTGTGAACACAGTAAACGAGGTCTGCTGAAGATCTGGAAAACATCTACATTGGGGAAACATCTAATAAACATCTTGTTGCAATTAAACATCCATTCTTAATCATAAACATCTTGCAGACATCTTCGAGACGTCTATGTCACATTTGATATGAAACGTTTCAGGGGGAATTGCAGAGGAACAAACAATACAAAACTTTCTTCAGTCTTCTTCTTGTAGATTGTTAGGTCAGATTTTGTATCATTTGGAAAGCTGGTATTTTGGGGTAGTAAATTTCCGCATTGTTCCGTGTGAAAAGTTTCATTTTCAACATGGAATTAGTAAAAAAAGAGTCTTTTTTAAATACTGCTGGATTTAAGTCATCTCTTGTAGTGCTCACTTTCATAAGAATTAGCAGTAGGAGAGCTCTGATCTCTCCATGGACATGTGTATTAACCTTTCATAAGAAGACTTCAGCTTATGAATTCTGATATGTGAAGGAGAAAAAATATGAAATCGTCATTATATGATATAGTTTAGCTTTTATTGTTATGTCGATAGTTATATGCAAAATTCTTAGTAATTTTTATGTATTTGTTTATTATTTTACCAGGAATACGTTTTTAAATCGCTCTCAGTTTCCCTAAAATTTACCATAGTAATACATGCACATAATGCAAAAGATCATTCATTGGATGCTTTTTGGAAGATTGTGTTTGATAATATAATAAAACTCTCTTAATTTAAAATTTAGTAATATGTGTATATGCACAAAAAATTTTTCTTTACAAAATCTGACATCTTGTCATTTTGTTGTTTTTCTGGACCTATGTGAAGAGTGGTCAACAGTATTGATGTCTAAAAAGCTAAAATAGAAAAAAAATCTTACTGTTTTATTGGAGTCTGGATAAGATGATTGGGATGGATGAGATGATAAAAGTGAGATATCTATTTTGGCCCGTCCCCAGAGATCACATTCTCCCTGGGGTTCTGCGTGGGCACTGACCGGAGGTTTTGCTGCTGGTTGTTGGTTCCCGTGGGATCCCGTGCACCACACATGGACTTTAGACACACATGAACTTGATATTCCCGGAACTGTCACACACAATCCCATGAGACTTCTGGAGTTTTGTTTTCCGGTAATAATGAATTCAATACATATTTTACCTTCAGAATCGTAAATGCAACCCTAAGTAGTCAAATAAAGTTAATAGAATTAAAATAAAACAGGTGTACCATCTGATGTCAGATATAAGTAAAATATTCAGTGATTTATTTCTCATTACATTTGATTTAATTGTGAGTTCACAGTGTGGTTTGTACGTGTAGAGCGTGAATCTATTTACACTCACATTTACCTACGTTTAGTTTTTATGGACGCGAATGGAACGTGCGATGCTGAGTGCCTGAAGTGTTGCTTATTCCTTTTGACTCAGAAATATGTATCATATCCATAAATGTTCAACAGATGCATTGTATGATATGGATGCCTGTATGATGTACACAGCATTCTCCAAGGTGCTGAAAACACACAGATCTTTTCTTTTCACCGGCAGAGTACAAACGGTAATTTACATCTTTAATCTCAGTTGTTTCAGATCTGTCTCATTAAAATACATTTGTATTGATTGTGAGACTCTAAAATGACATTTTGCTTTTCTATTAAATCTATACGTGCTTGGTCTTTAGTTTGTGTGTTCCTTGTTATCGAACCCACAACTTTTGTGGTTCCAGTGCATTGCTTTACCAATTGAGCTTTATGAACAGTTTCTAATTCTTTTTTACGCTTGCGAAAACGCAAACACTGTATTTATGCAAAATCATATTTATTGGATTTTATATTATATTTATTTGTATTTATACAAGGTCATCCTTGAATAAATACAAATTTTTATGTACTTTTTACAAATAACTTTATGATAAATATTTAGCCAGTTAACTGCAAACAATTCCGATATGCATATTGCAGTATGCACTTTTACGATATTTTGATACATTGTACAGCATCAAGATTAACATTATATTGAGTCATACATCCATACATCGGATATTTAGCCAAAAATTAGATATAATATAATTATTTAAAAATATTAGAAAACCTCAAACTACTGTATTTCTGTTCTGTAAATCACAATCAATAACACAACATTTAATGAACATTCAAAGTGATTATGATGTAAATTCTTCCAATACAGATGAATGTACTTGTTTCAGCTGTAAATACAACACAAGTCTGTTGCAAAACAGCTCAACATCTCCAGCTGCTCTTATTTGTAAAAGAACCGAATAAGGTCAAAGTTCACAACCTCTGAACTAACCCTGAGTTGTATCCAGCCTCTCCTCTTGCCTAACACTCGCTCCCATGTCCATTTAATCTCTCTCGCTGTATTCCCATCTCTCTAATCCTGCTCTTTCTATCTTGCAAATGTCAATCAGTATCCCTCCCGGTTCATCCGTTCCCCGGGAGACGCCTATCTGCAGCACCGCACGCATTTGTGGCAGGGCAGATATTAATGAGGTTGCCCGGGAGAGGGATAAAAGAATGAACCACTCTTATTCTTTTTCTCTGACAAACATCGTGTGTTCAGGCCTCGGGGCCGGATCTGTCGTTTCTTTACTAGATTTGAACGCAACTGTTGTCTGTGAGGCACGGAAACTTGACCTGCTGATTATAATGTGAAATCTTGGATCGCACGATACGTGTACAGTTTGTGTGAAGAGGTGTTCTTGTATATTTTTGTGTACTGTTGTTGGGCGGAAACCCCAGTATATAAGTGTGTACAAAATGGAAAGATTAAATAATTGATTAAATAATTGAAGAGAAATGGATAAATATATTTCCGTTTATTATAAACTATTATTTATATTTGATTTTGATATATATATATATTACTTGCAAACATATGAATTTATAAATGTATTAATTCCTTTATTTTTTACAACAAATCATGTATGTGTACATCTACATATGTGTAGTTTGTGAACAAGTTATTAACGTTAAAACATTTTGATGTAATAAGAAAATTAATGTTTCTAAATGCTGTAAGTCATTGCGCTATGAAACAATTGACATTCTTAAACTAAAATATATTATTTACATAATTGAACAATATTAAAGTTCACCCAAATTGTAATTCTGTCGTCATTTACTTACTTAACTTCAATATGTTTCATATGTTTATACATGTCTTTATTCAGATGAATACAGAGAAAGATATTTGGAAGAATGCTTGTTACCAACTTGTTCTTGGCCCCAATTGAGCACTATATTAGGAAAAGTACCTTTTTTGCTTTGTTAAACACAAAATAAGATATTTTGAAAAATCGTGGAGGAAAAGCACGTCTGGCTTTCATTTATATTTTTCCTCAATGGGGTCCAAGAATTGTTTGGTTAGCATTATTTGTCCAAATATCTTTCTCTGTGATCTACCAAACTAAGTCATGTGTACAGATTTGGAACAACTAGAGAGTAATTCAAGAAAGAATATTGATTTTTTTTGTTGAACTATCTCTTTTTTTACCTATTACGTATGATTCAAAATCACTAAAAATAATATTTTAGTTTATTTATGTATTTCGTTACCTACCTATCTGGACATAACGTACATGGAAGTCATGGAACATAAATGAATTGTTATGTGATCCACAGAAAAAATTGTTAAATTTTTTGTTACATTTAATAACAAACGTCGCACAAACTTGAATGAACAACTTTTTTCAAGTTTTGTTTGAATATGAAGTCATCAAAAGCATTTTTTTGTTTTATTTTCGTCTTCCTCTCCAAATCACGTCATATAGATACATTTCTTTATGATGTATTATATTTTCGAGGTCATCTCTCAGTGGGCCGAGTTCATTTTATGTGGATTTAATGTCTAAAACTATGTTACAAAAGATGCTGCATGATGGCCTGATTCCATCTCAGCATCCACTCCACCAGCCAGACAACACCGCACCTGCGAAACAAAAGGGAATAATCCTAAAATCCATTCCCTCTCCTACATTCAAATTCTTATCTGGTTTAAACTCATAGCCCTGACAACAAAGGGTTGCCAGATATACGGCGTGCAGGGAGAGGGGTCGGCGCTTTATTACAGCGGTTCTTCATTTCCCCGAGTGATCTTAGAATCAGAAACGTTGGAGGCAGGCGGCCCCTTTGGCTCAGCGGTGGTTCATCACAGGAAGTGACAGCGCTTCAGTCAGATGCCCGATGCCCTCGGCCGCGGCACGTTTAGCGGATCAGCTTTAGGACATCTGCAGGCACGTTTTCCACCTCTTGGGTTCGGATCCGCTTGGTTTTTGATCTGGACGGATGTGGAAAACACTATAACATTATCACGGCCCTGTGGTGTCCGTCTTTACATCGGGCCAACAACTAAACTCACAACAAGCTGACATCAAGAACTCCGAATCATTACTTCTGGGATATCGCTTGGGAATATTATTCATCGTATTCATAGTTCCACCTTCTATTATAATACCAATTTAGCAAAGCTTATGTGATAGAAAAAGTTCTCCGAGGTTAAATTTCCACCAGTTTATGCAAATCTGGCAGAAGTGCTGATCTTCACTTTAGTTCCCCGCTGACGTGTTAAGGCGAGCGTTCACAGATGAGGGTGAAGTGCAGGACTCGCGTCCATTTATTATTCATAGGCAGTAATATATGTTTGTGGAGATATATACATTATTAACGCCATTTTCACCCCAGTTAACCTTTATCTGGTCAATTTAATCGATTTTTCAAAGGCTTCCTTAAATTTGAGTTGTTTTTGGCCTCAGCTGGACCTTATGATCACAAACAGTGAATGTGCATGGAATACAAAGTGTCCAACTAAAAATAGACAAACGTGTCAAGCTATAAATGTTCTAGTTGACCCAAAACTGAAAATATTGATGTTTACTCATCCTCTTGACATTTGAACCTGTATGTCTTTCTTTACTTTGATGTACACAAAATAAGAAGATATTTTTAAGAATGTTGGATTCCGGCACCCACACACTTAAATTGTTTATGTGTCTTTTGTGTTTTTGGTTCAGTGATTTTTTTTACTATGGTGGTCAATGTGGTCCCAGAACTGTTTCAGAAGCATTCTTCTAAATATCTTTCTCCGTGTCATCAGAGAAATCTTTACAAATTGATGACGTTTATTTTTAGTTGAACCGTTTCTTTTCCTGTGATAAAGATCAAGATTTTATTGTGGTTATGGGGTGTTTTAAATATGCTTTAAGTTAAACCCTGTGCAAGTTTATAATAAAACCATTGCCGAGGATTTTCCCCAAATGTACGTTTTTTTAAAAACACGGTTTGAAAGTGCTTTGATTAACAACATCACAAACCTGTGGATCAGCAGTTTGACGCAGAGACGGGGCGATTAAGTGGAGGCCGAGCTCATTTGCGTATTCCTGTATGTGTTTAATGAAGCTTAGGTGTAGTTACAATCAAGTTTTTTTTTCGCGAATAAACATTTACATGTGTAATTTCCATGCATCACGGCTAAGCTTTCAATGATAAAAATGAACGGGAGGACGTTAAGACAATCAAAAACTATAAAAGTTACAGATTTCTGTTATTGTCTTGGTATGAAATGTAATAGTCTTTCACTTTTTTTTCTGGCCACAGGTAAAAGCAATTGATCTGAAATCCAACTAGAAAGTTACAGATAATCTTAATTCAGACGTTGTGTGTAAAGAGATGCGTTACCAATGGCTGGTTTTGTCTGATTTAAAAAAGTCTGATTTATTCAAAAGGCCAAAATCCAAATATGAACTTCATGCATCTTGCCTTCATGCATCTTGCCAGTGAATGATTTCGTACATGTGTGTTGACTTCTTAAACACTCTTGTTGTGTTGAAAATGTGTGCCAATGCAATAGCCTTGTGTTTGTTACCATCTGTATTGAGTCTTTGCATCATTTGTGTTTGTGACAGTCCAAGGTCTCAGTTACAAAGGTTCGCTCAAGACTCAAAAGGGAATAAGGCCTTGTGCAGATCTTAATTGTTAACGTCTTGCACGTCTCATTGTTAACGTCTTGCCGACACAACACAGTGACATCTCAGACCCATTTATGATGCATTTTGAGACTGATTTCAATTTGATTTGGGTTACATGCTCGACGAAATCTTGCTTACGTATATTTTAGAACAGTAATGGGTTGCTAATTATAACTTGTGTTGTTCTTAGAAGGCAAAGAACGTCTGGAGGAAAAGATTTGTTGGTCTTAACGTGGTGTAAGTCCACTGAGAAAGAACCTTCCTTTGTGATGCGTTCAAAGCATTTGCATTGATCCCTATTATAAGAGACGCTCCAAGCCTGTGACGCCTCTATAGGCACACTTTGAGTTGTGGTGCAATGTAAACTTGACACTATTTCAAACTTTTTTAAGAGTTATGCAAATCAATGAGTGATGCGAGCCTATAAACTGAACAGCCTGAGGTCTATATGACATCTGATAGCAGGCTTCTTAGAGATGTACGGCAGATGTGCCAACAATTTAAGCTGAAAATAAATATACAAATAGATCAAATACATGTCTGCCAGATGTATGTTTGCTATCAGGAAGGAAACTGGCAACTGTTCACTTGCACTGGTTTTGTGTTCGTACAGTTGATCTTCGCCTACTGTTATTCTTCAAAATATCTTCTTTTGTGCCCTGCCAAATACAGGGAAAGTAAATTAAATTTCTTTTGGGTTCTTTATCCCTTTAAGAGCTGCAGCATAACATGTTAATAATAATAATGATAATAATAATAATAATAATAATAATAATATTTCTTTTAATGGAAAATATTGATTTGTTTACAAATCCAACAGTTAATTTCTCTAAAATGCACCAATATTTCTTTGAATTTCATGCACTAAAAAGGATTGAATTAAGAAATATATTTGTAATATACACCTTTTATTTTTGATTCATTCTAATAAAAATATTCGAGTTAACCAAATTTACTTTTTATCTAACTTACAGACAAAACATTTAAACACTGTATTCAAACAAGTTACGTTAAGATATTTAAAAATACAAATATTTTAGTGTAAATTATTTCATGTCATGTTTTTGAGCGTGTTACAAAGACAAACATGCACATGTCCTTTTTTTTAACAATATTCCAAACTTTGACTATTCTTGGATTATGCCACGACAATGCAAACTCCTCTTTTGTCGGTAACACCCACGCTGTTACACATATTGCAAAAACATCTGCTTTTCTAGATCACACTAATGATTTTGATTTAGTTTCAATTACTGTTCAGATGAATCTATAGTTAGCTGCGATTGCCGTGACTCCTAACAAGGGATCTTTGTTATCTTGTGGACTGGATCATAATGGATGAGTTGGGTCAGCTCACATGTCCAGCAGTGTTAAGGGGCTGTTTGTCTTCTAACCCCGTAAGCAAGAGTCACTCTGGCTAAAAGCCAACTGGCATGATCAGACACAAGCCCTCGACTTTAGTGGGATGTGTCTTTGTGTGTATCAAAGCGGTTCTCTAAAGAGTCTGGTTTTCATTTTCATACAAATGGCACAATATCTAACGGCCCTCCGCTGGTGTGGTTGCTGTCATTGTCCCTGTAATGCACCGGGTATCAACAGAAATGTAAATAAGCATTCCATTATGTAAAGAGTTATTTCTAAGTAAAGCATCTATGAAGATTGCACATCATGGAGGAATAGAGAGAGTGAAAACAGATTGAAGTATTAAAGGATAAAAACGTTCATTATTAATTCATCCTCCTATTTCCAACCTCTGACTTTCCTTCATCTTCACAACCCATGTTGGTCACCAAACAGCTTCGAAACCCCTTTGACCTCCATTGTGTGCCTGCAAACCGCCGAGACATTTCTCAAAATATCTTCCACAGAAGAGTCACATATTGGTATATACATTTCTATAACACCCTCATGGGATATGGCTTTAATATAAAGCGGTGGGCTGATGCTCTCCGCTGGAGAACGGGCTCATCCTCAGCACATTCTATACTCAAAGCACACAAACGGGATGCCGGGTCATTGTTTTATCTTTCATTAACTCTGTGCCACCCGAATGACCTTGCGCCGACAATAAAAGCCAAGTGGAGGCAGCGAGGCTGGCCAATGCAGGAAGAATTTATTACAGTTGTGTATTTTACGCTTGGCCCGTGCTTTACAGCGGCCCTCAACCCGGTAACCTGAAGTGCTACCGCTTGTGTTCTGGTCAATGAATGGGCTCGGCTGGTTTATAGCTGGATTGTAGGCCTGATTGTCAGTTCAATGGCTGATTTTTTACAGGACGTGTTGCACGTTTCGCAGTGTGTCGGGACTAGATATAAATGGAAATAAAATATGATTCAGTGTTAGTTATTGTTGTTTTTATCGGGTGATTATTTGTATTTTTAATTGTGTTTACATTTAGATTTTTGGGGATAAAAATATACAAGGCTAGTCCTGTCTAATAATATTTTTTGAGTTATAACAACTGAATGCTTGCAGATCTGGCATTGTTTTGTCTCATAGTTCTTACAAGTAATACTTTTCTTAAGCCTTAGGAACCCTTTCTCCCTTTAAGTTTATGTTAATGTTATTTATATTTAGCAATTTTGTTGTCATGTTTTTATATTTGTTTATTTTTGTCTCAATATTACACTTTTTTTGTTTTATTTATGTTTTAAGTTTAATTCTTTTTTGTTTCGTTTTTCCGTAGTTTTATGCCAACTATGCCAACCAAAGTTTACATTTTTATTTAGCCCTTCCCTCTTTCTATTTTTTCTTTAAAAAGTTTTAACTTTGGATTCCACTTGGTTTTTTTTATACTGTTACTTATTTTAACTAGAACTAGTATTATTGCACTCATGTATGCTTTTTTGCCTCTTGTGTTGATCGCTGAATAAATAAATAAAATGACTGAACGTAAATGTGAATGAAAATAAAATTAAGTCATTCAGTGTTTATGACATTAATAACATTAAGATTAACACTAGGGTCACACAAAATATAAAAATAAAAAATAACATAAAAATAATGTAACGGTGTCATTTTTACAAGTTCTTTTTATATTTTTATTTACATTTACATTCACATTTATTCATTTGGCAAAATAAGACTGAAATTTGCCTGCAATTTGCCATAACTTAAAACTACCACCATCTCTGTTTGAAACATTTTTCTAATCTTTTTTCCCGAATTCAAATACGCATCAACACCAACTGATGAGCGAAAGTGGATGTTGAGATGTTATTTCTACGAATGGCAATGCAAAAATCCTGATGATGGAAATGATGCTTATGCAGTGTAAATGGGCATCTGCCCGTTCCAACCTAATGAGATCACATGCGTCTCTTTTATAGTCTGTGAAACGCTAACTTTATTCATTCTAATGAATATTCACTCTAATAATTTTCAGCAGTTTGCTAAAAATGTGCAGTTCATTTCACAGGTCATTGTACGCCGTCAGTTCGGATCATGAACTTGCTATTCTGGTGCTTTTGAAGCGTCTGCCAATTCTCTTTATCTTTCATGAAATTCTTGATTTAATTAAAAGTGCTTTACATCCGTCTATATAATGTTCCAGTTTCTTCCTATCTTGTTCTTACTGTGTTGTTTGATTTCTAAAGCTCACGTTCTTTTGACATTTCAAGTTTCGAAAAATAAGTAAGATATGCGATCTGCCACATTTCACATTCTCCCTGCTGACATCCCGCAACACAGCGGGCTTAAAATGGCTCAGCATTCGGTGCGAATAAGCTTGGTTTTCAACTGAACCTAAACTCTTTCAGGGTTTTTGTTCTGCAAGCTTATTGTTACAGAGCTTTGCACAGAATATTAGGCCATATTGGTGTCTCTTCTATGCATTCCGCAGGATGAAACTGCTTCTTCATTGAATAGATCCCTCTAAAAATGGCTTTAATTTATTGTTAATCTTAAAGTACAAAGCTTGTCTAAATAACACTAAACAGAAACTTTTGGGAGGTTTCATTAACCCTGAGAGGTGTTTTTATTTAGATATTTCGATTCTATTGTTTTACTTGCGCAGTTTATTTAATTGCGTGTGTTTTCTTTTATTCAGTGATATCATTCACATTGTTTGTGTAATCTTACATGTGTCGCTAAATCAGGATTAAAGACAAAATAAAAGGTTTAGCGCAAATTTTAAATTCAGGTTGGAATTACGGATGATTTGAACAATCTCTAAACACTTAATTGGAAGTACGTGCATGGCTCGGAACGTCCATCTACGCCTTTTCGCCAAAGCACACATTTTTGTTTACTTTATTTCAGTACCTTCAATTTTAACGTTATTTTTTATTTTTATATATTTTGTTCGTATTTGAAAGGAATGAAAGGATACTGCTTAGGCCTGTGCATGCAACTTTATGAACTTATTTTTATATATATATATATATATATATATATATATTATAGGTTGTGGTCAAATTATAGCTGTCATCAGAATTTAACACGGTTATCGTGGCAGAAGATTATAAAAACAATATTATCGCAAAACCTGGTGAAATGTTTTCAAAAGGCCATCCCTGAAACGGATTCAATGGTGGTCATTAAATCATTTTTTACAAAAAAGCACAGAATTTACAATATTATTATTATTTTAACAACCCGACCACGATGTCGTCATTTCAAATTTTTTAAACACAATATCTTCAACCAGAAGTTTTTCGAAATTCTATTTTAGTCCAAAGATGTTTACCTTGTTAAATCAATCATCAATAATTAAACACATTGGGTGGTTAATGCGTTATTGTACATCTGCCGGACACAAGCTGGGGATTCAAAGATCTTCGATAGGATTGGTAAGATGGAATAAAAGCTATACTGAGACCAAGGGTGCTATATCCCGACCTCACATCAAATGGATTACACTTCAAAGCACCTGTATGCATTGATTTGCTTGACGTTTGCCTGGTCTGATGTGACTTCTGTGATCTTCTTTTATCTTCTTTTATCAGAAGCCCGAAAGTGTTTTTTGACCAAGGGAAGCTATTGATTTGATTAAACACCGGCTTTGAGAAAATCCGTTGAATGAGATGTTAGGAGATGAAACATAAGTATCTACAGCGGATCCAACAGGTCTGCATCTACCCAATGATATATTTTTTCATCCTGCACTCTTCGCTAATTCTAAATCGAAAGACATTATTTTTTATCTTTGATTCGGGTCCTGTGTTAACGGCCGACCGTCGGGTTTTAAGATCCGTCAGGCTGGCTTTGTTGTGCACAGGACTGGAAGAGCAACGCTGTGTTGTGTTGGTTTTTGATGTGCTTCTCTTCTCTCCGGGTTGTTCGATTGCCCTTCTTTTTGGTCTCTCTCCTCAGCAGGCTGTTTGCTCATATCCTAGATGATGTGCTGAGATTACGGCCGGACCAGGTGGTCTCACGTCAGGCCAGGCCCTGACACACACACACGCACACACGCACGCACGCACGCACGCACGCACGCACGCACACACACACACACACACACACTTTCACCCCTCTGTGTTCACTCAGTGGTGGATGAGATATTAGCCTTTTTTTTCATCGCTTGTCTCTCGCTCTACATGTGGTGTGTGGCCATGCAATTTACACCTTGTTCTCCATTGTGTTGTTTGTCAGGATGTGTCGTGTCAGACAAGGTTATGCTGTAGTCAGGCTGCCTGTTTTGGGTGGGGTATGACAGACCGGTCATAGTTACACATTTTCTGTTTGTGTTTGTTTCTGTTTTGTATTGTCTGGACAACTTCTTGCTAACTGCAGACATCCAGATAGAGCCCGAGGTTATTTTTTGGTGTTTTCTGTTTTGATTGAGCTGGAAAATATAAGGAGTTTTGCAGATTGTAGCGATATAGTAAATAAATGGTGGTAAATAACGAAATGAACTGTCGCACATGAGCATTATGCACTAGGCATAATATTAAACTTTGCAATAACTTAAATTGTATTGAAGGAAAGTTAATATTTAAGTATTTAGGGAGATACCAAAAGGAAAAAGGTAAATACTGAAAGGTAAAGGACCCAACATATACCCCTGAGATATGCCATATTTAACCAGTCCAACCTGAAACGCTGCTCAACATTACATACAGTTGATGATCTAAAAGTGCTGTCAAACTTGACTTTCTGCTTCCATCTCATCCACAAATGTGTCTGTACAACCTTCAAAGCATATTCAATAGTGGGTGCAAGCCTGTAAGCCTGCAGGTGGGTTTGACACATGCTTAGTATGTCACCTTGTAGAATCTACTGACTCAACATCTTGTATTATACCGGTTTCGTTGAGTAAGACTTAATGATTTGTTGTGTCAAAAATGGTATTAGGATCAAGAAGGTTCATAATATGAAGATATTAAAGAAACAGACCATCAGTGAACTTAACTCTTTTGTTTACACACATTTTTTGTGATTTTATAAATTTTGTTTAAGATGTTATTGTCATTTTCTTTAGGTCATAAACGATATGTTATGAGATTCTAATTCTCAGTTTCTCAATAAATTCCGGTAATATACTGCCACATCTGAAAATCAGAATGTGTTCTAGTGAAGAAATAAGTTCAATTTAGAATCGATACAATTCGACACCTTTTCAGGTATTTTTTAAGATAGTAAAGTGAATTTAAAATAATCATATTTGACAAGTTTGTGTTATCAAAATCACATTATAAATTACATCTGTTTTATATATATATATATATATATATATATATATGTCTTTAAGATAGTAGAAAATCACCCCAGACGTGTCCAATTTTTCCTTAATATTGGGAAGTAGGTGAGGTATTTTGGAAGTTTCAACATCAATTTGTGTGCGTTTAGCATATCAATATTTTATTAACATTTTCAGTCCTACTGTATAGAAAACCACACATGACTTAAACATTACAACACTCAAAATTCATTTTAGGATCTTGTTTTTGCAATGAATACACTGCCTAAACATGGAGTGCAAGAATTGGCTATAAACTATATTAAGCATGCTTATGTCGAACTTGTGAATGCAATACACTCCAGTTCTGCAGAAAATTCGTAACTTTGCATTGCTTGGACGGATTGATGAAAATACGGCTGCATGCTCAAGGATCCAAGGGTTTAATGTGTCTGAGTTAAAACACTAAGAGGAAAATGGCCTATTTTATACACTTGACAACAGAACAAAAAGGGATATTAAAGCCCATGGGAACAAGGTGTCCTTGGGAAGCACTGCAGTTCTGCATGAGAGGGACGTCTGTGACGGGGAAGTGCTTATGTGTGTGTTTCTCACAGGACTGAGGCAGAGGAGGCCCGAGGAAGAGTGTGTGAAATGGTGTTTCTATATATAGCGCTGCTGTTTCTCGGCCTCATTGAGGCAGCATCAGCATCGCCTGTGCACCTCAGATTAAGAGTCAGGATTTGCTTTGAGTGACGTTACTCACAAAGAGAGAGAGAGAGAGAGAGAGAGATTAGACCGTGTGTGTGTGTGTGTGTGTGTGTGTGTGTGTGTGTGTGTGTGTGTGTGTGTGTGTGTGTGCGCGTGTGTGCGTGCGTGCGTGCGTGCGTGCGTGTGTGTGTGTGTGTGTGTGCGCGTGCGCGCGCGTGTGTGTGTTGCTCTGATACTGGTGCTATAGATAAAGGTGTATGTGTGCACAGCTTCATTCTATATCTGACCACAGCGGGCTTTGATGCCCTGTGATTTAAAGAATCGAATGCATAAGATAAAATTTGCATTTGTACATTTTTTGTTTCTTCGTCAAAAACACGTTTTGTATAGTTTAAACTGCATCACTGTTGTCGATAAATATATTGTACATGTGTCGTGGAGTCTGGCGTCAAAAATTGTGAAAACAAATTATATTTTGTTTAAGAATATATTTTAATAACTTTTCTATGCCTACAATACACTTATCAACTATCTATTTACTAGCTTTTTACAGTAAAAAACACATTTTACATTTTGTACTGTATTTTGTTTTATGTGTATGTATTACATCATCATGCATAATACACAATGTACATTTTACTGATTAAAATTACACCACAAAGGACAATTAAACTGAGTTTAATTTACATTTTATATTCCGTTCCATTTTAAATTTATTTTAAATCCAAAGCGTCCTGCATTGCATTATGTTTTTTCTAAGTATATGCAATCTTTAAAATCTATGTGCTATTTGAAATATTTGTTAAAAATCACACAAACGCAACACAAACGTTTTGAACTGCATTACAGTAAAGCATTACAGGAAAAAATAGATTCGATTATTTGATCATTTTTTACATTTTAAATACAGTTATATTTATATTACATTTAAAAAACAACACAAGCAGAACAAACATTTACTATACAAGCTTAGTTTCATTCCCTGGCTTTGCCAAATCAAAACCGGATGGAATGCTTTCTGTTTGGACATGGAGGACCTGTCATACAATGCATTCAGAATCTCTTCTGTCGTATTTGATGATTAATATTCATCACTGATCCCTGTGTGGGCGTAGCCGTCAGCCACAACGAAACTATTTAAGTCTTCAGAGTTACGTATTCATCACGCCGACCTGTCTTGAATTGTCACGGCTGACATGAGAAAGATGTCTCCTATCGGGCCTGACATCTGGTTAGTGTACATCAGAGAATAGGGGAATGTCATTGATAAAAGTCAGATTCAAAGTCATCTCTTCGACTCGAGCATCAAAACTCGATGCGTAATAGAGCTTACCAACAGACCATGGCTCTTATGTATTTTATAGATCAGTGTGTGCAGGAGAAGTCTAAAGGCTTTCAGCTCAAGCTGAAGTCGGCATTAGTTGTCATTATTCAGTTATGAGAGCAGCTCACCTGATAAGCCCTGATCAGCACTTAACTCGAATGCAAATTCAGAAATGTAATTAAAAGATGATGTAACGCCGAGAAAAACGAATCCTCGCAGATCTCTGTGATACAAGGAGCCAACTTCAGTTCGGTCAGATTGCGATTATGAAAGAGATGATGAGTGCAGACTGTAATGACAGGGATCAATATGTTATTCTTCGCGGTTAAATAACCTTTCATTCATTTCAGGTATATAGCACAGTGAATTTGATGGACTTTCAGTCCTGTTTTGTGATGAAAGTGCCTTTTCAGGTGAATTGTCTCTTTGTCAGTCGCTTGGATAGACTGTTTCAAGGACAACCATGACAACCAGAATGAACTTTATAAGATAATCACTTTTCAAACTGTTGTACTGTATTGTAATGTATTGCATACACTTGATATACCATGGAGATTATTACTTAATGAAATGAATATTAGAATGAATTTTCGACAAATTAATCCATCACTTTGCAGATTAATCAGTAGGCTTTGATCGATTTTTCAGTTTGCGCGATAATAAAATATTACGTTTTTACTATTAATAAATAAATCGTGGATAATAAGTCATCTTCTAGCCATCTTAGTTGACGAAATTTTCTTTAGGTTTCTATCTTCTTCAAACGTCATTGATAGTCAAGCTACTCTGTTTGAAATAAGGCAAAGCTTGGAAGCATCAAAGAGTAGTCGCCACAAAGGTAAAACCAATTTTTTTCGGCAATTAAAATACATAATGCAAAAAGAAAAGCACTATTCGACAAAAAAAAGCAATTTGTCGTGAGTTTTTTGCACTTGACGCAAGAATAAATACTTATTTTGCATTATATTGTGTATTCCTTAATACTATGCAAGATTAGGATTGGTTGTAAATCAAAAGTCGTAGAAGTCCAGTGAAATTTTCGGATGCAGAATAGGTACGGAATGCAAAGGTGGATTGATCTAAAGGTAACACCGAATTTTAAAGAAATTAAGCTCACGTTATCGACAGTGTTGACTTTTTTACATCGACCGATTTTGCATACCAAAATCAAGCACTCTTATCTTCCCTTTCTCGCAGTGCATTCTGGGATTGCGTTAGCCGAGTATATGATGCTCTGCTATACATCAACTTGATCGCCTACTTGATCGGGTGCTATGGAGAGCGCTTTTGCGTCAGAAGCGCGTCCATGCCTAAAAATGTTGCTTAGGTAGGCAGCTCTCTAGAGTTTGGAACAGAGCATTAAACTCTGGAGCTTGGCTGATATGATCGTGTGTCATCTTATATGTTTCGGCCCACTGCTCGCTATCGATTTCGAACCCATCCGCTTGTGTTCCGCCGCTCGCCCTCGCGACCATGAATGTGCTGCACTGCAGCGTTTTATGAATGAAAAGCTCATGAAGCACCAACCCCCCTTCTGAGCCTTCTGGCTTCTATTCCTCTCTTGCTGTATGGCTCTTTATCGCTTGCTTTCAGTCGGTGACTCAGAGAAGGGAATGACTCGTGTAGCGCAGTACAACATGGAGAGAGAGAGAGAGAGAGAGAGAGAGAGAGAGAGAGAGAGAGAGAGAGAGAGAGAGAGAGAGAGAGAGAGAGAGAGAGAGAGAGCGAGAGAGAGAGAGAGAGAGAGAGAGAGAGAGATGGCTTGATGCTCTGCAGTAAGATGTTTTCAGAAGAGTGACTCACACTGTGTACGTACAGATTGTACTATTGGATATATAATGAATTAGTTATTTTGTACCATGTAGATACGCAAATAAAGAAGTTACTGTAGATATTTCAGAATTATTCATTGGCAAGCATGTGTATCAATATTTCAAGCTAGTAGATCCCATCTTCCCTTCAAATGTAATGAGAAAAAGAAACAGAAATCGCACAAATTTCGGCATTACAGTTCCAGAAGAGATCTCAACAACGTGTTAAACTGAGCACAGACTTGTCAAAATGTCAAAATTATTGAAGATCTTAGTAGGAACTCAACCATTTCTTATCAAGTTTACTTTACAATCTACATTAGTTTTACACCTACAAACAGTCCATGGATGTTAAAGGGAAATGGTGTCATCGTTTACTCAACCTCCTGTCATTTCAGAACTATGCGATTTTTTCTTTTGCAGAAACCAAAAGGAAATATTTTGAAGAAAGTTAACTAAACAGCAATGGCACCTTTCTACATTGTATTGTATGGACATAAAATCTATGCAAGTGAATGGGTGCTAATTCCCAACATACTTCAAAATATCTGCTTTTGTGTTTTACAGACGAACAAACAGTCATACAGATTCAAAAAAAAGGGCGGTGAAATTTTCATTTTCTTTGTTGAGCCTCACTTAAACAAAATTCGAACACATAAAACCAAATAAAATCGAATCACAACTTAGAACTCTATCAAATCTTCTGAAAAAACAAAATTTGTCTGAGATTCACTGAAAGTAATGAAAATTATTTTAAGTTTGACTATATGCAAGGATCACTTTTCCAGATCTGCAAACTGACATCAATGAAACAAGCACAACCCTTGAGCTGGAAATCGCACACAAGTACACACTCACACAACATTTACACTGTCATCTGAAACTACAGGGAGGGAAAGCAGCAACAACATGCCACTCAGTAAATACAGAAATTGTCTGTGCTGGAGTTTCCAGAGTTGATGTTGTGCAGACGTCTCAGTTACACACATACTGTACATGTCATGGATCTTCACTTTCGGCAGGGTTTCGATTCTTCTGGGTGTTCTCAGCCGTCTCAGTGTGGAGAAACCGCCGAGTTCTACAGCATCCGGGATACAGTCGTGAAATTTTATTCGGATGTGCAAACACATTACATATACAAAGAAACTTCCATGAAAAGCTAAGAGATCATTTTAAATGTTCTTGTACGGGGTAGTATTCATTTTGAAATGTTTTGTGGTCACTTTAGTTCAGTATATGTTAAAGTTGTGTGGTTTTTTTAAACTTTCTTCAACGAATCACTGCAGGACATTAGGATATGGGCTGCTCATTAATATCACAACGTTGCTTGTTTTAACTATACGTTTATACGAGACTTGGTTTAATTTCGTATTTAACATAAAACAATAGTTTAACTACTGTATATTAAACTTAAACTTATATATTTTGGTCAACTACATTTACAGTCGATTTACCAGATTTTGTTGACTAAAACTAAAATATGTCTAGGTGAGGTTTTGTGGTACATAGTAAGGGGTTGTTTACGTTATAACAAAAACTATGATTTCCTTCCCGAACGTTTTTTGTTGTTGTTGTCTTTTAATTCAAACATTAAACCCGCGTCACGATAATCAATAGCCAAACGTTCTGGAAGCGATCCCTACAAAATCGTTCTCCTTATTTTTACCCTTCTAGTTATGATGTTAACCCCTCTATTCTCTTCAATAGAGAACGTTTTTTAAAGCGTTCCATTTTTAGGTAACATTATTATGTCAACAACACAACACATTCCATAGGATTTGAAGGAATTCAAACAATATGAATTGTACACAAACATACAATATTTAACAGGGATGGGCGATATATCGGCAACCTTATCGATATCGGTGAATAAATGCTATTTTTAGTATTACTGTTATCAGTCCAATAATTAAATTAGGTCGATATCTTTAGGCGGATAATTTAGGTGTTATTTCTGCTTCACTTGCTTCATTTATGTTTTATTTTTTTTGTCAAGTGATAGATTTTATGCAAAAAACAGTTGACCATAGAAATGTATAGTAACCATAGTTCAGAATATCATTTAAAACTTTTCTGAAGTTTTAGAACAAAATCGCTTTTTAACTTCATGTGTTTTCCTATTGTTTCATGCTTAGAAAAAATATTTATCGACCATTTTATCGGCTATTGGCCTCCAAGTATAAAAGAGGTATTGGTTATCGGCCCCAATTTCCATATCAGCATTCCTAATATTTTACAAATAAATCAATCTTGAGTCCTCTCCCTAACCCCACGCTAAACCTCATCAACTGGTGCGAAAGCAAATTCTACTAAAATACCAAAATAAGTTTGTACGAGATCTTTCTAGACGAGACTAGTATGTTGTTGTGGCGAGTTACCTGTAATTAATTGGTTTGATCTGATTGGTGGACCGGTAGGGTTATCTACAACCAATAAGAATGTAGCAGGACAAAGTGGTGTCGGTGGCTTCGTTCCAAGCGCTTGTGCGGCTGAAGTTGTCTCGATGATGTTTCTTTCTGTTGACTGTGGGCTCGAGCAGTGTTTGTGCAAACAGCGGCGTTCAGGGAGTGTATTTTCTAGAAACCTCTCGATATCAGCAGAAAAATATGCCAGCACAAGCGCACAGACTCGCCGCCCGCCAACACGTTGACGCATGGTTCCGCTTTGATTAACAAATTCGAGCGTTTCTCAGCGTGAATCCAACGCGTCAGTGTGAAACTTGGCTCCTCCATCCTCCGAATTCGACGTCTTATCCTCATTCCGAGGTGAACGGGGGGGAGTAAAATGATCTTATGGCAACTGATGAGTCCAGAATCCCTCATCAAGTTACATAAAACGGTAAATTATTAAGTCGGTGATGTGAAAGGATACTCCGCCCCACAGCTGCACCCGACAGCCAATCAGAGCGCAGCGGGCTGTATTTGGGTCATGTAAGTGCGCTGCTCTTGCGTGGTTGGCAGATGCATTGTGCTCTAATCTTCCCAAAAAAAAGATGAGGGGGTTTAGTGCTTCCCAATTCTGTTACTTTCATCCCTTTTTTTCCTCTCTTTGTAATTGTCTCTCTCTCACTTCTTTGTTTCTACCCTCACTTCTGTACTTTCCGCCCCGACTACCGACAAATAATCGATAAAATAGCTCTTAATTAAATGCAAATGACCGTTTTCTGCTTTATAAGCCATTGATTTTTTACCCGCCGCACATAAAAGCGGCTCGGTACTGCAGCGGTTAAGCGGTAAATGAGAGGCCCAGATTTCACAGGGTTGGGATTTGCAGAAGCGAGGGTGCAGATTTCCACCTCTGCTGGTTGGAAATGATTCATGTTGACTGGCGTGAGAGCCGCGCTGCTGGTTCGCATTACGGCGTGCGTGGCATCGGGAACAGAGAGACATCGATAGTGACAGATCCTTTGCACCTGAAATTAATTCCCGAGCTCTGACGCCGAGTTCCGATGCGCAGGTCATGTGCATTTCACACCGGCGTTGAGAAGCGCCGTCTAGGATCTTGTGGAAATGTGTACTATTGAGAATGCTGTCTGTATGTAAGTTATGTGAGAAAATATGATGATGGGATCGGTTCGAGGAGGTGGGGTATTCATGGGCACTCACGGTGTCGGCTAAGACAAGCATCAGGAACTGTTTGTGTTCAGACCTGGCGGCAAATTGAACTGGTTAGGAAAATCACAATACAGACATGGGTCAGCGACAACCCTGACATCCCTGGCAACCACATAGAAACAGGCCTAAAAACACACCTCATATACCACATTGTGCGCCCGGTCACTCACTATATAGTAAATTAGTCATGAGGATGAAAATTCTAATAGAAATTCAATAAAAATTTAAAAAATAATTGAAAACAGTTTTATATCATATCATATTATATCGTATCATATTTTAGGTGGTAATTAAATTTAAATTTAAATTTTTCTGAGGAAAACTGAATAAGATGTTTCGAGAAATGTCTCAGTGGTTTTATGTCCACACAATGGGGTTCAGTGTTGTTTGGTTACCAACATTCTTCAAAATATCTTTTTTGGTTCTGCAGTAGAAGGATAATCATGCAGGTTTTTAAAGACAAGAGGAGGTATATAGGTTAAAGAAACTGCTCGATGCAGCTACAAAAGTACAGTTTGGGTGACTATGCTGAATTAAAGATATACTTTTTATTGATAATTTTTAAATTTATTTAATCTCCTCCGTTTGTATTGTTCAGTTTACATTTCAATGCCCTATAGATGGTTTTTATCAGAATTCCATGGCTGACCTGTAATCTTCCGATCTATTTTTGTTGATCCGTCGGACTAAATTAACAATTTGTTGAATGGTTTCTCAAACTTTTTTAGACTTAGTTAACATTTATTCCACGGGAATTCATAATAATACTAACCAGACATAGTTTAACTTGTTGCTGATTGTACGCCCAGTAACATTAGATCGTGTTAATGCTTTGAATCTTCTACAATGACCACGATTTTAACGCAACATAAAGACAGTTATGACATTACTCAGTAAAGTACTTTAATGTTAATGCGTAACACTTTGACAGACATCCCGAGTCTTTCATTTACAGACACGCACATAACATTCACAATAAAGCCTGACATCTACAAAATGTCATCACTCCATTACGATATTATGAGTTCAGGCCAAACATCGGAAGATAGTCTTTCAGTCTAAACTTTAAACTGTCAGTTTTGCAAATGGCAACCTGTCAAATAACTTTATATTAGCGCATCATATTACAAAATGACACCAGCTCAACTTGACCCTAGCTGTCAGCTCATGCTTTTTTTATGCTTATCTCAGTGATTCACCAAACTGATCCAAAATCTTGCAAGGAGTTTGAGTCTGAGGTTACTTAATTATAAATATGTACTGTATTGAATGCATTCTGATTAACTTTAAATTCAAGTTTTGTCAAATCAAACTGTTCAAACTAAATCAAAGATAAGAAAACCAAAAACACATAAAACAAACACACACTTTATTCCAAATTGACTAAAGTCAACTTTTGTCATTGTTGACCGTATTTTGGCGTGATTTGCAGTCGCCAGAAGTAAACTTAAAGGCAGGGTCTATGGTTTTTTAAAAATGCTATAGAGTCTTAAATCAATGGTGCATCCAATCAGAAGTTAGGGGCGTGTCTTATCTTGATGTGGAAAAGTGATAGATGGCGCATATCAACATTGACCACCAGAAATTGTTGACCCTCCCTTGAAAGTCTCCCTGTGGTTGATAAAGGTACCCCTCAAAACTAAAGTTGGACCACCAAAATGATGTAGTTATATTATTAAATAATACATATTATTAATTATATATTACCCTGCCTTAGAATATCTAAAGGGAACCCTATACCTCTGCATCATTTAATGTACACAAAGACATGAATATGCAAATTAGTCCCACCTCTATTCAATCACTCTCTAGGTGCAGACGCTACTAAAAGTGAAAGTGTAACTGAAAACATATTAGTAGTTTAACGAGAAATCTAAGGTTTTTATCTCAGTGTGACCGCATGTTTCTCTGTTGATTGGAACATGCTCCAGGCAAGTCAAGGTTTGGTCAACATTGTGAGATAAACATGACTCCTCGACACTCGTGTGAAGTACGGAAGTGTGCTTACTGAAGGGCTGTGATAACATTGAGGTCATCCGTGAGTAAGTCATAGCACAGTTTTTCATTTTAACGTTCTCTTCGATTTATGTTTCAATATTAAATGAGCATAGTTTGGTATAAAACCCCAAAGACACTTATTAAAAATGTCCCATTTTGTCACGCTCCGCTTTATTTTGATCCCAGTCTTGGTTAAGAGCTCTTGTGTATACAATCCACGGGGCATTTCCTCCATCTCCTTATTTCATGTTTTTCATATTTCATAGCTGATATGATGTTTTTTTTCCCTCAAACCAAGCACAAGACGATGACAAAGCTCAGCCCATGACAAAAGCTTTTTTTAATTAAATGGAAGTAAGTGAATGGGCTTGATCAGATACATGTTCTTGGCGTTTGTCAGTGTTATTAGGTCTTTTTTATCAGATTGGACTCATTCGGAAGATAAATTGCCTCTGGTAGCATCTTGTCCCATCCTACCTGATCAGCGGGCGAGAGCACCTTCTGAATGCCAACCAGGATGCTGATACCGCCGAGGCGTATGGTATCATGTTTCTGACTCTCAGCTTGCCGAGGACTAGACTCTTGCTTTCAGATATGATGTCTTATCCAGCGTATTCTGGTTAACAAAGTTGACATTTTTTATGGATTTGCGAACTGGTTATCTGAGGCAGATCATGCCATTTGTTCTGCAGTTTACATGAAATGCATCGACCTGTTTGACAGAGGAAACCAGCAGAAAATTTTCGCTGAAATAATATAATGCAACGTGTCAATAAAATTTTTTAGTAGGGTTATACTTTCTACAATTAGTAAATGCATAAGCTAACATTAACTAACAACGTGCAATATACAGCGTTAATGTACTGTTAAAAAGCTATTGCCAATGCAATTGTTCATGATCGTTCACGGTATGCCAACTTATCAACTTTAAAAAAAAATAAAATGAAAGTGTTAACAAATTCTAAATTGAACATATACTAAAAGGGTTGTAGTTGTTTGAAAATTTACTTATGTAAATTAAAATTCCGAAATATTATTCAGTACACCAGATACATCATTGCATCTTAATGTCTAATAAAAATCTTAAACTTTTAAAATGAGCTTACTGGCAAATTTTTTAAAGGAAAGTAACTGCATTCTTCATTTTTTAAGTTAGCCGGAGTTTTCTTTTCTTTTATGTACAGTATATCTGGAGACTTATTTCATGCGTTTGTGTATTTGTGTTTAAGTACATAGTGGCGGATTGATACGAACACTGAAGCGGTTCCCGTGATGTAGAATATCACGAGGCTTTCTGCAGAAAGAACTTTTGTATAATAAGAATTAGACCTTTCTGTGTTACAATGTGAAACAAAACCAATGACTTAATAATCCGTTCATACTTGTACCTGTATCACATACACACTTGCTCATCGGGATTCCTCTTCATGAGTATTTCATCTTGTGTAATCTCAGCCGCTGTCGTGAGCGATCTTCAGCCCTGACGGGCAATTTAAACCATCCTGTTTTTTTTAAATATACATATATTCATGAGAGTTTAATAGGTTCCTTCACTTGACTGCTCTCTAATTTATGGGCAAATTAAATAATTATGTGTATTAGAGGAACACATGGGTATATTATTTTTACTCTTTTGTCCAAGGCGTCAAAGACATGGTTTAGGAATTCAGTAATTAATGAAGCTCGTATCTCAATGTCTTCACCCGTCCCATTTAAGAGCAAGACGCAAATTCTATATTGCATTTGTTTTATCAGAAATAAACACATTTACGTTAATTTGGAGGTTCTTTACACAAAGGGATCCCTACCAAATCCAAACTGTGTCCAAAGCCTTTTGACTCCGTCATAATGAGAACACTTCGAGCAATTACTACCACATCTGCCCATCTCCATCAAACGCTCATTCATCATGTCGGAGTCGGGGGCTCAGCTTTACAACCGAGGCAAATCACCCGCGTTTTTCTACCATCGGTCTCTGTCATTTACCGCTGAGGACCATCAGACCCCGTTGAACAGCCCAGATGTTCCACAACCTTTGGCTCTTGGTTGAGACTGAAACAGAGGGTTTAGATTACATGACGAGAGAGGATAATTGAGATGACTTCTTTTAAAAGTTCAGGGAGCTGTGTCACAGAGCCTGTAATTAATTGTGACAGCTTCGAAGGGATTTTAAAGAGGATTGGGTGCTTGCTGGTAAATCCTCATCTTTCCTGAACCTAGACAATATCTGATTTTGATACGTCCACAATGACACATTCACTGTAAAAATATTTTGTTGTTAAGGAAATATCACAAATAGAAACCTAATAACTTAATAAGATCTTTTAATTACATAAAATAGATTTGAGTGAAAAATATTAAAGTTTTTAAGTTTATGTAATAAAAAATATTCATTTAACTAATATATATTTGAAATGATTTTTGTTAAATTGGAATAGAAATATTTAAGTTAGATTTACTTATTTTTTGTTTACATATAGACAGAATTTAAATAGTATATTTAATTATTTTCAAAGCTTTAAAGTTTTCTCATTTTTAAGTGTACATTGTTTCACCTAAAACATATTGTTTTAAAAAATTTTCACCTTTTGAAAACATATTTTCTTGACATGGTTAAGATCTGAATTGTAATTATTTTATTAAACAATTTTAAATATACAAGTATTAAATCTACTGCTCAAATTATTAAATTCATCTTTTGTGTCTACACACCTTTATGTTTTCTATATGAAAATTTTGCCAATGTTTTCTTTCCTACCATTTATAGACCAAAAGCCAAAAAATTGATTTGTAAAAATGCAGTTCACAAGGGCAGCGCCATTTATCGTTATTTAATGTTTCCGTCCAATTATAAAAACAAAATAATTAAGTTAAATCAATTATCTTTCTGCATTTCTTTTTATTATTTAGATGTCAGTTTCTTTTTTCAGTTTTTAACAAGTGCTGCTTTAAATAATTTTTTTAATAATAATATACAAACTTTTCAAGTCTTTTCGTCTTTATTGTCATAATAATAAACTATTTACAGTTGTGTTTACTCTTAAATGTACTTCCTGTTTTTGTAGACTGACACCGCAGAAAGCCTTTTAATGGGGTGTCTAACATGGAGCTGTAAGCTTGTATTTAAGCCATCAAATCTTATTAAACATCTTGTAAAATCGACATTTCCGATTGGTGTCTGCAGTATTGTCTGCAAGGTTGTAGGCGTAAACCACTCTCAACAAGGGACTTTATTCGAAACCTTTTTTAGTTTGTGAAACTTTTGGCATAGTATAATGAGTTTATTGTACTGATAGTCACGCAAAACTTGTACACATTACCAAACACATTTAGAGCTGCGAAAAGGTTTCAACATACAATTATGCTTTTTGTTTGGACCTAACGATTCATTTTCAAGTTATATTCTTGCACAAGGTATCTGTCCTTGTGTGTGTGTGTTTCAAGTCAATGGCTTTCTGCTACACAACTCGGCCCTTCAACATCAAATTTGCAGGCGTTGTGATTGCAATTACAGTATCTGTTCAAGAAACCTCAATTACACTTCCGTAATTATGTTCTACATTGTTGTTTTCCAGTATTTAAAGTAAAGACAACAAGCACAATCACGGCCGGTTTCTTAAGATAAACTCACCTTGTTCGACGTCCAAATACGACAGCCGAATTGAATGGAAACCCACAACATCTGTCTTTAATGTTGGTTGGTCTTGTAATGGGTTTAAAGCTCTTGGTTGTAGAGGATGGCAGAAGAACGGCTCGAACCGTTCGAGTACTGCTCTTCTGCCTCTTGTAACCCAATGTCAGCGTGCTCCATTTACGGTAATAACGCTCTTTACCGCAGTTCTAATGCTCTGCTTTGAGCTCCACCGTAAAGCTTTTGGCTTCTCAACCTCTTTTTTAAGCCGCAGAAGAGAACGTGGAGTGTTTAAAGGGCCATCTATGGCAGACATAATGCACTTTGTGACTATAATGGATGTGAACGAGGACTGTGACTGTCATTATTTGGTCAAGTGACATGTCAAAAATCTTGTCAAGTGACGGGCATCAGGTTTATACATCTTCTATATTTCATAATCCTGCCACCTTTGGGTTCGTGACTTCAAGTGTTAAAGATTAAGCACTTCAGATCAAACCTTTTGTTTGTGCTGTATTAAGATATTTGCATTATAGATGCAGTTATGATAATAGATGAAATGAGCTGTTCTTGATGTTTTGTCAGAATGAATGCGACTGCCTGTTATGATGCTGGGTTTAGATGGATGTGATCTTTCTCTGTATTTAAGCGCAGCGTTCTTGTTTTGATGTGCCAGTATAATGCGACGGGAAGGTGGTAATTTGTCAGAAATGGAAAGCTGTGGAAAAGAGCTTTGAAAATGAGATTCAGTGGGGACGTAGTGTATCAAAGAGCTCTGTTTAAACAGAACGTGGGAATAAAGCAGGTGTAATGTGTGTCAGAGAATTTCACCTTGATCCAGTATGGAGTTAAAAGGACGCTTTTAAATAATTACATTTTAAAAATGTAAAGGCAGGTTTTTACTGAAAAAAAACGATGGTGTTATAAGAATGTAATAAACTGTTTAATTTACAAGCTTGATCTTGAGCTGTTTACTTAAAGTGATAGTTCAACCTTAATAAAAATTGTGCCATCATTTATTCACCATCTTGTCATTTCAAACCTTGAGTGACCAATAAAGATATTTCCCAAAAATCGTGGGCAATGTTTTTTGGTTACCACCATTCTTCAAAATATCTCAGTTTGTGTTCTGCTGAAGAAAGGCAGTCAAACAGGTTTGAAATGACAACAGGTTTAGTAAATGATGAAAATAAATTCATTTTTACATGTCATGTGACTCATCTATAAGACTTCAATAATGTAAACATTTTCTTCTTTTTGTCTTTCTCTGCTCGCTGGATCAACAATGATCAATTTCCTGCTGTCGTGACTAGGTAAGATTCTAAAGTCTAATCATTAATACTGTTAATATCGTCGGCCATGTTCTAAGATACTCAATAGGGAAAATATGATGAATGTAGGCATTGTTGCACCGATTACGTAATCATAAATTCAAGATTAGGCCTAATGCAAGTCTTGTGCATAATCCCCTTCATACAGCACAGAACGGTATGTCAAATATGTTTATCTCCCTCCATTGTAGATTTGAGCATGTGCGATATGAGCTCAAAAATCACAACCCAACGTCTACCAGCAAGCCCAGATGTTAAAGTAACAGTGAAGAAAATTCTGCCATCATTTACTCACCCTCTACTCACCCTTAAAAGATTTGTTTCTCGCGTCACTGATCCAAGAAACAAATTTGGGACAGAGTTAACTTCTGTACAGAACGTCAGATTTCTGTGTCTCCATCACGGGGCACACGATGCTCTTTGGAACATTCTCAAATCATGCTGACACAACACGGATCATCAGGTTTTGCAGAAATGCGTGACCACGCCAGCACGAGTACATGCTGTTAATACAGCAAAAGCGCAGCACAGCAAAAACATGACATTCTGAAATGCTTCTGTAGGAATGCTGATGGTTTTAGGACATTCTCACCCTCTTAATATTTTAAACCGGCGTGGCTTTCTCTTCTGCGAAACATGAAGATATTTTGAAGAATGTTGGCAGAATTATTCCCAGAAACTTATTTGACCCGCTATACGTTTATGGTTGAGTTTGCCTTTTTGTTATTTGTCTTTTACTAAATATCTTTGCATGATTGTTGTTTGAGATTAAACCAGTTACAGATGCCCCCTAGGGAACCGAACAAGAAGCTCTCGCTCAGAGATAAAACATAAATCAGCATTTGGGTGAGGAAGAGCATAGTCCCAGGCAGATTATACCATCAGCTCTAATCTCTGGATTTGCACTGTAACCGAATGCTTCTCTGTAGCGTGGGATTGTGGGAATGAGTCCATTAGTTTTGTGTATGGTTTCGCTCGCTCACTCCTCGTACACGCATCCTGCCCTCGGTTGTTGTCACCACTGCAGCTTTTTTTGCATTTTTATCTGATCATCCACCCCCTCTTGCACAAACTCTCATTCTCTGTGTTTTAAAGCATCCCAAAGCTGCTTTCATCATCAGTTGAGGGGGTAGTTCAGAGTACTCATTGGTTGTCCTCACATCACTGTGAATGAGCTTGAAGGTCAAGAAGCCCCCGGCGAGGGTTTAGAACACGACCCCTTCAATTTCACCTCTTTGGCTTCCATCATGTTAGGTTCTATGGTGTTGTGTAGAAACATTTTAGTCCAAATTAAACAATGACAATTGTTGAGATTTACTGTAGGAGTTAAAACAAGCAGTATTATGTATTAAACCATAAAGGCCGAAAATCTTTCTGTTTACAAATAAAATTGGATAGTGATGGGATATCATTGATAAAAGATAGAAATGTGTAGTGGAACTGTAACCTCCACATTACGTTTAATTTTCTTTATGATGTCCAACAGGGTTACTTTAATAGATGTTGTTAATAAAAATGAAACAATGTCATAATTCAATGCAATTACTTCGTAACGTCAGTGCTTTCACTGGTTCACTCACTTGATTTATACAAATAAGTGGAGGTTGAATATTTATTATCGTAAATTGATATTTTCTAATTATACAATACTCTAATTTAAATAATTCATTTGAGTTTAGCTTCCGCTGTTTTTTTTACAGCCACAAACAACCTTGTTATCGGTTAAAAAAACTTCCTTTTATACGTTTGTAAAGCTGCTGGAAATAGCGCTGTCTTCCACTGTTGCCATGTTTCACATATTATACACTTTATTTTTGGTCTTTGGCAATAAAGAAATCCGGTTTATATAGAAGTGTGTGAAAGAGTGTCAGGGGATTTGGTAGTAAAATTAAGGTCTTGTTTTTAAAATAAATCATATGTGTCTTGTTTTGCCCTCTTTCTCCTGTTTTTGGCAACACAAAAAACTAAGTGCTCGCACCACTTTCTCGTGATTTCATACTTCATACGTACTGAAAACGTGACAAATTCAATTAAATAAAATCCGTCTGGTTTTGTACACATGTGTACAAAGTTCATTGTTGACAAACATTATTATTAAATTGTACTTCAATCTGGCAACGCAGGATTTGAAATGCTGTGATCTAACCTGTCTTGCCCACTTCATTCTTCTATTTACCTCAAAACTTTTAAACAACTTTGTTAGAGAACATTGTATATTAACAGTTATGAAAAAAGTAGAGATCCTAAGGAATTTATCGGGTTTACTTCATTACTGTATTATAATCCAAAAGTATTTAATGTACAGTTTTCCTTCCATTAAATTGGTGTACAATGTTTTACATCAACATGTGCATGTACTTTAAAACATTTGTTCATCTTACAATAATAATGCGGTAAAAATAAATAAAAAATAATCAAAAATGTGCAGTGTAGCAGCGGCAAGGCCGTTGGTTCGATACCCAGTGAATGCACACACTGATACAAGTATCCTGAATTCACTTTTATACGGAAAAGAAAACCCAGACACTAGCATTAATATATGCACTCGGACATCCAGCAACACAGCTTAAATGTTATGGCGCTTTGTATCGTTCCTGCATCTGTTAGTGATGCATAATGTATCGGACAGTCATAAACAATCCCTCGTGCCATCATTCCTACCGGCACCTGGAACGTGTTGCGCCAGCAAGACGTGAGCTGTAATTGTGCTCATGATTCGTTCTCCGCTTGTAAGACGGATTCACCGACATTAAGGTGATGTATACAAGCCCTGCGTTCTTTTGCAAGCTTGATTCACGACCGCTCCGAACCTCTTAGCCCAAGCGGTGTAGCTCATCAGCTTTGAAATTCATAAAGACGGTGAATCATCGAGACACATGCTGGTCTGCTCTGCATCAGCAAAGCGTACGACTCAAATCCTTGATGCCTTTTCGATGTTTCCAAACTTCCGTCCCTGGTTCCTGTGGTGAGCTGGGTGCCACGCGGCTGCAGGGATTACCGCGGTTATACTTTATGTAACGCACTTGGTTGTGTAATAAACGGACGCTTAACCCCTCTTGTGTTGGGCTCAGAGTAGTTTCTCCATTGAGTGTGCAAGTAGTAATAAGTTGGTTATGAAATGTGTTGTAATTAATGAAACCTTGTACGGTGATACCGCAAATCCCCGCTGCCATCCGCCCACTGCTGTTGTTATTTTGGCACCTGTAAACAACCAAACAAACAAGCGCGTCTCACAGGCCACACACACACATACAAGCTTCTAAATTAAACGGCTAATTAATATTTATTGATTCTTTTGTATTAATGGTTTCTGTGTTGCGTTTAGAGTCTCTTATGAGGTGTTGTTCTCAGTTGCTCAAATATTTCTCTGTGTTGATTTTATATTATATTTATTTGCCATCAAGTCTTGTTTATGCCACAACAGTAGAATTTTAACCCTTCTGATTACAAAGCACCCTATTTTATGCAATAGTTCATGATAATAATAATATTATACAATAATAATAATAATAATAATAATAATAATTATAATAATACATCATTATTATAATACAAAAAATCTAAAAAAAATATGTATTGTTATTGTTATTATCATTATTTTTATTATTAGAAACTAATAAAAATAAACACTGTATTTGGGGGTAATGATTACAATAACAGCAGTAATAATAATAACAACAACAGCAAATATTATTGGTATTGTTGGTTTTATTATTATTACTAATATTATTATTGCAGTTGAAAATATAATTTCAACACAAAATTTGATAATAATAAGCATAATAATTATAACTATAATAATAATCATAACAAATTGCTCAATATTTTTGATAGTATTAATAGCCTCAATGCTTGCTTTTCAAATTGTCATCTTAAAGGCGTGGTTTTCACTTAAAAATATCAGTAGAATTGTAAATAAAGATATTTTGAAGAATGTTCCTAACTTAACAATCTAAAACTTCCCCTTTCCCTTCCATTGAATAAACAAAGCCAGTGAGACATTTATATATATATATATATATATATATATATATATATATATATATTTAATATTATGTTTATATATATATATATATATATATATATATATATATATATATATTTAATATTATGTTTAATAGAAGAAAGTGTCACATAAGAGTGATAAAATTAAAGATTTTGTTATTTTGGGTGAACTCACTTTAAGGACACATTTGAAGTTTGTACAGATCCTCCAGTTTTAAACCTGTTTTACTACAAAGCGCTTCATTATATTCAGCAATATTCAAGGACTCTCAAACACTGAAAATTGATCACCATTGAAACATTTGAAAACTTTAGAAAAGATTCTGCTTAAAATGATATCATTTATTTCAGTGAAGTGTTCTTGCCGCCCTTCCTCAAGCTTGTTCTTTTCAGGCAAAGTTTCTCTGTAATGAAGATCTCCTTTCCGGTTGCTTCTTGAAATCCTAGAACATTTGATTCTGGGCAGAATGTTCTTTCATGATAAATGTCAGTGTTCTGGTGTGCTTAAAAAATTCAGCATAATAGGGAGTTAAAGCTGTGTTTGTTATAATTCACACCATGTAATTGTTCCTCAGGCCTTGTGCAATGTGACAGGCAAACATCAGTTTAAAGGGCCCTAAAGTGGTGTAGAACAGATGTCTGTTAATCCCCAGCGGGAAAACAAGAGAAATCTTTTTCATTCACTCGCTTACCCGTAAACCTTCCTCCTCTCTCTGATTAAAGCAAACCACGTAAAATAACACAATAGTGTGCACTGTTTCTTAAGATGACCTTGTCTGATATAGAAGTCAAAGAACAGGCTGCATTATATTCTGCATTGATGACTGTATTGTCTATAGAAGCCTTATATACCATCTTTGGTGAATCAAGACTATTGCTTTTCACAGTGTTCACAACACCTTCCATCAATCCCTTGACCTTGTTTTGAATGATGATGAACGGGATGTTGGATGTGTTGGGACATGATGGTACATACTCTATTAGTAAGACTGGTTATTCATCTCAATTGACTACACAAGCTCGCAGGTTTAATTTCACAAAAATTAAACAACGTTTTATTTTTTTCTATTTTTAGGAAAATAGCCGAGTCCGCACAACAGCGATAACCATAATGTCAGGTTACCGGATATTTTTTTCCCAAAAATTTATTTCCCAAAGCCGCTGATTTAAAAATTCCATAACTGGCTGAGAATAATATCGGCCACCGCAATATATCGGTCCATCACTAATAATGATATAGGCAGTCTGTTGAGTTTGAAGAAATTTTATTCAGCTGATGAATCTCAGTAATTTAGAAACCAAAAATGTATTGGAGATGCGCCGATAATACATGTTAACACCGATGTGTTAGCAGATTATTTATGTGATATTTGCCCATTCCGTATATTAACAATTTAAATAATATGTCATAATCTTCGAATGTTATTTTTTTAAATAACAACTATTATTAATGAACATCAAATCGCTTATGTTGGTTTTGTTTGTCAACTTTTTATATACATAGAGCACTTATTTAACCTTCGACTATATTTAACCCTGCCAATAGTGTGAAAATGTGCTGTTTTGGGTCATAGCGATAATTGGCCTATATATGGGTACATCTGTATTTAAATTTACATAAAGTCATTTTGCCGACACTTTTATCCAAAGTGTCTTAAGTATGAGGTTAATAGAATAAGCCATTAGTACAACAAAAGGAAACAAATCAAACCTAAGTACAATAATACTTCCCTTAGTTAAATTATCCAAAGAATACAAAGCTAAGTGCAATATTTTTTGAAAGAGATGGAATAGGAAAGGAAAGCGGTAGAAGATAAGAAAACCATCAGTTTTAATTGGTTCAGATGTTGACGTAGATGAGTGTTTAGCTGATTCTTTAAATACACGGGAATCATACTTAATAACTTTTTAATTACAACTTATTTTATAATATTCGTGTCTCCTCCACATCAAAGGAAAAGGTCATTATAGGATTTTTCAATCCTAGTAACTTTAGAAATGTTCACAGAAAAGTGATATAATTAATAGACCTATCGAGCGAATTTTTCGTGACAATGCCCGTACGTAAAAATTTAAATGTACAAATTTTTCAGATTACCGGTCAATGTGATATAACGGTTTATTGACAACATTACAAAGAATCAATATAGTTCAGTTTAATACAATTTTCAGCCAATCCATTCATATTTAAAAGACGCCCCATTTGTCTAGACGCAAATATGGCAATACAATGTTTGTTCATAGTTGGCATTGTTGGTGCAACAAACCTTGCAGATAAAATACATACACTCTTTCTGCCATTCCCAATCATTCTTTTCACGCTTAATGTACTGGCAGAAGAAGAGGCTAATGGGAATTTACAGGTCGGTTCATTAGCATGCAGTAGACGCCGAGGTAATGAAGCAGCTGCAGTGTCTGCATAGATTGAGGCGGTGGGGCCGTATTAAAACGAAAGACCTCTCGAGAGGCCCGCGTCAAGGGGCCCAACAGTAACTACATCAGTAATTACTTCCACCCGTCCCGTCCCTCTGTCCTTCCTCTCCACTGATGATACGTTGACAGTCCGATGGCAATAAACAACCAGGCGGGAAAATGCCAGTCGTTCTTATTTTTCGCGACCCCTCCGACAGCTCCGACACTCCTGAGTGTCATTCTTACCACACTGGCATATTTATCGATTATGTATCGCAAGTTGACAGTCTATATGCTGTCCCATGTAGTATTCATTTAGCAGCGGATTCAGGACCGTTTTTGTCACTTGCTGAATTACAGTGTATTTATTTACGCCTCTCGCTCGGCTGAGTATTTAGTGATACCAAAGGAACGATGGAATGTAGATCGCTGGCTGAAATGGACTCTGTTGTTGTATGAAATATTGATTTTACTGTGTATCCATCCATCTAACCATCTGTCTGCCGGTGGATTCTCCAGCCTGTCGCTGAAAACCATCCATCCATGTTCATCCTTTGGGAATATCGTATGTCTGATCACTGTCTTTATGTGGTTTCTGGACCATAAACCACCGGTATGTTATTCATGCTATCTTATTTTGTATTTTATAAAGTGATGGTTCATCCCAAAATCAAGAAAGTCTGTAATGATTTACGCACCCTTGTGGAAAACACAAAAAAAAGATATTTTGAAGAATGTTTCTTATCGAACAAATTGCCACTCAAATTGATTTCCATTGTATGGACACAAAACCTCAAAACCGTTTCTCTTGTCATCTCCTTTTCTAGATGGAGACAATTTTATCTTAACAACAAAGATGGATTTTATATTTCGTAGTGAAAAACTCTGTCATCATTGACTCACCCTTTTGTCATTTTTACTTGTACAACTTTCTTCTAAGGAGCACAAAACAAAGAAATTTTAAAGAATGTTGTCAGTTCCCTTTTACTTCTGTTGTACATACACAAAACTAATGCAAGTCAATAGGGACAAATGGCTTTTGATTGCCAACATTCTTCAAAACATCTCCTTTTGACAGAAGAAAGAGCGTCCTACAGGTTTGAGATGACCAGAGGGGAGTAAATAACGTATTTTCATTTTGGGTTAAAGTATCGCTTTGACATTTTACACGGTTCAAGTTCAACCAAAGCAAACAAAGTCCACACTGACCGATGGCTTGATCTCCGAAAAAAAAGCCTTAGGTGGAAAGGGATTTCTCAGTACAGAAACCATATTGATTGAATAATTTAGTTAAGGACACAGTCTTATCTTCATCTTAAGAACTCCCACTGCATCAATTATGCCGGTTAAACGTGCTGCTCAGGAACAAAGCGGTCAGCGGATGACCTTCAGCACACACCCCTCCAAAAGGTGCAGCGCCTCTGAAGGAAAGTCTGGTCAGCGGGCGGCACCTCCTACAGCGCTGTCTGTTTTCAGCGTGTTTGACCACTCAGAGTTAGACGGGATTTTTGACATGTGCTCTTTCTGCACGGCAGGAGGTTATCACACCGAACAGACCCGACTTATTAAAGCAACGCTCATGCAAATACATGCGCACGCCCTCGCACCCTTCCACGCCAGCCTCGGCCTTTGTGCCTCGAACTCCACGCTTTTGCATTCGCTGATGTACGTTTATGACCTTGAATGATATCAAATTGATCATCTTGCCATCAAAACGACTGCCAAATGTTTCTTCACGAGCGACTTTGCTCTTGTGCCGAGTTTGGCCGTCATTGTCTATTCCAAGCACCCCCCGTCGCCTATTAATTAAACTTTCATTTTTATTCATTTACAGTCACTTCACAAAGATTCCGATGTTGGTAAGAAACCAATATCCGTCCCCTGGTGGCCCTCAGAAATGAGTTTTCAATTAAAGAGTGTTGCTCGACTTCCCGACTTCTTAATCTTCGTTCTGAGGAAGTCATCAAATTCTTAAGTTGGCTGTTGGGAGCCCTCGCCATCCCACAAGCCCTCGTGACGGGGGTAAATAACTCATACAGAACAATGGAACGAAACACACCATTAATGGAACAAATGAAGTCGAAGAATAGAGGAGGAAGTTCAGGGCGTTTGATTAATTTCACCGCGCCATATGTGCACGCTGATATACGCGATCCGTTGAGCAATGGGATTGAGTTTTCCTCGCTTAGCCATTCTAACCTTCAGGCAGTTGGCAACCATAATCGCTACGTATCGACTTGTTATTCAGGTTTAAGTCGACCTCATGAATTGTAATGGAATTTGGGCTTGTAATTACCGTGTTTTTGTTTGGTGCACGTACATGAACGTCCAACGTGCAGAAAAGGTCCGGAGGGCATGAAAACAGGAGAATAAGCACCATAACTTTTGGAAACATTATCATTGAAGCAGACAGAAACTTGGTCCGTTTCCTACAAAAGCAATGACATTTTAATGGAGCTCGTTTAGAATTCACCCAGAAAGAATACAGTATATATGGTTCGCTAAATACTATTTACTATACATTTATCATTATATATTTATTCATTTTCTTATCTTTACTTGGTGTTATAAAAGATGGACATTTTAAAACTTTATCAGATGCATGACATCATTTGTTTCACAAGTCATTTGATTTATTTAACCGTAGGCGCGTTTTTGGATATGTCCTTCACACTTCTTGCATTGAATTTAAGAAAACAGTTAAATAACACAAATCCTTTTACTTTCGGGTTTTAGCTGCTGCATGTGTGCCGATGTATTTTTAGTATTGTTTTGTAAGCATTCAATCAGTAAAATTCGGGGCCAGAATCGAAAATTCTGAATGCACCTGGCCAAAAAAAAAACATGAAAAAAATCTAATTGATAAGGCAGAATTTTTTTATACATATAGAAAAATACACACGAAATATACATATGCATACGCATGCGCATACATGCCCCCACACACATTTTATGAAATATTAACACTGTTTGCAAAGCAGTAAGTATTATATAATTCTATAAATCTTTTTTATATTTGATGTATTATAATGTAAAATAATATGCAAATTTAACTCATACACGCAAGAACATTAGGCAACCAAAATGTACATTTTATAATAAAGAAGAGTTTTTTTCTGATTTGTATATGTTTAAAATCCTTAATATCTTAACACAGTGAACATCATTTTGTAACTTGCTTGCTCAAAAATAACAAAGCTTTTACATTATGTCGAATACATATCCAATTTTGTAAACTACAGAGGTAAAGACATTTTCTGTGTAATAGTCTTCAGTGTGTAGGGCTGTTGGCCCGCATAGAGGGCCACATACATTTATCGCAGGACAAATGAGGCTGCGAGAGACTCAAGCTTCAGGGCATCGTAATCCCATCCCATCGATCCGGCCAAGGAGGCCGATTTCTTTCCAGTTTCCCGATGGCTTGCTCCTCTGATGTCTTCATCTCCAACAGAGATATAGGCTTTAGCATGGGTGATGCCAGAGAAGAGATATGAAGAAGTAGATGAATAAGTTTCCCACTGGATTTTACAACTTTCACCCCTGTTCTCAGTGGGTGAGCGGATCTGACACTTCAAGAAGTCTCCTCTCTCTAATCCTCCATATTCCAGTGGAAATACTGTAGAATATTCCGACGTTGTGTTTAATTCACATGTAAACACACTACATGTTTATCTTGTTCCCCAAGGGAGTAGGGAGTTGTGGATAACATCTCACATCTTCGTTTAGACAAGTGGATAAACAGAAGTGTCCTTTCTAACCCCCAGCGGCAGTCCTCTCTCTCTTTCTCTCACCAGACCGAAGCGAGGAGCTCCACTGCTGGGGATGTGCTCTGTGACGGCATCAAACGCAGAAGATGTGCTTTGAGTCTGGCAGTCGAGCCACAGCAGACGAGCATGTGATGTAATACAGTGATGCAATCACAGCCACAGTGACTAAACAATTTTTTATGTTCTTTAACTTGTAAACGTATATACACCCTGTAAAAAAAAATGGGCTATCATAGAATTTTACTGCTATGATACAATTTTATTGATTTTTTAAAAAATGCAGTTAAATGTAAATGTACCGAATAGACAGCAAAAAACACAATAAACTTAAGGCATGATTACATGAGACAGTTGGCCCAAAGTGCCAGAAAACTATTTAAAGAAAAAACTTTTTTACAGTAACATTTTTAAAACGCACCCTTTTTTCCACAACATTAAAGTTTTTACAGGATTTTTTTACAGACATTATTCATATCGATGTAAAAATCCCTACAAAACGTAACAAATCATAACATAATATTTCTGTTTTACACCCAGTCAATTTTTAAAATCTAGCACATTTTTAACACATCTTAAGGATATCATTTTATGTAACAGTTCTTTAAACAGATTGAAGTTGAATAAGTTTCAATACTTCATTGGCAGACTGAGGGTTGTTGCGTAATGTTACATCATTAATGACGCGATAAACAGATAAATAATAGAAGAGATACAGCATGTGCGAATCACTGCGCCTGACGGCATTACACGACTACACAGGATTGCCCGACAAACCATATGGGAGCGTTCGCGCTAATCTGCTGTCGGTTTGGACAAGTAAGTCCCCGATTACACCGGCGAACACACACTATCCACATCAATAAGTGTAAGTGCATTTCTTGTTAAGAAGCACTTACTAAATGCTTAAGGAGGAACATTGTAATGGACACATCACATCAACCAAACAACATTGAGCAGCGGATAGAGAATGAGACATTTTTCGAAATATCTTTTGGGTTTCACAGAAGAACGTGTCACACACAGGATTGAACAACATGAGGGTGAATAAATGACAAAAGGCATCCCGGTTTGTCACTTTTACCAACTGAACACTTGACTGTCCACACACGTCGTCCGCGCTGTCACCGCGGTCTAATTGACATTCAAATGTATGCGTGCACCTCCTCAAAATGTGATCGTCCCTAACGGGTGGAAGGTATCACAGGAGGAAAGGTCCGTTGGAGTAGATGACAGTCGCCCACGTACACAAAATCGCACGCTGTGGGTAAAAACTCAACCACTGACAGACGCGGGTGGCGAGGCCTCTTGCTTTTGAAGCACAGGACGGATGGAAAAACACTTTCGGCAAAAACCCCCGTAAGTCCCATCAGCGGAATTTATCTCTGCTGTCGTGAGGGATCCAGATTTCCTCTTCCCTGTCGCTAAAGCTTCTATGGCGAGACTGTGAGATAGGGCCTGTCAGGAAAAACGTTCTTCAGGTGGAGAACGCCACGGATCTCGTGATGCCAGGAAAAGGGAGTCAAAACAAGGCGCCGTGACTCCTCTGGGACCAGTGCTGGTCCACTCAGATCTATTTTTAATGCCTCAAACTCGGCATCAGCTAAAGGAATGCATAATTATAGACTGGTGAATAATTCATGAGAAGTTCATTTGAATAAGGAGGTGGATATGGGAGACACATATGTGCGGGTGACTTTACTGCGAGTGATCTGGTGTTGAGTTAATGTATCAGAGTAAAAATATGTGACATGTTTACATATACCCTATGAAAGTCTCCCAAATGTGTCACATGACCTGACCAAACCTGTTAGCTTTCTTATTCTCTCTACACATATTTTTCTGCAAATATCGAGCCACCAAAAGCATTTTATACCTCCGGACATCTGCTATTCAATCATTTTCTGTTTTTGGGAGTTTTTTTTTTTTTGTACAAGCGCTGCCCACACAGGCCCGCAGGTGGAACGCTCTTAACATAAGAATGGGTTTATTTTCCCCAAAAATTCAAAGCAGCTTCAAAGTTTTAAAATCTAATAAAACAGTTTTAATATGAAAGCCTGCACATTTTTAAGATATGTTCTAGAATTTTTTTTAAGGCTTAGGCATCGATTAATTCAGAATAAATAATTTGTTTAATGTTGTTATTATAAACATGAACTATTATATATATATATACATAGAAAATATATACTTGAATAATATGTATAAATGATATATATTTATAATTGGTAATAATAAAACTAATAAATGTTAAAATAAATACTCAAGAATCAACTTTTAATTCAAGAACATACCTATTTCACTATGTTTCCATATTTCTAAATCCAAGTTTCAGCTGTATATTCAAACCAATTATATTTCCAATTGCAGGTATTAAATATTTTAAATTCAATATACTTCCATACTTCAAAATTTTTGATTCAAATTTAATCGAAAAACAATGTAAATTAAGTATGTATCCATACTTATAGAAGCTATAAAGAAAACTTGAAATTAAAAATCATCCTTAATTCATCCTTAAAAATCTTTAGATTCAACTTTAAATAAAAAAATTCAATAAGTTTTCATACTTCTTAAATCTATAGATTCACATTTAAATTGAAAATATACTTAATTCAGTATGTTTTCATTCTTACAGTTCAGCGTTAAATTCAAATAAATTCAATCATAAATTAAAAATTCGATAACGTGTATATATTATATGTCAAATAATTAAAGAATTTTAGACTAATTAACATTTTGCTTTTCATATGTCTTATCTTGATTTTTTTCCTGTCGATTCTCAAGTTAGAAAAAACACAAGAACTCTTTTTTCTTTATTTATTCTTTATTAATTCTTTATTTATTCAGTTTCCTTCAACATATGTTACACTTAATTTTGTATCCGTTTTCATGCAGAGTATGCTCTTCCTTTCACTTTTAAGGAACATGTTTTCTAAGTGTTTTTTGCGGTTTGTTGCTGTATCATTAACATTTAATGTCTCATTGAACCTGCTCTCAGGGAGCCGCGCTATAAAGATGTTTGTACCTCCACATTCGCCTCCAGCGACGTCACGCACAAAGTCCTGTAACCATTAAATTGTTCAAGTCTTACCAAGAACATCTTTGTGGTGCGATCCCATGGTTACAAAACTGAGCATGAAACAATTACAAGTGTGCCAAGCAAGGCATCGCTGGAAACGTTAAGTGTGTAGACAAGTGTCGGTGTCATTGATCGCCTATAATAAATAACTGTATAGGGTGTTTGTTTCAAGCTTGTAGAGCTTATTGTGTGTTGTATATTAATGTAGAACGCACACAGCATTATCACGATATATGCACACCACCAGATGACCAATTCTTCACGTATTGACAGAACTGAGGCCTGTATTAACTGAAGGTGAAGGAGAATATTGTGTTTAGGGTTATTATTATTATATCGCTTTGGATAGAAGCCCTTTTCATATTATCGATTGGAAGCATGTGCAAAGATGAAAAATCAATAAAGAGCGGGTGGCTGCCCTGTGGTCATCTGAATGCTTCGTACGTTGAGCTCACTGATATCACACAAGGAGCTCCCGGAATTCATCTCGTGTTTAGTTCATTCATACCGTAGGCATTATATATTTATTTACGGTCACTGTACTGAGATGAGTATTTGCATACTGATGGTTTCACATGCAGACACACTGGAAAGCCGCCAATCAAACGTCATTGTTGTTTAATGACTTGTGCTTGACGTTTTAAATGGTCCCATCTCTCTCTCACTCTCTCTCATTCTCTCGCTCTTTCTCGCTTTCTTTGGACGTTTAAAAACACTTAGGGTTGGTCTGGAAATGACTTGACATCTCTTGAACAGTTAAGGCTGATTATTTTCCCTAAAATAAGAAGAAATGCTCGCGAAACGATTTTTTTCCCTTTAGAAATCTTTATTTTTTGATTTATTAAAATTTTTGTTTTACAGTATGTAGGCATCAGATCGGGTTTACATCTTATTCATGCCAACATTCATGTCGTACTTTAGCTTGTTATGTAAATTATCCTATACGCCACGTGTAGACATTCAGGCCTTTTGCTGGTTCCACAATATTGGGATGATGTTTCGTTAGGAAACATTGATTAGATTATTGCTAGCCTTTTGTATTCAATGTTCATTTATAATCGCATTTTGATTTATGTGAGTTTTATTAGTTTCTGTACCATCGACCTTCATACAGTCTCCTCATTGGTTACTTGTGATTTGAAGGTCCTAACATGTTGTGTAGTTTAAACTTATCACTCTTCTTCTTCTTCTCTTTCTGCTTTTTATGGCGGTTTCATGAGAATCAGGAGATAATGGAATTACATTTTCTTTTATCCTTTTGGCTAAGTCTGTTTCTCTCAGAAACTTAAAAACAAGTTGATAAATGTTACTAGATGGTTTCCCTATAAAATTATTCAGATTGACAATCTTTAGAGAATGAAAAAGCTGGTTTCTTTCTTCTTTCTTTACTTTCTGCACTGAAACAAGATGCTCTACGGTTTCAAACTGACGATAACATTGGCCTTTCGCTGTTGGATGTTTTTCCTATTATCTTCAATGAAGAATTAAGCCCTGTGTCCTGTTCTTAACCATGTAATTACGCTTTCTTCTCTTTTACTCCAACACTCTCGCCTTCCTATATCCACTTCCGGTTGGATATTATAGAAATGCCTTCCTTTATCTCGATCCACCCAATTCTCATGCCATTTTCATCTCGCACATGCTTTAATAAACGTTGAGCTTCACATTGGCTATTTGGAACCTGTAATATTCTATTTTGTGTCAGAGTTTTTACTTTTCTTCAAGTGTATCAACTTTCTTATTCCCTTTCGCTCCAACCTGTGCGAGCGACCGTTGGAACTTCATTTAAAAGTCTTTTGCATTCAACCATGCTTATTAGAATTTGTAATAATTTCTTATAGATTTTTCAGTTTTCATGCTTTCTAAAGCTGAACTATCAGATATAGTCATTGAGTAATTAAACTCATTTGCCTCTTTCCATCCCAAGGCCAACAATATTGCAAGCAGCTCTGTTGTGTATGCTGATAAATATAATAAATATATATAATATATACTGCTCAACTATTATCTTTGAAGAATAAACATGATAGAAGGAATTTATCAGTCTGCTCTTCAGGGCCTTTTGAAGAAACAGTTTGACACATTTTATTCTTTATTCAAAGCCACTTTTTCTTGGGTCGGAGGGTTGGTATTTATGAAAGCAGATACCTGTTCAGTTTCACTATAGTAGAAATCAAAACTTTTTGGCATTTACAAATTGATAAAGTAATAATAAATACAACTTGTGTGTAAACTGTAATAAACTTGGTTTTCACAGTAATTTAAGCTTGCAATGCATCAAAATAAGCTAAGAAGTTTCCCCTTATTTTTATGTTATATCAACTTAATTTCAAATCATGTCAACTCACCGACGGCCAAACATTAAACAGAAAAAAATGTATTGTAAATAAATTGTAAAGCTGATTGTAGCTAAACATTTACGGCAATAACGAACTTTTACAGTGAATGAGAAGCATTCGAAACATGGATTGCAGCTTATCACAATCTTTTACTTGTCCGAAATTCTCCTTGTCAAGACGTTGAAGTATTTTAACTTCAAAACGTGAGTTAAATTGCTGCCTTACATGATAGATAATATTCATTCGGTTGTGTTTTGCACAATACCTAGTTTAACCAATCTAACCAATTCATAATACGCTTTAAATGTGTTTGATTGGAAAGCAAATCTGATCCTAGATTATTTAACGAACAATTGTAACGTAAATAAAGCGCATTTTAGTTCAATGTTAAGTAAATGTTCACAACGTGCAACACAAAATGAGCGATTGCGATGCACATTTGATTCGATACCCACTCGCTGTGGCACTCATTCTTATTAATTTATTGTTGTATCGGCTGTTTACCGCTTCATTGTCTCCTTGACTATTGTAAGTCGCTTTGGATAAAAGCGTCTGCTAAATGACTAAATGTAAATGTAAATGTATTAAATTTACAAACACAGCATGTCGATTCGCGTTGCAAGTGTACCCTTGGATATAAAGATTTATAATCTCACCCTGCAAAGGTGTTCCTCACCATCCACCCCGCAATTCTACATCTCCTGTTCAGAGCAACGGCGCTCCTGCTGATTCCTCCTTTAGTGTCATTGCTCTGAAAAGCGCTTGCTTAACAATTACGAAAAGTCTTCTCAAGTCCTTGAACGTGTCGCACATAGGGTGGGAGTGGGACTACTCAGCAAAGCCTTGATGTACAAGCTCCCGTACATTCGCCACTTTGACGAATAAAAGTGTTAACCGTTTGTCAGACGCTTTGAAAAACGAATCTCCCAAGCGGGCGCGCTGCTCGCGCACCGTGAAACTCCGCGTCAGGAGTGATAAACCCAAAGAGCCTTTTGGCTTGAAGCGCGGCATTAATTCCGTGCACAGTTCTGCTTATCTACTGTACCTGATTCTGTTTGTCTTCAGATATGAATGGAGCTTTGGCGGCTGCCCTGAGCCCGGCTTGTGTTTGCGCTTCTGAATAGATACGGGGACTTTTGGGCATGTGCGATATGCAAAGTCGTGGGCCGGGGTTGAAAATGTAAAAATGTCAGACATGAAAGAAGCAAAGGGTTTGTTTGTAAATCTAAAGAAATCTTTCTTTCTTTTCTTCTAGGTCTCGTGAAGCTCGGCGTGCACTGTGTCACGTGTCAGAAAGTCGCCATAAAGATCGTGAATCGAGAAAAACTCAGCGAATCGGTGTTGATGAAGGTAAGGCCGCTTTCCATCGTTCACTGCTTTTATTTAAAGTCGTCAACCGAAGGAAAGCTAAAATGAATGAAACGATCCACCAATAGCGGTTACGACTGCTTGATGTTATTTATTGCTTGTAAAACAATACACCGAGTAGTACTCGGCCTATAATTATTTCCTCTGATAAAAGCAGCCGCGGGAACGCCGAGTGCGATTCTGTCGATTCAAGAACCTGATTAAAGATAATTGTCTTCCAAGGGAGACATATTAAATAATGAGATTCTTGTTATTGTTGTTATTATTTGGAAATGGGGACAGGATTTTGAAATGCTTTGATAGAGAGTGCCATGCAAATATTCAAATGAATCAGATTTGTTGGATACAAGCGGATGAATCCCAGACATTTCCAGTATTGGGGGATGCCAACAAAACACACTATACAAATATACCACATATTATAGATCATATACGATAGAAAAGCTCTAGTAAGTTTATATAAATGTAGTCACATAAGAGCAAATGGCACACTTTTATACCAAGTAGCTTCATTCAATGAAAGAGTAGATTTGATTTTGGAGAACAAAGTGTCTCAGACGGCAAACCTACAGACTGTCTGATGGATATTAAGCCCCAAAATAGCAAGAGTTATCTGAAACCACCAGCTTTAATCTGGTTGTCTTGCAGTTATGCAACTTCTGGAGTCAGTTTGGGAGGTTCACAGCACTTGAAATCTATTCTGGAAGTTTGTTTGACACTGTTAAGGTCTGGTTTACATAAACATGTTAAATGAATCTTATATTGGACAACCTTTACTGGTGCCATGGTGCAGTGATGGGATCGAATGGTAATACCCCTCAGTACTTGGTCGGTACATGTCAAATTTAGTGTTTATATCCATTGGGAAAGTCGACCATGGTTATTTGTTGTATTACAGTAAATAATAAAGTATGGCCAATTATGGTGTCCTATATGTGATTTATTTTTTGTATTTCACCCTCCTAAAAGCACATAATTTCATGTTGTTTATACTAGGGATGCACGAAAATGAAAATTCTTGGTTACCGAATACCGAAACACTGAAATAATTATGCCAATTATGAGTTCCATTGAATTTTTGGCTATGACTGTGAATATTTGGTGCACCCGTAGTTTGTACATTTAATTATACATTTATTTATAAAAGCACATTTCACAACACGCGGTTTCAAACAAGCTTAACAGACGCCAACAGTATTTCTAGGTATAAAGTTGGGACAGTTATTATCCATCGCAGGTGTTGTGTCATCTAAAATCTTCATAAACTTGTCAGATAAATCCGGCATTTTTATGCATTGAGATGCTGAGAACAAAAAAATATTTAGTATTTATGCATGAAATAACTTATTTAACAAAAATGTCAAAAAAATGCAGACACTTCACCAAAAGAAAATGTTGTCTTGAGTTTCTCATTCTCAATTTGTTGCAAACTTGTATTAAGAAAGATATTTGGAAAAATGTTAGCTCCATCTCCATAAAATCTGTAATAGCTTTTTTATTCTACAGAACAATATTTTTTTAATGGATGTTTAAAGAATTTAAATTCTTCCATCAATAACTCGCCCTCGATTTGTTTCAATCTTATTTATTCCCTTTGTTTGGATGAACTCTAAGAAAGATATTTAGAAGAATCTAAACAGCTGGGTTTGACAATGGAACAACCCACAGAAAAAAATGAAGATGATTGTTTTTTCCCCAAAATCTGTTATGTTCAGATTATAATCAAAAAGTGTAATGTTTTTCGTTATACAGAATAAAAACAATACAATTTTAAACTTTGATTGTCAGTGTTGCCAACATTTTTCTTTGATTCATGTTTATAGTTTGGAACCACTTGAGGATGAGACACAATTGTCATTTTTAGTGGAATTTCCAGTTAAAAACTAAAAGAAGAAAAGACCAAGTGTGTATCTAACAGAGATGGAAAATATTACCAGTGAATTGATTAATGAAACATTAAAATCCACATAAGGACAAGAGAAATCCAATCGTAACTCTCTGAACTATAATCAATTGATAAGCAATTAAGATTCCCAGCTTCAAGACAATTTATTGCAATTTGCACATATCTAGTGCAGTGTTTTGCATCTGCAAGTTCATTCTCAAAGTGCAGATGGCTGATCTCAGAACAGCCAATCAGAATCGCTCATCGTGATGCGGTACATCTGAGTCTCATCAGCACCCGAAACACGCCACTAAACTCAAGACGACCCGATGGAGCATCAAAGACGACCAAGACGTTTCCACCCCTCACTAATCTCGTTCTCCTCGTGTCTAAACACGCGGTGACTACATTATCATTTATTCCACATATCACATAAATAATACAGATCCCTCCCGTTCAAACTCACAATTTCAGTCTCGCACTTATCTCCGACATGACTTTTTGCTGTTATTTTCTTGTAATTACTTTGGTATGAGGTGAAAGTCAATTTGAACAGCCAGCTATTTTCCCCCGCATGGGTTCCCGAGATGAAAGGATGGATTGTCAGGGTTATTTCGGACGGCGGCTTTTGTTTTGTGCGTGTGTACGCAAGCGTTTTCGGTGAGCCGTCGGACTCCTGGCTTTGACATTCTCATTGTCTTCCTGCTGTCACCTAGATGAATATGTGCCATCCCAGCACCTGTCTCTCGGCTCGTGCACCTCCAGATGCCGCAAATGTCACCTTTTTAAATGCAAATGTTGCGTTCCCAGTTTCTGTCCCAGCACCTACGACCAGCGTGTACCTCGGGAATGAGATTTTCACAGTAGGCCATCCGAGTGTCCACACCTGATTTTTTTATATAGAGAGAGACGCAAACGTGTTGTATAAAATCAACACATTCAGATGGGAAAACTCACAGGAGAATGTTTAAAGATTATGGGATTAGAGAGGAAGGTTTTAGGAGGGAGAGAAGGGTTTCAGGTTTGGATGAAGAGATGACGTGAATGCAATACTCAAGTGTGTGTGTGTGTGTGTGTGTGTGTGTGTGTGTGTGTGTGTGTGTGTGTGTGTGTGTGTGTGTGTGTGTGTGTGTGTGTGTGTGTGTGTGTGTGTGTATGCTTGTGCGCGTGCGTATGTGTGTGGGTGTTTTTTATATCTAGGAATGTTATGAGTAAATGCATCATGTGTGCCCTTAAAACCAGGGTTAGTATATTTTGACTACTTTTATTTTATTCCATACTTTTTTATGAATAAATACATTTTAAAAACATTATTAAGGATTGTATAGCCAAAAATTTAATTCTGTCATAATAAATCTTTTAGAATGTTGGTAACCAAATAATAATTGTTCTCATTAACTTGCATTAGTTTTGTGTTCATACAATACACTGAAAAAAATGCGATGTTTAATCTTATCATGTACGTTATTTCCACCTGATGAAATAAAATTTTGTCATTATTTTTTTCTTGGTTTGAGGACAAGTAATAAAGTTCCTTTAATCAAGTGGGACCAATATACATGATGAAATGAACCCATTATCAGTGTTGAAGTTGTGGTTGATGCTGCTGTTCAGTTACCAGCATTCTTCGAAATATCTCAAAAGAAAGAGAGTTGGAATAAAAAAAGCCATACACGTTACAAATGGCAGGAGTGTGAGTTAATGATGACAGAACTTAGATTTTTTGCTGAACTATTCAGAGTTTATTTATATCCATCACATGTTAATACTTTAATCATACTGGAGGAGCATGTGTGTATAATGTGCATACCTGCCCCCCTGCCATCACTTTTGGTCACTCCATGTATTATTAGATTTGTTGGTATCCAGAATTTTGTTAGTCAAGTTTATAAAATCAAATCCTACTGCAGTATGTGCTAATAAAATAAACGAAAGATGTGCCATTGCTGCTACATTTAGCACTAAATTAAGTAGAATCACTGCAGGGCATTTATGATTCAGCTTTCTGAACTGAATCCGCACAGATTTCAGAGATTACCCTTGCCAACGTTTCAATAAACAAAACAAACACACATTCTATTATGTCTTATTTTTTTAACACTCTGTCTACATCAGATGTTGATTTAATGCATCTGTATGCAGGTCGTGCCCGTATTTGTATGTAATTGTGGTAGTGAGTAGTGCCCCATAAATCTTATTTGCTTGATTTCTTCTCAATATCTTTCTTGTGTTTGGAACAACTTGTAGTTTGATTAATTTATTACAGAATTTTCATTTTCAGGTGGAATACCCCTTTAATGCACAGAAGCCTTTGACAATTTTGGTGAAATTGTAACTTTTGGCCATAATAACCATGATTATAAATTTTGTCAGAATTGAGCTGTAGTTCTGTACTGCCAACAGGGTTGCCAGATCTGTATTACAAAATCAGCTTAATGGCCTATAAAATCACCCAAATATTTCTTTATTTAATTTAATTTTGGCCTTTTATTGGATAGGACAGTGGACAGGAGATGGGAAATGAACTTGGACAGAAACATGGGACCGGCAAAGGATGCTCTGGACCGGAATTGAATCCAGGTCCAGCTGCAAGTGCACAGTACCACATGTGGGCACACTAAAAGCAAAGCTATTGGCGCCAACAATTATCCAAACCTTTAAACTAGCCCAATGAGCAAATAATACTGAACTTTATTCTTGAGAATCACTGTACAGTAAGAATCATAAACATTCTCCGTGTAATGTTTTATTAAATAACTTCATCTACCATCAACCAACAAACAAAAATTATTGTACCTCAAGTTTAAAGATTTTCAAATCCAAGTGGACCTTGAACACAATGTTATGGCAAGTTGATCGCCTTTTTTGGTGTCTGTTTTGTGTGAATTTTTAAAGCATTGTACCTTCATTCGTATTGTTGTACAATTCTTTTTACATCTCAAATTTGTAACATGTATCAATATCCTGTTAGTAATAGAACAGTAATATTGACCTGATACCTACACATCATACTAGGTTTTAAGTACCAAAGTTGTATACAATACTGGATCCTGAATATAAATGTGTGTGCGCGCGTGTGTTTGTGTGCGTGCGTGCGTGCGTGTGTGTGTGTGTGCGGGAGCGGGTGGCACAGTGAGAGTCTCATCTGAACATCAGTGCTCTGATGATTGTGCTTCCTGTGAGCTCCAGGCCTGATTAAAGCTCATTATCCACCGTGACTCTCTCTCTCTCTCTCTCTCTCTGTCTCTCTCTCTCTCTCTCTCTCTCTCTCTCTCTCTCTCTCTCTCTCTCTCTCTCTCTCTCTCTCTCTCTCTCTCTCTCTCTCTCTCTCTCTCTCTCTCTCTCTCTCTCTCTCCACTGACACAGCATCAAAGAGACAGAAAACAGAGAGCGAGAGAGCAATGGGGAAAAGATTGCTACGGATAATGAAACCAAGAGAAATGGATGGAGAAATGCAGTTTTAATAGAGTGTGAGATAATATATGTGAATCAAAGCGCTATTTAAAATTGAGATTTGATGTCCCGTTAAATCTCAGCATCACGTTCTCTTTGTAACACAGAGATTTTTCAAGTCGTGTCAGACGCTGGAAGTTGTTCATTTTTTAATAAGAATCAGAGATTTGGGATGACGTATGAGACCGATGCTGGGAGCATTTTATGGTTCAATAACATTTAACTTTCTGCAAATAAGAAGAAAAACACACAATCAAAATTGACCACATTTGATATCTTAATGTTGTTGGTGGTAGTACAGTGCAGGAATCCGGACTTTACATTCAGAGATTGTGTAAACTTGAACCATAAAGCTGTCTCATGCACTGTAAGTGGTTTAGACCGAGTTAGACATATGACACCGTTAAATACAAAATAAATTAAAATAAGTAAATACACACAATATGGGATTGAATAAGTTAGATTCTTTTAATAGCCTAACGTTCATTCTTTTCAATTAAATACCGTAATAAAGCTACCATTTTTTATAAAATCACACTGTAGTATAACTCGCATCAGACACAATATTTAGATATTCAAATAAAATAACCAATGACTTCAAAAAATACACATGATTTAAACAGATATTTGTTTACAGATTAATAAATATATAATTATTTTCAGGCTTACAATATATTCACCACGAGTGTATTAAGAAGCTCCGTTTTAGATAAAGTTAAGAGTCAGCCACCATCATCATGGGCTGCACCACAAGTTGTACCTTAAGAATTACCTTATTTGTTATCATATTTGTTTTCTGAAAACCCTTTTTAATCATACATTCATACGGTTGGTATGGAGCGCTCTTAACAAACATTATGCACATTTTTATTCTGGATGTAGAAAATTGCGATTAATCGTTTTGACAGCGCGAAATAACACATAAATGCACGTTTAAGATTAATTTATATATACATACAAATATACACTGTACACACATACTTATATTATATAACCACACATATTAACTTTTATTAATGTTAGTTAGAGCTGTAAAAATATAGCGATCCGTCGATTCATTTACAATCGTAAAACTGTAAGACATTTAATACAGAACAGTTCTATGATAGTTCTCATGAACATAATTGTCAGTCTTAGTCAAATCACAAAATGCGTATGAATATTGCGCTCGAATCGTCGGACATCTCGAAATGTAGAATCTAAACTTGTCTGACGCACTAGAAAGTAGGTAATAATCTTCTTATGCAGCATGCAGCACAAATCTATAATGATCTGTATAGAACTGCATGATCCTCGAAGGCTGATGTGGCGTGTTGTATACCTGATTTGCTCCTCGAGCTGACATTTTTTTCTGTTGGGTTTGCAGATATGAGCTGTGTGATAGTAAATCAAACAGCGTTAGATTCCATTGGCTTCTTTTTTTATCCGCCCAAGTAGAGACCTATCAGATCGTGAAGGGGGTATTAGACGCCCTTCGCGGGGCATAAATCACACTGCAGCCCGCACCGTCTCCCATCGGCTTCAGTTGGTATCGATTCCAAGCGTCCAGTGACCAGCGTTCAATATCCCCTCTGATTTCGGAACGGAGGTACCGATTCAAGCGGCTCTTCGCAAAGCTGTTTGGGTTTATTTCATTGTGGTGGCCCGGTCACCCTCTGTGAAATATCGGAAGACATCCGTATTCATTTGTGTTAGGTTAGGCTGGGATGTTAGTGAACACACACACCCGAAGAGAGCTCGGGGGGTTAGGGTTGAGAATGGAGAATTGCTTCCCAAAACAAATATTTGCATCGAGTGTGTTGTGTGAGATGTTTGTGGGTTGTCAGGATCTTAAGCAGCTGATGAGGACCAGGACTGTATGTTTTGGATAGGACTGTTGGATTTTCGAGTAAAGTAGACTGTAACTGGTTACAATATTCCAACTTTATCGGATTGTCACTTTTACAAAGTGTGTTTGCTTTTTGGAGCTGAAGCGGCGTTTAGTACGGAGCGCTTGAAAGTATTCTTTAACATATGGTTGAAGTTGGCTTCAATACATCAAATTAAATACAAATATAATTTGAATGAATAATTTTAACTGCAAAAGATTGTTGAACCGAAAATGTAACTTCTATATCACTTTTGTTTCGAGAATGGTATAATATATTTATTATTATCATTATGATACATAATGATAATAGTAAACATTATTTACATTATTATTTATGTTTTATTATGGTACAGTATATATAGTATACTATGCTAGTGTAACTACGCATTCATTAAATGTAGTGTACTTTGTTTACTACAGTATTGTTAAAAAACAGGATCTTGGTTTGGATTAGTTGCGCCTTATTCTAAGCAGTTGTAAAACTGTTGCAAAAAAGTGTTTTTGGTTTTCTTGAAAAGTGCACTTCATAATTTGCGTAAGTAAGTAATATACAAAGTGTATGCAAAAATACGAGTAGAAATGGGGCAATGAGATTGCAGCGAACATTCTATACTGTAACATGCTTTACTACCATTGTTTGGCAGATATTATGTGTATCATTTTCATATTATTTTATTTTGATGTCTTTTTTTATTTATACCACAGCTTCCTGGGGCTTTTGGAGGGCCTTAACCCTCTAAAATTTGGGAGGCTTTCTGTAGTGCATTAGCATTTGTTTGCCCATCCGAAGGACGCTGTGATTGCCATGCTGTAGGAAGAGAAGGCATACGATCCGGCTGGTTCTAAAACTGAACCGCATGCACGAAAATGGAAACTGGGGGCGATAAATGTGAAGTGAGTGATGTGACCTGAGACAACGGGAATGTTAGAAGAATCGGACGAGAGAGCGTGAGGGGAATGAGGTGGAGAGGTCTGAGGAGGCTGGAGTCATCGCGCTCTGAAGCAAATAATTGAGGCGGGAACGGGGTGACGCGGGGGCGGGAAAGCATGACCTTCCGCCCCACAAATTCAATCCCACCGTGGGGCAGCAATAGAGGCTGCCGAGCCCCACTGATGTTTTTGTCTTTTGCTTTGAAATCTCTTGTCAAGTGTGTAAGTAAAACTTGGATCATGCAGTTTCCGTGTTGACCCTTAAAACTGTCGCTCATCCGCTCAAACCCTCAGCAAAGATTTCAGAGGATGGAAGCGTTCATGGTGGAGACATGAAAAAAGTTTTCCCCAATAATTTTGGATGAAAAAGCGGAAGATGAATCACGGCAAACTCTAATCAGGTTATCATGACGTTGGGATGACAGTGCATGCTCCCCCCCTCTGCCTTCATTACGTTTCTTGCCTCCAAATGATTATAGATGCTGCTTTCATTTCTCCTCCAGCTAGAGAAGAGCCTCTCAGCAGAGGATTCCCAGCATCCCTCCCCGCCGCGTTTCCGGCTCATAAAGACCTCAAGCACCCTCAAGTGTTCCAGCGTTTCTGCACCGATCTTATTTGCGCATTCATCTCGCCCGTCTTGTGTTCATGCTCCCCCACTTCCCTAATGGCATTTTTGGGGAGAATTTGAGAAAAATGTGGGTGGTTGAAATAATTTCGATTGAAATGAATGATCTTATTATGAATTGTATTATTTGTATGTATTTCCAATTCATTTGTGATCTAAACATGCAAACTAAATAATGCAATAATGAATTTTTTTCCAAATTTTGCACAAACCAAAACTCCTCACATCTTCATCCTTGTTAAGAATTGGTGTTTATTTCGTGATTTATTAGTCGTTCCTCGAATAGCTACTTTCAGATTTGTTCTGCATGACATGACTCAATCAATGGAAGGTCAGCTGACATTCGGTTGTAATTTTGTTCGCATTCTCTGTAGATCTTCCTCTGTCCTTGACATGAATTCTGCCGAGTATGGATTGCTCCATTGTGAACTAAATTGGGAATGGATTTTTGTTCGGAAAGGTTTTGCACCACTTGAGTTGAGAGACCGCTGGGTTTCTGAAAGTCTCAAATTGCTCTGTGGGTATTTCTTAAATTTTCACCGTTTTTTTCCTTGGAATGGCTGGGCAGATCATTTTTATTATATTTTGCAAAAATGACATATTGTAGATTTATTTTAAATTTCAGTGTCTTTTATTATTGTTTTGAATAGACTATTAGTTTGTGTTTGTTTTAGTTACTTTTCCTAGGTATGTTTTTTATTTTATTTGTAGTTTTATTAACAACAACAGTATTGCTTTATATTATAAATATTATACGTAAAAGTGATATATTTATATTGTTATATTCTGAGAATAAATTAATATCTGGCCTAATATGTTTATTTTTATTTAAGAAATTAAATATTTCAAAAGGATTTTATTTGGTTTGGTTTAAGTATGATTCCACATCTCCTGGATTTCTTAGCTTGATGAAAGAGAAATAAAAAATGAAGAATATTATCTTTTGCCATACACCGAAAGAATAAGGGTCTTGCTGGTGTCATGAAGTAAAGTGTTGTACTCATCCCTTCTCTTTATTTTCATTGACACATTAACTTGAAATCAATTTCCAACTGGATTGTACCTAAAGAGTACACATTGTAATGTCCAATTGAACCCAGATGAGACCATAATCGTGTAAAAGAATGACACCTTTTCAAAAGACGTTTGTTTAATCTTAAAATAAATGAGATACCATAGTGGTACCTTTAGCTTCTTCTCATCCCCTTTGAGTTGAACTGCCTAGATGCTTTGGTGTATGGTTTTGCTGCATTAGGACAAACCTTGGGTTGGTGATGGGTGTATGTGATGTTGTGTCGCTGATGGTATGGTCTAATGAATTGGCAATGCTGCCTACAGATTGCAATATTTAATAGCTCAAACATGTTTAAGTACCATTTGTAAACCATGCTTCATGGTTATATTCCATTCTGTGATGAACATTGGGTCTTGGATTGGTTCACTTTTTTACTGCAAGACTTTCAACAAATGGTAGAGTTTTCAATTGAACTTATGTTACTTGTCAGAATGAAATAACCTATCATTTGTCACTGGACTATAGGTCTTGCAATAACGGTCTGGCTGAATTGTGTACAGGCTATTGATTGGTCATGCTCAGTCTGTAGAAAGCTTAACCTCAGCATTGACCCATTGGACAACTGAGACTGAATCTATAGGAAGGAAAACGAACTTCATCCACTGCTTCTTTAAACAGAAGTACATGGAGAAGTTTTCAAGAGTAGAGTAGTACACATGTATAGACTAATGAAAGAATGTATTTGGTTACACAAGCACAGAAAAGGTTGTTTGTTACGGGAACAATAAAAAAATCAAGTATATGTCAAAAATCTTACTTGGTCATTTTATTCTGTTTTTCAATGCAAATCATATAATTATATATTCTGTTTATTATTATTTTATTTAAATACAATTCTATTTTTGTAATCATTCTAATATTTAAATTTTTCCTCATGGAAAAAGAAACCAGGTGTGCGTAACTAAATTTATACATTAATATTATCTGAGTATGGTACATTTCTATATTGATATTGCTTCTTGATTTATTTTTTTGGATATTTCGGGTCAAAAAAGGGATTTTAGTTGATTAAGAGTAATTAAATAAATTAATAAAACTACTCGTTTTAAATAAGGCAAAAAAAAATATTATTCTTGATAGAATACTTGATACTGGTGAAAGATTCAATAATGTTTGATAGTTTAGATCTAAAATAAGCCAAAAAGATATGGTTTTGTTTAAGTTGTGTTTTATTTTTTTGCATTATTTTTACAGTGTGAGATGTAAAGAAGAAACAAAAGCTAGAGTATAATTTTTCTTTGTGAAAATAACTTTCTTAATTTTTTCTTTTGTTTTCTCAAAGTTTTCTATGTCAAAAAAAGACCAAAAAGTACAAAATATTTATTTAAAGCGATGTCCATCATTTACTCTTTAATGATTTAAACCTATGTGGTGTTTTGCTTCTGCAGAACACCTAAAAATATATTTCGAAGAAATACCCATTTGCTTCGATTGTACACTTAAACTTTAAACCGCTGAACTTAAAATTAAATAGAAATGAATTTTTTTATTTATAAGCAACTTATCATTGTTCTCTTGCAACACGTCGTGAGTAAGTGGTATTAGTACCAAAAGAAAAGTATTTACACCATTCACCCAAATCCAATCACCTGAAATATAAGAAAGCATCTGAAATGATGGAAACATCCTGACGTTGAGTTTCGCCAAGGGCAGCAGATCGTTTCTGTTCCACCCCATACAGCATTCCCCGGTGCCCGATTTGACCTGCGGTGTGTCTGTTTAACGGTGATAAAAACCCTGGGAATGATAAATCATTCCTATTATTCTCCATGCGCTCACAGGGAAGAGGCCTGGTGCACGAGGAACCTTAGATGACCTTTCCTCCCAGCGCTGAACATCAAAAGCCATTAGACTTCATCATAGACAAGGTCATAAAAGGATACGTCCATTACGACCGCATCTTGCCTCACGTCTGCCATGAGCTTAAATTGACAGCATGATGGAGTTGTCATCGCGCGTCAGCTCGCCGATTAAAAATGGGACTCTGTATGCAAGACGGCATAACTGATTTGAAGGAAGCAAAACCTCGTCCTTGAGGGCGAACACGGTAAATATGAGGTTTCTTGAAGAATAAGGGAGTCATCACATTTATTTCCATGCCGTGGTTTGAGCAAATCCAGACATGACGCATTGGCGTTTCTCATGTATACTTCCGTCTTAGGAGCTTGAAATCACAATAAAAACATAAAGGAGGATGTTGCTCTCCATCCCAAAGAGTTTCCCTCACCACAGACCCATTAACCCCGCATATAACATCATAAAGAAGAGATGGAGCTCAAGTTGACATAACATCACCGTCTTGCCGGACCTTGTTTTGACAAAAAGTCGACATGCTCCACGGCCGTAGCAGCGCTGTTTTGATTTGTTGTCCACTTGAAGTCTTTCTCCACACTTTCCGTTTCCAGTTGCGCCTTGAGACACATCTCCTCGACTCTAACATCTCTCGTACAGTCCTTGTCTCAGCTGATTTCACAACCGCGTTTCGTGTCACGCAAGCTCCCCCGTCGTAGTTTCTTTACGGAAAAGGACGTATAGGCAGCCGTGGGTTGTAATCTATAGATTATACTGACAGGCCGGAGAGTCAGAGACCCGAAATATTCCTGAAACATGCCAACAAATGTCACAAAGACGACTTGATCTGAGAGCTGCGAGTTAAGCAGCGACCTGCGAGCGGCAGATGTACAAATAAAAGAAGACGTGTGGTGCTCGGGAGCGAGTCTGGAGCGGAGGCCTTGCGTGTATTTGTATGACCTTGAGTGCAGGCGAGCGCTTTATCATCGTTTGGAATTGGGTATTTGCTCTCTGGACTATTATCTCAGATGCTATTTTGCATGATATTTTAACAAAAATAAAAGACGTTAACTGGCTCCTATTCACTTGCATTGGTTTTGTGTCCATGCAGTAGTGAACGGTTGCCACTTCTGTCAGATGACCAACTTCCTTTAAAATAACGCAAAATACAGGAATGTCATACAGGTTTGAAAGTATTTGGTAACCAGCACCCATTTAAAGCTATTGTATGGACACAAATCCAGTAGATGTCAATAGGTGCTGTCACTTTTCAGTTACTGTCATTCCTTGAAATATCTTATCTGGTGTTCTGCAGAAGAGAGATGACAAGACAGAAATTTTCATGCTCAGGTGAAGTGTAACTTTAAATTAGTTTGTAGTAATATAATACATTTATGAATATAATTAATGTTATTATTAATATTACCTATTAATATAAATTCTATTAATATTATTAACATTTATTAATAATATAACTAAGACAATGATAAAATTACAAGATTTTTTATTTCGGGTAAACAGTCTCTTTAACATTCACTTTCAGTGATATCAATAATTTATTAATATTATTAATTACATAACAAGAAGATATTTGGAAGAATATTGGTAACCTGGACCCATTCACTTTTATTGTATGTACACAAAACAAATGCAAGTTTATTAGATACAGTCACTTTTCGGTTACCGACATTCTTTAAACTGACTTCTTTCAAATTCTTTGTAGAAAAGCTTTGATTTGGCAAGAGAATGAGTAAATGAAGACATACGTTTTGGTTGAAATGTCACTTCGAGACTTTAAATTCACAGGTACAATTTACTTTGTGGTTGTCAGCGTGTTTTACTAACATCTATATGTTCACACTGCCATGGCTTCTGCTCACACCAAAAAAAACCTTCCAAAGTCCCACTCACACATGTTGTCTTAATGGAAAACAAAGTGTTAGCGGTTAGGCCCCGGGCACAGATATGGCTTATACCATCAGCGTCACGGCTGGGGAACATAAGCTCGTGGCTCGGCTCTTGCACTTGCAGCTTTCCTGAATCCATACAGAAGTACAAGCACAGAAAAAAGGGCTCAGATCAAAAAGCAAAATTGAACTTTGATCCCGGCTGTCAGTCAATCAGTATGTGTGTGATCTCGTGGCATGTAAAGGACTCGTGGTCATGAAAGAGAGTGACGGAGCAATGTGATTCCTCAATAAAAGGAAAAATGAGGGCGATACCTCATTTTGTGAAGAACGCCGTTGCTGATTGTTTCATCATATTTCTGTCAGTTTTTTTATATTATTATTTTTGCATTCAGAATACCTACTTTGGTTCTTTATTTTATTTTACAGACTTGCCATGCAAAGCGTGAATCCGGCTGGGAAACTATCCTGCTATTTTCAGGATTGTCACATCCATAACACTAGACTTGCTCATAAACCGATGCATAAAAATAAAATATAGTTAATATCTTGGTTTTAAAAGAGCTATCCCTTGGCCATTTGTAGGATATTTTTGCTTCTGGTTTGTTGATTTAAATCGACATAAATTTTTGTCATATTCCAAAAACGGTGTCCTTTTTTTATTCATATCCATAACACGGCTTTATTTACCTTTTTTAAAATAGAAACTTGTGCATAGACTTATATTTTTCTGATGTTTAAACATGGGTTTACAAGGATTGTGAAAATATAAAAAGTTGGTTCAGTGTACTAGTGTACTGATTATATTCTAAAAGCGTTTTTATCTATGTGTCCATAAGGCAAAATGCCACGTCCATAACACTGGTACTGCCCATTTATCTACAATTTACTAGATAGTGATTTTATGGTATAGGTAAAGTATAAAAGTGCAATGTATTTGATATGTTTACAATCGAATAGGTAAAATAGTTAAAAAGTCTATGAATTTACAGAGGCAAGTTTTTACAATAGTGTACAATAACACAATAAAATTATATTGCTTTAGCACTTTTTGCAGTTTTTGCAAAGCAGCTTTAAAAACATTAAATACAAGTGTCCATGATTTTTCAAAAATACATTCGAGTCAGAGTCCCGAAACAATCGTGCTGCCATTTAGCAGAGGGTTTGTCTTATCTTAATGTGGAGAGGAACATTAAAATAAAAGAACACGTTTGTTTTGGCGATTTCAAATGTGAACATTTTCTACGAGAAATCGTAGACCCTGCCTTTAGAAGAAGTTTTGAATAGTTTTACAAAATGATTTTATTTTTGTTAGGTAGCTGTATTTTTTATTTATCATTAAGTAATAAAAAAATGCTTGATTGATATTAATTGGAATGCAGAATAAAAAAAACAGCCAAAAGTATTGATAACATTTTCAGGATTATAGTAAACTGATCAAAGTAAGACTTTATTTTTAGGGTTTCACCCTAAGACGCTTTTTAAACTATAATGCGCTCTTACTGGCTGCTCTTTCCTTATTGTTCAGTCAAACATATTTTATTATCGTTTAAGTAATGTTATTAAAAACATTTGTTTGAATTTTTTAATAATTTTTTTAGGATTTTCGAGAATTAAGCACATACATTTAGATCCAAAGGTTTCTCATTCAAGTGTTCTCAAACTTTTTGATCAGTAGTGTATATAATATATAGAATTAGAATAAATATTTCAATAAATCACTGCGATTTTTTAAAAATATGATGTACCTTTCTTAAACTTGATCTTTTTTGATAAGCTTATCTTATGATAGCTTAGTTTAGTGTTAAAATCTGGGAAATGTTTTTTTATGGGAAAGATGACTTAATGCATCGGAGAAATACATCACAACACAGTGGCGTTAGTCCATCACAAAATAGCCTTTGAATAAAGAAAACGTATTCAAGATCAATCATGTCACCTTTGTTAACCTCATGTTAAACCTATTTTTTGGTTTAGTCACATTCACCGAGTGTGGTCTACAAACTACTTTGCTTGTTTGTCTAATGAAGCCTCCGATGTTAAAATGTCAAACAACTGGCTGTTAAGCACATGTGGATTGAAACAGCTGTTGGGGTAACACTCCACCGTGCTTCATTTCCAGAAACCTCGAGAACCTTGAGATGTTTTATTGCTCTGTTTTGACACGCCATCTGTACCTTGAAATTACACAATGATTATAGATTATAAATTATACTGAACCCATGAACGAATCCCAGCATATTTTAATGCTTTACAACGTACGTGGCTTTTTCCTTGTAGATGTGCAAATAGTGTTAACTGTTGTCATTTGTTGTCTTATATTGATTCAAAACTGTTGATTGTTCTATGAAAAACCAAAGAGATTGAATTTTAGACTCTTATGAGGACAAAAAAGAATAAATTTTTTTAATTTAATTTATTTACTTTCTTTGTTTCTATACCAATGCTACGTAATAAAAATAATATCTTTTTATTTAAAAAAAAACGTAAAACGTTTTCAATACCAAGCAAACTGTAGTAAAAGCCATAGAAATAAGCTTGTGTCTAGTGGCTAGTAGTCAATCTTGACCTTTCTTGGAGCAGGTTTGACCTCGATGTCCGCTCCACACAGACCAATAACCAACAGTAAATTTACACAAATGACTCTTGTACATTTCAAGATAACGACTCGATAATGAGACAGAGGCGGTCTACAAGACAAATGGTTTCCCAGTCAAATAACCAATTTGGATTAGTGTCAGTTTCGTGCACTTACTCAACCTTGACACTGTACGAAAGAAACTTCTCAGGGTTGTGTCTGAAAATGAGGTTTGAACCACACTGCACTCATACCTTGTCGCTAATTATCGGACTTCAAACTCTGACGACCCAGGCGTTGCGATAAGCACTGAGGTGTATTTGATATTAATCTCGTGGATCTGATCTGACTTTGCTTTACCTTCGTCTCCGCTCACCCTCACAAATGGAGAACCTCGTAACCTGAACCGAGATCTACGGCTGCCCACGTCCGCTCTGTGGCGCTGGGAGTCCGGGCCAGAGCGGGAGTAATAACTCTCTAATGAAGTTATACGGAAATTGGATGGCCATTTGCACACAGATGTGTGGAGTTAATTAACGTTCGGCTTTTCATGGGAGGCGGTGAGCAGGTGCCCGCGAACTGACATTTTGAAGGAACGGGTCAATATGGTTACACGGGGCAATGAGAAGCTGGCGAGCGTGGGATGGACGTCATGTTAATGGATGGAGAACAGAGTCTCGAGGAGTAGGTTTGCTGCAACGTTCTGAGTTTAAGATTGCGTTAAAGAGATAATAAAAAACAAGTGCTTGAAATCAATCCGTACAATCTAGATCTACCTGTGGCCACCAACTTCTGCATTATCGTTTGCACCTAGTATCTATAGTATGGAAGTACATACTAATATAAAAGTACCTACAAGATAACCGCTATACCAGTGTGTTGTTTATAGTATTTCCGGGGTTAGTATGAAAAGCATTCGGACGCATTGTATTTGCAATTAATGGTTGGCATGTGACGACAAACTGAATATTTTGAAGAAATTCATTAATATGTACTCACCTTTATAAAACGAATACTCTGATACGGATTTTTGTCCACTATATACTATGGAAGTAGTCGGTTTTGTATGCATCGTTATTGAGTAACAAGCAAATGTACGGTCATCCTTGTAAATTGTTACTACTGACACTAATCATTTTTTTCACTTTACTGTCTGTCTCATTGTATTTTTAGCTCTGCCCTCCATGCCCTGTGTCCGTTCACCAAGCGAACCAATCCAAAACAGAAGGCATAATAAAGGCTCGCCCTACAATATTATCTAATTCGTTTCACATGGATGTACGTCATGATGCGTAAAAAACACAAACACAACACGAATAAATGCAGCAACCAATTATTTCTACTTTGCGACTTCCCGCATATCATGCACTGAAAAAGACGATAAAATGCAGTGCCAACATAAAAATGTGTCATCATGTAGGTCACCCAACCCTAGGAATGGCATTGACTTTAATTGAAATGCTAACCGATGTTCCATTTCAAATATTATAGGCAGGGTCTTTATATTGAATGGTGTTCCTAACAAAGACTTTCTATCCCTTTGGCCGTCCTCAAACCCCAGCGCATGGTTTCTGCTCAAATGAAATCCTCTGGCACATTCTCGAGTCCAACCATGTTTACTCAGCCAAATCCTTGCCTGGCACAGCGTTCAGCAAGTTCTGGTGAGGTGCCACCTTTGTCAAGATTGCTTTGCCTGGGATACCTGTGCCGCTTCCAATATTCTGTTCATCTATGAGGCTCTTTATTCTAGAATAGTCGTCAGATCTGTATAACTGACTTTAAATTAAATGTTTCAAGTTAATCATTTAATTATTTCTTTTAGAATTTACAAAAAATATTGGTGTATATTACAAATGTTTTTGTTAAATTAACATTTTGTCATCAAATAAACTTTCAAATATTTGTACATTTTAGATAGATGCACTGTTGTGTAATATTGTAAATATTTCTAAATATTTAAATATTTTTACTCAATTTTTTTAATCATTTAAAACAATTTAATGATTTTAAAAGAGTTAATATAGAGAACTAAGGCTGTTTATTTTTGTGATGTTTACTATGCCACATGTAACAATTTTACAGTGCACCTAAGTAAATCGAAAGCCAGAAATTGAAAAGAAATGTGTAATAACATATAGATAATAGCCATGAGTGTGTTTAGGTTTCGGTTGAAGATCAGGGTCAGGTGGCTTGAGAAAATATATTATTTTTCTACGTGTTCTGATCTGCAGTGACAAGTGTGCGTGCTAGGAATATTTCAGGGGACAGTGATGTAAATCGAAGATGATTGGTTGCTTACAACCGGCACAATTTTAGTTTTCAACTGTGACTTTAAGAGATCAGTTTGCTTCAAAGCACTTGTACGTTTGTGATTCTTATGTTCATGTGTCAGATCAGAGAGGTCTCTAAGATATAATGTCTATATTATTTATTGCATGCTTGTTTCAGTAAACTTTGTCATAATAATTGTAAGAACTCTTCAGTTTTAATGCGATCCGGCTTCTATCATCAGCCCAAATGTTGCAGAATCTGACATGATGGTTTGTTGCAGCGTAATGCAAATTTTGTGCTCTTTTATGATACTTTTTTATAAGATTTGCCTGGAGAACCTTAAGCTTGACATATTCACTGTCATTATGTCCAAACAGCAGCAGTTGAAACTCTTTGCCTTGGGGTTTAGCCAAACTGTCTGGTAAGGATTATGCCACTTTCATTTGCATATGTTAATACGCAGCACATTTTTGGCACATTGGGTGAATTGCCGAGCTCTTCTTGCCCTCAGGAATGTTTTTACATGTGTTTTGTATTGATTTAAATGTCTTTCTTTCGCAGGTGGAGCGGGAAATCGCCATCCTGAAGCTAATAGAACACCCGCATGTTTTAAAGTTGCATGACGTCTACGAAAATAAGAAATATTTGTAAGTACTACAAGAGTTTTATGTTACTGTATACAGACCATTTTGCAAGATGTTAAAATGGACCAGCAGCCTTCATTTCAAGGTTCATTTTTTATTTTTTACTATATATAAATGTGTAAAATTTAAATATATATTGATTTTACATTTTGTTGTTGATGATTTTGATGATGATGATGATTATTAATATATTATATATATACTATTATATTTATTATTAATATTATTATTATTATCATTATTATTATTAGTATCATTATCATTACTACTATTATTATTATTATTAGTAGTAGTAGTAGTAGTAGTAGTAGTAGTAGTAGTAGTATTATATTATGAATATTTATAGTTTGGTTATAAATGTTTTTATGGTCGTATTTTGTGTGTTATCAAAGGGAGGCTCTGTTAAAAAATGAAAAATTTTTATTATAACAAATCGGTTATCATAAATTTAAAGTTGTTTCAAACCTATACATATCTTTATGTTGAACTGAAATAAAATAAAGTTGTAAGAATGTTAGCATCTTAAAATTCAAAGGAACCATTAACTACCATACACTTTAAAATATAGTTCATGTGGCTTTGTTGATGTGGCTTTGTAAATATAAAATTATCTTAATACAATCGTTTAAAACAAAATTTAGCAAAAATATATTTGTAATATACAACATAATTTTTTGACGAATTGTAATATAAATATTTGAGTTTTTCAAACGTTTTTTTCACTTGCATAAAACCAAACTACAAACAGAATATTAAGTTAATTTCAAAGCTCCAAATGTACTTTTTTGTAATCTTAAGTGTTTCAGTACATTTTTTTAGTGTAGTAGAATTTTTTGAATTAGTATTTTTTCTGCTTACCAAAGGCAGATATTTTGAAGAATTTATGTAAGCAAACTTCTGTGGCTTCTTTGACAGCTTCTACGATGCAAGAAAATGGTTAAGTTAAATCATCAAATTATTAAATTCAGTGCTGTATTAAAGTACCAAACTCTGGTTTCAAACCTGCATAAATGTCTTAGTTCTGCTGAAAACAATGGTAGATATTTAGAACGTTAGAAACTTAGAAGTCTGGGGAACCATTTTTGACTTAAGTTGTTAATCAAAGTTAATCCCAATGGATTTCAGTGTTGTTCGCTTAAGAACATTCTTCAACATACCTTTTTTTGTGTTCTGCAGAAGAAAGTGGTACAGAATTATGAAATTTTCTGTTTTGTGTGAACTATCACTTCAAGTAACAAGATACCATCAAGATACCCGAAGAACGCCACTCAATCTATTAAAGACTTATCTGCACTTATATTATATTTCATACTGATCCAAAGTAAGCCCAAGTGTAAGACAAAATTTTAAGTCCTGAAGCACTTAAAAAACGAAGTCCTCGAGATAAAATGTTGTTAAAACTGCATTCCAAATATTTAAGAGTACAGATAAAAAACCCTCAGACGTGGTCTGTAGCCTCCAGAAGAGTCTGGCAGAAATGCGAGTGTAAATGTGTTTGATGTTAAGAGGTTTTGGGAGAGGGTTTGTGCTGCTTCTCGAGCACTCTTAATGAGAAAGCATGAAGCAGCGTGTTAGTCACACCAGTTTGAGAGACGCTAATGGGGCCACGAGTCACTCCTCATATAAACACAACCGTAATTCGCTTGGCATTTTTTGCCATCAACAAGTCTTCTTAACCCACAACTTGATTATCTGCATTCTCTGATTAAAATATTAAACCACTCTTTCATCGGTTACTCTCTCTCTCTTTTCATTTCAAACCCTTATGACTTTCTTACGCAGAACACAAAAGAAAATCTTTTGAAGAATGTTGTTAACTAGGACCTTTTCATTTGCATGGGTTTTGTGTCCATACAATAGAAGCGAATAGTTCCCTCTGCTATTTGGTTATCAACATTCTTCAGAAAATCACAATTTTGTTCTGTAAATGAAAAGAAGATATTTGGCAAAATGTTGATAACTGGCACGCATTCACTTGCATCGGTTTTGCGTCCATACAAAAGATATGAATGGGTCCCACTGCCATTTGGTTATCAGCATTCCTCAAAATGTATTTTTATGTGCCATTGCTCTTTGATTATTTACATTATTCAAAATTTCTCTATTTTGTAATGTAAATGTAAAGAAGATATTTTGCAGAATGTTGATGACTGGCACCCTTTCTCTTGCATTGGTTTTGTGTCCATACACTAGAAGTGTGTATGTGCCAATGCTGTTTGGTTATCAACATTCTTGATAATATCTTCTTTTCTGCTTTGACTGGCAGACATCCGGCCCACATTTTAAACCATAACGCCGCCTTATCAACCAAAAACAATCTTGTTTACTTTCATGCCGTCCAGTTCATCTCTGGTATGAAATAAATACGCCATTATATGATATTTAATAATGAAAGTCTTCCCTCGCTTGGCCTGTAAAGAAATAAAGCTGTCGGCGGAGTATTTCTTATCGTCCGTGTTTGCTTGTTTAACTGAATATCTCCTCTGTTTGGAGATGAAATAAGCGATTCTCTTTGAAAGAGAACTGGGTTCTTTGTAAAGCTCTTTGGGGAAATAAATAAATCAATGAGGTCCTATTCTCAAATTTTTTTACTTTTGCAGGTATTTGGTTTTAGAGCACGTGTCTGGTGGGGAACTCTTCGACTATTTGGTAAAGAAGGGCAGGTTGACACCCAAAGAAGCTCGAAAGTTTTTCAGACAGATCATCTCCGCTCTAGACTTCTGCCACAGTCACTCAATATGGTGAGTATGAGAACAGTTTCATATCATTTCTTTAAATTTACATATCATAGAATTACAACATTCCGAGCAAATGATCAACTGACCATCTTAAAAATAAAAGAAACACAACATTAACATGTTTTTGTGACTATTTCAAACAAAACTTGAAATATTAAAATATATGTACAGAATAGAACTTTATTTAACACAGTTTAGCAACACATCTGAAGGATAGGTGAACAGTTATAAAAACACAATACAATTGAGACAACTACACAATACAATTGAGTATATATAACAACTGTTTTTCAGAAATTAAAATACACAGAATTTACAGTATTTCTTAGTATTTTTTTACTAAACCCCTGATGATTGAGACAAGACATCAGAAAAAAAGAGTTTTCTTTCTTTAAAGAAGGAAACAATTATGTTATATGATAATTGAGTGCACATGCTTTAACAAGATATAGTAGGATTTCTGTGAAAAAAAATCCTATATTCTTAGACATATTTAAATTTTATTTGTTTCAAGTAATAAAGAGTATGGATAGCTATCAATGTGACGATTCACTTGTCTCTCTATGTAAACTACATTAAAGCAGACTTTTTTAGATTTAGATTAGATTCATGAGACTTCACATTGGTATTTAAACCACCAAATATTGACGTCTGATCAATATGGTGAACACCTGTTTTTATTTTTGCTCATCTTAAGGGTTAAGTTTGCATGACCATAAAAGAGATTTTTTTTCTTTTCTTTTAAGATTTTCTTTTTTGTTCTAATATTAATAAAAATATTTGTAATATATTTATTAAAATATTAGACAGCCACTTTACTGCAAAAGTTAATTCCTAGCTAAGCATTTGCAACAAATTGACCTATGAAGTTATTTGTCTTGTTTTGTTAAAGAAAATAAAAGCAAATAATGCAAGCAAAAATTACCATGAATTTAGTGTTAACTTTTTCTTGAATGTCTACTTTAATTTAAAATTATTTTTCTAACCCCATTGCACATTTTTTGCTTTTTGTTTTTAAACATAAGCACAATCAATAATTATATTTGCTTTATACCCCTCTATACACTGCAATACACTCTATTTGCACTGCGTTTTTGGTACAAATATTATAAAGTTAATATATCATTACTCAAACAAAGATATCTACTTGAAAAGAAAAGGAATATAAGAATTAGAAGAAGTAAATTTATGTTTAAAACAAGAAACATTTCAAAATGACAGAAAATTGTATACCAACTAAACTTAAGTACAAGGATACCACTCGTCTTAACTTTCTAAATTTAATATGAATATTATGTTATTAGTTTATTGTTGTCTGTTTATTGCTGCAATTATATTACATTTATTCTTTTGGCTGACGCTTGTATCCAAAGCGACTAACAGTATTATGCAGCTGTCAATCATCACTGCAGAGCAAACAGGGGTAAGATGTCTTAATGAAGGACACTTCAGTCATTGTCTCCTGACCCTGGGATTCAAACCCACAACCTTCTGCTTACAAGACTAACTCTCTAAACATCAGACCAAGACTGAACCCTATTTTTTGCTGTGGGTTTATTGTTGTACACTAAAGATGTAATGAAAAAACACTGCTAAATCTTGTCTCCTAAAGTTGATGTTATCTTCTAAGCGACCATATTACAGCCATATAAAATGCCTTAGCAACCACCTGGATATCCTAGCAACCACCAAGGACATGTTAACCACTGCAAAGCAAGTCAACCGAGTCCAGTTTTGTTTGATTACCAATGTTCTTCACAACATCTTCTACAGAAGAATAGACATGTTAAGAATAAACACAACAATTTAAGGTATATCTCAACATATCGGTCTCTGTGTAAGATGCATTGACAGAAATCTATAGGACGACAATCATAATTTATGACAAAAAACGTTTTGTGAGTCAGTGCACACTTCAAACAAGTTTTAATTGGGTTGATTACATAGTAACAGTTTGACTCGTGTCAATTGGTACGGTTCATTCGAGAAAATCCCTCCGATTATTTCTGTCATTTTTTCGTTTGTTTATGATAATTGGTCTTATTTGCTTCACTGAAGCGTAAAGCTGGCTATTAACAATAAATCGACAAGGGCTTAAGCGCTGACATATAATGATTACAAATTGAATGTGGTTTTTCTTCTTTTATAAATATCATTAGCTTATATTGATTTCTTGACCACATTGTCAGTTTCTGTTCAACAAAAAAAGGGTTTAACCCTAGTGTCTTTGAATTTAAATAAAGACCTGGCAACCCGTACAAAAAAAGCACAGGTGGTGATACAAATGATGGTAGTTCGTTGCACGCCGTGGCCACATCGCCATTTTTTGCAGCATTTATATAATTTTTCAAAGGACATTTTTAAGAATATGATCATTGTGTTCTGTAATATACATAGACTTTGCATCTATTGCATCTCTTGCACACAATTGTAATTTTAATAGGCACCAGTAATGCATGTGTTGTTTGGGCTCTAGCACCGAGGGAAGGATTAAGAGAAACTCTCAGGGATAAAAGAGTTGATCCTCTCCTTTAGCAAGTTAAAAGGGATTAAGCGGATCTATTAACTGTAGAGACAGAAGTGAGGAATTATTGGTTATCAGTCTATCAATGTGTGTTTTTGTACACCTCACACACACGATAAAAGCCTGTTTTCTTTTCCATTCCTCTTAATATATTAGTTATTATTTGGGTCATTCTCATGAAACCATCATGATGGTCAGGATTTGGAACCGAAAACATATAGTATAGTAACTAAAAATCATAAAAAATAAATATTTAAGATAAACAAGGAATAATAAGATATTTGTTTGCATTTTCTTCTAAAAATGTCATTATCGTAACTCATATTCATCTATAATAAAATGGAAGAAATAGGTGTCCATAAATGATATTCTCATCTGGAACAATTAACCTTATATACATTAATATTAATGTTGTTAGAAGTAACAGATCTGTCAGTCCCGTAATGGGATTATATAGCATTGACAGTATTTATTATCAGTACCGTAACAGGTGGTTTCCCACATTCTATATAGACTGTAAAATATACTTCAGTAATTTATATTAATCAGTAATTATAATGCAGAAAAACTTGCTATTGACATTTTATTCCTGTTGCCGTACTGAGTTAGGGCTTTTTTCTTTTTTTAAATTCACAAAGACATTGCCTTTCTAGGCATTAAAACTATTTGTTGATGCAATAGAATATTTTAATATACATGTTGGAAACCAAGATTTTGTGCATTTCGAAATATTTATTTTTCATTTGAAATATTTTCTGTTTGTTTCACATGTCTCAGCTGCGTCAAAAAAATCGATCCTGTTAGATAGTAATGCCATAATATTAAGTAATTAATATACTACTGTTTTGTAATAATTGCAGATTAGATATTGCTGTTTGGATTTAGATAATTTCTTAAACAAAGATTAATAAAGAAATTGCTTAACGGGAAAACAAACACGTTGCTTCCACATAAAAACACAGAACATCCTTTATTCCCTATAGTTATTTGGATTCTTTACGGTCTCTCTCTCTGTCTCTCATGAACACAAAGTCATGGACACTATGTGGGTTTCCTATATGAAAAATGGCAGTCATGCAGCGATCTGTTATAAACTTTACTTCCGTGCACCTTCACTGTGCCTCTGGAGCTGGGCGGTCCGAGCATCCTTCATTCTCTCGTCCCCGGATCATTTCTCAGAGGCCGAGGCCTCCGGCAGAGCACCGGCGGGGCAGTGCGATACACAATCCATGAGGAATGTCCCTGTCATGCTGTCACATTTCCCCGGCTGTTCGCTCGGGTCTCATGAGGCTGAGATCTCCTGCCGGGACAGTCAGCAGGGGATGATGGGAGAAATACAGACCCAATATACTCTTTTTCCGCTTGTGTCTTTTTCCATTGCACTACTTTTTCTGCTCTTTCGATTTACCTGTCAGTCTATATCACCCGTTGTTCTTGTCTGCTGTCGTTCTGAAGTTTTGTTATTCCTTATTAACCTGTGTGATATGTTGAGTATCTGCTCACATCCCTGATAGAAAGTCTTTGAAAGTGATGCTGGTTCTTGTATTGTGATGGACAGATTGACAGGAAGACAGATATATAAACGTCAGCGTTCTTAGACTTTTAATAGACTCAGGGAGACTGCTCATTCGGCCCCTTGCTGTCCACCCACTACATCATTATCTTTCGTCTTCTAGATGTTAGTGTTTCTCCAAATATAGACACCAATAGCGTCAGTGCAAGGATTTACCCGTCAGTGTGCAGGTATATTTGGAAGCATCATAAGATAGGAAGACTAGCGTGTGTTTTTTGTCCCTGTAATGTAGTTTCCCTTTCACAGGATTAATTTTAGGTAATATGAAGAGAGATATAAAGGAATGATCAGTTCTTCCTATTTTTTTTATTTTTCCAACTTTACGTTTCCTTGCCGAAGAAATAACAGATTCACGAAATGTGTTTGTCCAGCGGTTTATCCATATAGGGCATCACTGTAAACAATGTCCCTGTATTTTTACTGCATGTTACTGTATGTCATTATACAGCATGTCTACTGTTATACTTTTTAAACCACGCAAATATATATTTGTATTATCATTGCCTGGCGTATTACAGCAAGACCAAAGTTCACTGTAAAATGTTCTTGCTTAAATGAATTGACCAAGTATTATTTACAAACTTCCGGATTGTTTTACTGTTTTGAAATGCAGTATTTTACAGTAATACGCTCCTATATCTACAGTCTAGTGTAAAAATATGGCATGGAAATATATGTAAGAAGACCCAACAGTGTATTTTTTAAGGTAAAATAAGTAAAACATTACAGTCCATTATGTACGCTTTTGTAGAACAACTGTGAAAATAAAACTGTTTAAATATGCTGTTTAAATTTTGTGTATATGTAAGTAAAATAATTAGTAAATCTGAATAACACATATATATCTTCAAGAATTCACCAGAAATGTAAGGTGTATATTAAAAGTATATATTTGTTAAATAAATACTTAAAAAATATATATTTAACTGAAAAAAATAATTTAATTTTAAAAGATATAAAATCTTTTAAAATTAAATTATTTTTTTCAGTTAAATATATATTTTTTAAGTCAATTTAACCTTTTATGGTTAACCTTTTTGTGATATCTACTAAGCCACATTATTTGTACATTGTATACACCTCTGAAGACATATTTGAGTATATTATGTTTTTGTTGTCAAAAGATCCTCACATTTGTAACGAATGTTCACACTTCCCAGTTTGCATGCTTAAGGTATATTACACAACACATCATAGCAAATGGACAACAGCAATACTATCAACAGTATTTCAAAATGTCATGTCTGAGCCCTTCCTTGAATGACTCAATGCCCACCTGTTCCAGAAATATCTGGCAGATATATAAAGATCCATACTTTAGCACCCCCTCAACCTCTCAACACAAATAAAAGTCACATGGTGACCATTTAGGAAATCTGATATGAGAATAAATCAACTGTCCATGAGTGTTTTAATTTTGTAAGCATGTAATGTATGAGGATTTTATGTGGCACAGAGAGCAAGTTGAATGAAATCGAGGATAGTTTGTATGAACGGCACACAAATTAACTCAGCTTTGTCTGGCTATCAAAGCAAAGTAAAAGTGATAGTTCACCCAAAAAAATAAAATTGTCACATAATTTGCTCACCTTTTTTACATTCTTTTGTATAACACAAAGAAGATATTTTGAAGATTGTTTGCTACCGAACACCATGGGCACCCATTCACTTCTTTTGTAGGAGCACATTCTACAAAATATCTTCTTTTGTGTTCTGCAGAGGGAAGAAGGGTTTGAAATGGCCAGAGGTCGAGATGTTGGTTTGTGGTATGTAATAAATCGGTCAAATCATATTTTACTGTAATCTTAATATGTCATCATCAGTGTTATTTGGAAATGCCGAAACTACACTAGCCTAGAATGAAAACAAAGGAAACATGAGATGCGTTTTAAATAGGAAACAACACTTGTTGTGTGTGTGTTTAGCCGACAGCAGTAGTCTGAATGCATGTGAGCCCAAGGCCTCATAAACATACAGTGCACATACATGTTCCATAATTAAACTGTAGAATAATGAGAGCGCTGTGAACAGCGTGTGATTAGGTTTGTTAATGTACATTCACATTCACTGCCTGCTGTTCTTTACATTACAATAATGTAACGCTTGTTCGAGTACTAATTGACTCAATGGACCTGCAGTTACAGCGCTACTGGAAAAGTCCAGAAGACATTTATTCAAATATTTATGCGATTGTTTATTTCGTGCATATGATTTGTTTTAGTAGAACTGTCAGCTAATTGAAATAATATATAATTGCAACGAATAACAATCAGCTTATGAATACAATAATCATATATTTATTACTATTAATGCATAATTGCACAAAAAAAGTCACACATTATTTTATCCATGTATAATTTGGAATCTATTCTGTATTTGGCTGATATGTAAATAACATATTAGCCAAAAATATATTTTTATTTTAAACATTTATTTTGTAACTGCAGCTTTCAATTTTTTCAAAAACAAAAGTTTGTCACTGTCTTGTCACAGTAATGAAGAATAACAACAAAAGATATTTTGAAGAATATTGGTAAACAAAAAGTAAAGCATAACCAAATGTTAATTTTTGGATGAATTTAAAGACAAATGATCAACTCTGATTTAATATTTTGTATTCATATTAATATTATATATTATTTGAATAGTATGATTGTTTTCATATTTCTTCATATTTCTTTATTACTTACCATTATGCACTACATCTGTGTGAGCGTACATTGAAAAAGAAGATTCCTGTAACCTCAAGTTAAATGTACAGATGTAAAAAGTTTCTGTTTCTCTATTAGTTTTTATAGTTACAAACACTTCAGCCAGAAGTGCTGTTCGGGAAATGTCGTAAAAATAACTACAAAAACCATTAAGCTGATTTAAATGCAGATCTCTACCACCAAACAGAACAAACCCCGTGCACACATTAAAAGCAAACTCACCGGGCCAGTAAACGCACAATTTAAGACCCCGCGAGCTTTCGGGGCCTCCGCACGCCAGCGAACAACAGTAAGCCGATGGTATCGGAAGCGTCACGGGATGGTTAATGACCACAACACTACTAACATCCACATCCGTTCTCCATTAACCTGCAGGCCGGAGGCGATGAAATCAACCTCACCGCTGTCGGATTATTACCTGGCCGAGAGTAACATATGCGAGCCGTCTCTGATCGTATCAACAAACTGTTTCCGTCAGGGAGAGATTACGACGTCTGGGTTGCGTTAATAAGAGCCGATGTGACTTTAAAGAGCCGTCGTGGATGTTAAAACTGTGGCAGCTCATAAAGCACATTTGATTTGTCCCTTTGATATCGTCGAGCTGTCAATCTCATACTTAATATGATGTCGGGCATATGCGAGGGTTCGTAGATTTGATCCGTTGTTGTTGGTTTTATGACCTCTATGAAAATGTTACCGAGTTCTAAATTTCATGAACCGAACGTTTGATTGTCATTAGTCGGTACGTTTGTACAGGTTTGCTGGCTGCACCAGCTTAATCTCGCTCATGATCAGTTAAGGAACGGCATCAAACCAGCTGTGGACCAACACTTGACCATCTCAAACCGGCTACCATCCCAACACCTTATGCATCTTTTTAACGGTTTCCAAGACCGAGTTAAGGTTGATGGTTGGTTGATTAATAAATAATTAAATTCAAACACAAGTTCAGGGAAAGATCACTTATTTTAAAACTGTAGGTATCGCGGAACAGCGGATGTACCCATTCACTTCTTGCTGTACAACATTAATAAGCAACAAGGCACTGTGCCACCTCACTAAGTGGCATAGTGTTTAATTTGCCTAGCACGTTGCCAATTTTGAATTGAGTGTTACTGACTTTTACTAATGCATTCGAGTGTTGAGTGTTGCTAACCTCAATGAGCATGTTGCTAACTTTAACTAGCGTGTTGTTAACTTATGCGAAATTACCATCACCATAAATGCGGAGAATGCGTGTTAAGCTCAATATGGGCTTTTTAAAAAGATGATTCACGTTTCTATGTTATTTGATTAGACTTTTGTCAATGACTTTGGAAAAATCTGTATGTCTGGCCACGAATTAGCTTGATATGCTTGATATGTTAGTATTAGCTTGACAGATGATGCTACAGTACCTAGCATGTTGCTAACTTTAATTAGCATGTAACTAATTGCTATGCAACTAACTTTAACGAACATGTCGCAACCGTTAGTAAGCATGGTGATAACATTTACTAGGATGTCGCTAAGTTCACCTTGGAATTTTTGAACTTCTAATTTTTATTATTATTATTATAAGCAGTGGTAATAGTATGTTTATGAATTCTTAGTTCAAATCATTTATGTTTGTGTTCAATTTATTTTAGTTTGTATACTTTGTTATTATATATATTAAATTCTACAGTTTTGAATGTATTCTCCTAAAATTCTCCTAATTTTCTATATATATATATATATATATATATATATATATATATATTATGTATACGTTGTAATATGGTTGCAGTCAAAAGAGATCACCAGAAAAACATTTTGATTGTCGCCGTAGATACTTAGATAAAGTCTCTTGAATGTTTTATAAAATTGCTCGCAAATCTCAGTATTTTTTTGTTATGGTGTTTTTTTTGAGACTGCAATTCATGTTTCTTCTCCTCTATTCCCTATAGTGTCTAAGATTGAGGCATGAGCAATAATAATATAGTGTTTTCCTTAAGTGCATGAAATTCCCAGCTGGTTGTGCCCTCTATAGTGTACAAAGAGACTTTGAAAGTGCTTGGAACTAAAAAAGTAGGACAGGAAATTAATTAACAGAAACTTTGGAATTCATTTTGATTTGGTCGGACGCGGCGCATTATTATTATGTAAAACAGCTCGCTCATGTCGGCCTGTGGTCAGATGGTTAGGTGCTTAACATCACACTCTGGCACGGCGGGCATCTGTCATCTACTCCCACTGGGTTTGTGGACTGGCAGCTTTGAAAGAGAAGAACAGATAGAGAGACAGAGACAACTGCAAAGCTTTTTTCATCCTCATTTGTAGGCTCATGTGTGAATTAATGATTGTGTGATCCAGCGGCTCTCAGATTTCTCTGATGTCATATCTGCTCGTATCAAAAACTATGGCAGGAATTAGTAAAAGTTGTATTATGTGAAATATTGTTTGTAATTTGTTTGGATCTTTTCTTACACAGTCACAGAGACCTGAAGCCAGAAAACCTGTTGCTGGATGAGAAGAACAACATTAGGGTGGCAGACTTTGGCATGGCATCCCTGCAGGTGGGCGACAGTCTGCTGGAGACCAGCTGTGGGTGAGTGAAACAACACTATTACCAGTAATAATGGGGACAATCGCTGCCTTTGGGTCAATTCTTGATGGAAAAGAGTTTGCAGAGGTTAGTTATTTCTGTAAAATGGCAATAATTACTGGAACACGCTGTGAACTTCAAATAGGAGTCAAAGGTTTCTTACTCCAAAGAGTGTTCTTGTTCATTGCAATTCTCAATCTTATCTCTGTTTGCCACTTTATCTATGACTGTGACCTCCACTAAAAATGATGTTTCATTAATGTGTGCATGCATTTAACATCAATATGAAGTGACCAGATTTAAAGGCAGCATATTCTGGCAGTTTTCCACAATTTGAATGTAGTCGCTGCTACCCCCAAAAGCTCAAAAGCTTACCAGTAGATCATTTACTGGAGGACGTTGAAAATGGCCATTTGTGGGTGCGATGGAAAATGCGCTCATTCAATTGAGCTCCTGCTCTTCACCACCTTTCAAGGAAAAACCTAATGAGAAACACTGCTTTACCCTTTGAAACTGAGTCCATCAACAGTCATAGGCGGGGCTTAATCAAAGTGATGTCACATTGCGGAGAGAAAGCAAACAGCTCATTTGAGAAGACTTTTGAGACTTACTGGAGATTTTGAACAAAGTGATGGGTGGATTTTTACCAAATCTAGGGCGCTTCTGTACACAAAGTTGTGTCAAAAACAACATTTATAAGTGCATTTTCCAGATTATGTGGCCTTAAATATGTGCTCTAGATCAAAGGTAAAACTTTCTTAGAGGTACATGGAGAGGTAATGGTAATTTTAAAATCCTGTCATCGTAAATTCACCTTGAGGTCATTTTAAATATGTGTTACTTTCTGTCATTTGCAGAACCCAAAAGAAAATGTTTTACAACCTACGGATGTTTCCTGTAGAAAACTGTTGGTCCTCTTTGCATTTGCATTGTCTATAACACTACAAGTCAATAGAGACCAACGTTTTTTAGTTCAACATCTCTACATTATTTACATAATTTCTTTTAAAATTGTTGAAGTTGAAAAAAATACTTTTGTATATCGTTTCTAACCGATGTACGGAAATGGTAAAACTGATTAATTCTAACAAACTTGAGGCCCACAGTGCCACTTTAAATACAGATTATAGCAAATAGTACACACTGTGAAAAAGTTTGTAATATAAATTCTTCATAATAATATAATACCTATCGTAAAACAAAATTGTATAGTGAATCATTTTTAAATGCATCTTAAATCTAGTACTATATCAGAAAATTATGTTTATCACAGCAACGGACATTGGCCGAGTACATACGTATCCTAAACCATCTGATATTCTCCAGCAGATTAGATTCTCCTTGTTTGCTCGACCTCTAGGATTGCAGTAAGACATCATCATAGATTAAATCTGAATACAGACACACGAAGTACATTCATCCAAACCTCTGTTTACTTACGTCACAGGGTGATAGTGTCCTTTCCTCAGGTCAGTCCAGTGAAATTCAACATCATGACTCAACATCCACGATCAAAACCAATCTGGATTTGTCCCGTAATGAAAATGACCTCCAGAAGGTCCACGTGTTGGTCAGGGAGGTCACAGCGTTGACCGTTTGTATTTTTAATGATTGTTTTTATGTTGTGGGTTTGTGAAGGGTATCTGAAATTTAATTTCAAGAGGTGGAGTGATTTTTTTTGAGTGGTTGAGTTCGGAGACAACTACTTTGTCTGACTGCAATCCTAAATAAGTATGAAGATTGACGTCTGTGCATCTCTTTTTTGTTACCGCTAATTAAAATACATTCAGAAATCCTGCCTGACAATCTCAATTAAAGGCTTTTCAAAAGTCGTACCCATAGATGACCGGACGAGTCATGCAAATTCATCAGACCCCATGACAGCTTAAATGAAACACATTCATCTATGACATGACCATTACTGGATCTGTCAGCCAGACCTTCTTTTGACCTTTTTAATGTCATTTGCCTCACACCAGGTATCCAAACCACATTTTCATTCTTTTCACGTTTACTTTAATGTGTGCAAATACTCCCAGAAATCAAGAAAGGATTTTGACAGACTGCTAATTTCGGGTCCTCTTTACAGCTCGAAGAATACGGATCGAATAACCACTTTGTGAAGTAGCCTTTGTCCTCCGTTTGTGTTTTTTTCACCGTTCTTGATAGTTCAGCTAAAAATCATTGTTCACTTTTTTCTTCTGCAGAACAGAAAAGAACATAATTTGAAATACGTCGGATACAGAAAGTCCCCAGTCACTTGACTTCTATTGTGTGAACACAAAGCCAATTCAAGTTTTTCTTTTACAAACATTCTTCAAAAAACACTATATTGCCAAAAGTATTCGATCACCCATCCAAACTTTGTGGGAACAGTTTGGAGCTGGCCTCTTCCAACATGGCTGAGCACCAATGCACAAAGTAAGGTCAATAAAGACATGGATGACAGAGTCTGGTGTGGATGAACTTGACTGGCCTGATCTCAACCCGATAGAACACCTTTGGGATGAATTAGAGCGGAGACTGAGAGTCAGGCCTTCTCATCCAACATCAGTGTGTGACCTCACGAATGAGCTTCTGGAAGAATGGTCAAAGATTGCAATAAACACACTCCTAAACCTTGTGGACAGCCTTCCCAGGAGAGTTGAAGCTGTTATAACGGGTGGACCGACATCCTATTGAACCCTATGGATTAGGAATAGGACGTCACTTAAGTTCATATGCGAGTCAATGCAGGTGAGCGAATACTTTTGGCAATATAGTGTGTCTGCTTTTTGGTTCTGCAGAAGAAGGAAAGTGACGACAGTGAATAAATGCTGACACAATTTCCATTTTAAAGTCTCTTTAACACACCATTTTTCCTTGTGATAATTATCTATTGCTCCAAAAAGAGATGCTTGAACTCAGATGTCTAATGGTTTGTAAACCCACATGAGTTTCGAGGCGTCTAATGTCTGCCTGTCACTGGCTGACGGCTCGGGCAGAAACGAGGGAGGAAATGAGCTTTAGCAAACAGTTTGCGGTAGATGAATGTTCTGGCACCCTGCACCGCAGGGTTCCTCGGCAAACTCATCCTTTAATGGTTTATTTTCATCTTACATTCGCCTTCCTCATCCGCGTAAACATTGGAAACATTCTATGCCCTTTATACATCCGATTTTAATTTCTGAGATGCGACACAATTGATTAAGAGAAGACTTTTTGTGTATTAGTATGGGTTTTGATTGGATTTCAATGACTATTTCTATACATTTAGACCTCTCCAAGATATTATATTTCCATCATTCCGGATCTTTCAAACACCAACATTTGGGTTGACAATTTTTGGATTTTCTCATGCAGTCACAGTACTTCCAGCTGAATATGTTTGCATGACATGAAAAGAACGCCCAAATATTGATAATTGCAAAGGCATGAGCTTGTAAGGTGTTTGAGGGAACATGGGAAATGTTGACAGCATGGTGAGAAAATCTCTCACTAATAAGATGAGCTCCGAACGTGCCTGTTTATCTCTGAAGAAACATGTTCGCACTTGTGTTGCCGGGAAGAGTGTGCACTAATGCACTGCAGTGTTGGGAGTAGGATTTGCCAAGATAGATGAACGGAGATGACAGATGATGAATCAGGAACTACTCTCATCATTTCGTGATGCTAATTATCCAAGGAAGATGTTATCTTCCCTAGGATATTTCAGAGCCAGCAACCAAATCTGGATATTAGTCATTCTAAACAAACAACGGAACTATTCTTGTTCTTTCAGCAAATGGGAGGCGTGGAATAAAACTGTATCTTTTTTTGTATCTTGACATTTTTATTTTTTTGTTTTGTATTTGAGAATTGTTCCAGGTCAGGGTAGAACCTGCGCAACCCGAATGAGAACCACAGCTCAATGCATTACATCCATGTTGCTCTTTTGTATAGTTGTGGATACATCTCATGTCCACGTGTTTATGTTTACTACATAGTCATCATTTTTTTAAAGTTATTTTAAAAGTAGAAAATAAGTTAAAACAACCAATACATGATGAAAATCCATTTGTTTAGTTCAAAAAGAGGTTATCGCGTTAATTTATTCCATGCATTTAAAGGTACTGTGCATTTAAGCAAAATTGCTTTTTATTTTATACTTTTGACTTCAGATAAATAAAGACATGTCTGATCAACAACTCTCACCTTGGTTGCCCACTAGATGAACTTCTTTAAAAAATAAAAAATGGATAATTCCAATCTAACTTTATTTGCTTATTGTGATGTCATATGTCTCTGAATAAACGAATAGGAAGTATGCCGTCTCTCTGTCTTTTTTGTAATATTGGTTTAAATCGCAAAAGTGTCAAGAGTGTTTAAAATTACAAAGTTGTTACTCCAATTTTACTGTTGCTGATTTTTTTTTAACTTGACTGAAACTTATGTGTATAAAAATGTGTTTCTAAACATACCTTCACTCTGTAGGCCTTGACTTGAGTATACATGCAGGTCCGAATGTTTTAAATATATCAACTATGTTACCGTGACCTCTGTTACTCTGTTTAAGTTAAAAAATGAAAGCTAAAGGTAAAAAAATTCCAAAACCAAGGAATCCTGGGAATGTTAAGCAGAATAATTAGGGGTTTTATGTTAGGTCATGCTTTTATGTAAGTATCACTTGTATCACTTGAAGAAAAATAACATATATGAGCCGTGATCTCATTCAGTTACCACAAATCTGTTATGTTTTCTGTTATTTAAACTGTAATGAACTCATTATAAAGGCATTGCTTTCTGCTCACAAAAATGTGTTATGCTGAACATATAAACATATTCCCATGTATTACTTTTTAGAATGTCTATTGCTGTGGCAAAAAAAAAAGTTTTACAATCTATTCATAATAACAAATAATCTATTGATTTATCTCATTTTTAAATAAGAATAATTTAAAATATGGCCTGAAACCTTACATTTAAATCTCTCTTGATTAATAAAAATATATTATATGATGACTTTATTTCTTTCCCTATGTTTATTTAAGTAAATATTTTCACCAGTAAATACTTTCTTTATTTATTACTCCTATCGAGCTGTACATTTATTTAATATATTAAGATATATTTAACATGTTTTCTAAAATGTTCTCTCAAATTGGGGTTTCTCTTATTTCATTCTTATTTTCTCTTTCCACAGGTCCCCTCATTACGCTTGTCCTGAAGTCATAAGAGTAAGTTTTCCTCAATTTCAGATTTGAACTTCGTTCAAGAAACACAAACATCAGCTCCCCTGTGTAAAGCATAAATCTTCTCATCTCGAAACGGCATTGAGAATGATTGCGAGCTGACCTCCTGTCCTTGTGTGTGTGCAGGGGGAGAAATATGATGGAAGGAAAGCAGACGTTTGGAGCTGTGGGGTCATTCTGTTTGCTCTGTTAGTGGTGAGTCATGCGAAAGTCAGTCCAGAGTTTACCTTACAACAACAATTCCGTTCCTAATGAAAATGGGAAAATGCTATTGACTTCATATAAAGATTGATTAATGGAGGCAATTTCTAAAAAAATTATTCTATATAATATCTTTCTAGTGGGTTTTTCACACTTCAGTATTGTTTATCACAGGTCAAAATAATTCGTAATAATAAATATTAATACAATATTTGTATTGTATTTTTTTCTTCTCTTCAGGACTATACAACTAAAACTACTTAAATTAAAGTTTATTATTTAATATTGTGTCATCCTTTTTATATATAACAATATATTCTGTATACAATATGTGGATGTGTATTTTACAAAAGGGGTCGTCAGAAAAATTCCATTCTATTTGGGGTCACAGGCATCTTCAAGTTTAACGTAAAAGAGACATGTTCCGAAAAAAAAATACTTTCAAATGACATTTTTTGATTGTTTGCAAAGACATGCACTGTAAATAACACGCTTTGCTCATTTTTGGCTTGATATTGAAGATCGTTTCCAACATATTTTCATGCGAGCCTTTCCTTTCTGTCAGAAATTGTTTAATTTAATGGTGTATAAAATAGCATCGCAAGAAATTGATGTTCCTAAGTCCCAGAGACAATAACATTTTAAGCGGGTGTGGGATGCACCTCTTTATTTGAAATGTGTTACCTGCGCGTCTGAACCGTGGCGATATCCCCGAGAGTTTCTTCCAGATGCGCTTGCTCAATTTTGAGTGTACAATTACGTACCTCGCTTCTGAGAGGTTTTATCTTTGCACCTCCGGATCTCTAAACCCAACTTGGATCGTTTTTGACGTTTAGAAAAAGAGTAATTTCTTTTGACATGGTTCATTGTGCTGGTCAGATAATGTAAATCCGCTCTTCACACGACAGTGAAATAAAAAACCAGGAAAACTTCGATGTACATGAACATATGGAAGTTTCATATTATTTTCTTCTGTTCTGCTCTTGTCTCACCTTGTCCCTTATTTCGCATTCATTTCGTCTCCTCTTCAATGTTTTATTTTGAGTTCTGCTGAAGTTCAGTCCGTCTTGCCTTTATGAAATATATATTTCAACCCGCTGCAGAAAGGCAGACGGGACAAAAATCTCAAATAAAACCCACTGCTCACTGCAGACACGAAATCTGCTCAATTTCAGGGCAATTGCTCTCTATTTACTCGACGTTCCTGTCTTGTTTGTTTGGTTCTGCATTCTTGCAACTTCATTAAATCGCTGTTGAAAATAAATCACGTCAGCTGTACCAATAGACTCTCACACAATATTAAGAATTATTAACTCAAAATTAATTTCGCATTACTTCTTGTTTACATTCTATTGTCTCTCTTCTTCATCACTTTGTTCCATTTTTCCCTGTTTGCCCTGTATTGAGTATCTCTTGCTGAATGCTTTATCTCTCACTCTCTCACCTGTTTTTCTCTCAGGGAGCGTTGCCGTTTGACGATGATAATTTACGAAACTTGTTAGAGAAGGTGAAGCTGGGTGTATTTCACATGCCGCACTTTATTCCACCCGACTGCCAAAACCTTCTGCGAGGAATGATCGAGGTGGATGCAGGCAAACGGTTAACGGTGAGTTCTGTCTCTCTCCTGAATGTTTCCAAGTTGAGAATTATGCAAATTTGGTACTGGATTGAAGGCCTTATTTAAGTTTAGCTATCGGTATAAAGTCTGGTCGGCTGCAGCTTGAACAAAGTGGAAAACAAAATTCGTCTGTCCTTTAAAAAAAGAATTTTAAAAATCCTACAACAAGTCCTCAGAAGCATTTATGTACAATATTAGTAAAGACTTACACAGTGTTATACGAATAATATCTTGGGCCATTTGGTCATTTCTTGGTTTGTTATGTGGTGAATCTCACAGCACCATTGTTGACTCGTTGTAATCATGCAAATAATGCTGCTTCAATGTAAGGCATGATGTCCTTTCGTAAAGAGATCTAGAAAAGTGGACCTGGGGATGGAGGTGGGTCACCATTTTATATGGGTTATCATTTATATGAGTTTAAAGGGTGCTGTCATTAACCGAGGGCACATTACTGTTTGTACATTAGCATATGTATAATGTATCCGTGTGTCACAGGAACAGAGAGTGTGTGTAAATGAGAACGAAGGAAGATCAGTTATGACCGCCTCAAGGATAGATATGCACGAAAATAATTGGATATCACTGCACCTCTCATCTCTACACAGCCTGTAATCTGTCATCACACCATGATGCATCGCCTATCACATTAAAGCTGATGCTTGCTCTCTCCGTCTAGATTACCTTTTAAACTCGCCCCCTCTTTCACAGGAGCCCTGGACTCAGATCAGCCCTGTGTATCTAAAGTTTGGACTGGGGGCATAAAATGTAGTCCTCATTTTAGCTGATTCTGGCCAAGAACCACCCGCTTAGGCATGAGGAGGCCATCTAACTAGTTTTAAGCTTCAGACGGGACGCCCACAGAACGCCTACCGTCTGTCTGATGCATATTGCACACAAAAATTGAAATCACTTTCTTGATCTTGCAAGCTGTGATCTGATTGACTGCTGTTATGTAACTTGCGTGATTCAGGATGAGCCAGTTTGCCTCGGAACAAAGCCTAATGTTTACAAGGTGCAAGGTACGAGGTTTTAAAAAGTGCTTTTAAGGAGAGAATATGCAATCGCTGTTGGCTGGAGTCATGTTTTTGAAAGACATTTAGGGATTTCTTTGAAAGAATCGGTGGGAAGATCGATGTTAACTATTCTATTATCTATTACTATTCTATTCTATTCTAGAACTGAATAATGCATTACTTTGTTTTTCTCTTGTTTAAGGTACAAATACTAAGAAAAAATATTAAGGAAGCTAATGGTTAAAATAAGCAGGATATCTGCCAGTCTGGTAAAACACAGCTGAAACGAGCCCTCAAGTAACTCGTTTTCAAAGCATGATCAAGGCAAATTTCTCAGCCTCAACCTCTTTGTAATCTTTTTGAAGTGTACATCTCATTTTTTTTACCATTTTTTTGTTTGTATTACACAAAGCGCTTATATGTCACCAACAAAGCCAAATTGAAACACAAGGAAGGGGTTGGCAGAGTTTTGATTTGAGGGTGCGGATTAGTGCCGGCTGCAAAATGGAAGGGAGTGACCATGAGCAAAGATAAGAAACAGGAGAAAAAGACAAAAAAGCTCAAGGTTTGGGATCATTTCAGATTGGAAAGAAAGAATGTTAAAAATACACAGTTTTCTTTTTGTGCACACCGGCGGTGCAACAGCTGGGGAGCTGTTCAAATTCCTACTGCGTCACAGAACACCATCTGAAAAGTTTTTTATTATAAAACATCATATTTGTCTCAAATCTGCATTAATACATTTTACCAAGATACCACTGCTGCAAAATATTTTTCAAAAAGAACATGCATGTACTTTTAAAAAGTCAGAAATAAATGTTGTTTCTGTAAAGAATAAATATTAGTGTTTTACTTAAATTGGTGTTCTGCCTAATTACACCCTTCAGCCGTGATTTATTCACTATACAGCCCGGCCTCATGTCCCTTATTGCTTTTATAAAACAGTTACCGCACAATAGAAATATTGAGTCAAAATACGCTGTATGTTTATATTACTAAGGGTGGTTTCTAGGGGGCTCAATGAAACACAAACCTGTTGAGTGAATAAAACACAGCTGCTGACCAATCAGGGTTTAGGAAAGGGACTATAAATAAAAAGTATAACCTATCGTCTCAATTTTGATATAAAAGCACCTGCTTTATCATTTTTGTAAAAGACAACATCATAAAATTCGTTGTTTATGTACACTTTCATAATTTCTGGTTTGTTGCTCAAAGAAAAAAAAACAGAAATCAGTATCGGAAATCGCCAGCTTGCTTTACACTGTGCATCCCTAAAAAAATCATAAAGAATACAATTTATAAATGTGTATATAAATATAGAGTCCCTTTAATCTTATTTTTCTCTTGAGACATTTGTACCTAAAAATATACGCATAGCCTATTTTTTCTGCCTGAATTAAATAAGCTGTCTTTGGCTGCCACCCATTGAATAACAACAACACACTAAATGTAAATTTAATTAATTCATTTCAGTCAACTTTGTTATTGTTCACAGTAAAAGCGTAGACAGTTAAAAACGTATAATGTTTATATTTCATATAAAATATTGTTGCATATTGTGAATTTAAAAATTAAAAATGAGTTTAAAACACTACCTAGGTGTTCTTCAATTTAAGGAACCTTTGTCTTCTTTTTTTTTAATTTAATGTTGCTTTTTATTTAAGCAAAAATATGTTTTATCCTATACTCCATTAATCAATGGAACTTTCGCGAGAATATTCCATTACCAAAATATTCGATAGCTAGTTACTATATCACCTGTGCCGAAACGACATGTGAATCCAGTTACATCTGTAAAAGCTCAAGTAAATGCTAAAGTAACTGTATGATTACAATCCTGGTTTACAATCTGATTTCTGTTAAAGATGCTCGCTTTATTTTGAATTTAGGGATTTGTAAATTCACAGACCGTTACAGGTACAAAAAAACTCACATACACCCAAAAGAAATGTAAAATTTGATTTAGAATCTGAGGAAAATTGGTTCGTTTATAGGTTCTTGTCAAAGATGCATTCAAACTATAGTTATTGTGCAAATAATGTTTTACTAACTAAAATGTATGTATATATTAAGACATGCAAATGAGATGAATATAACACTTCACAAACCTTTTGAAATGAATTACAATGAGAATGTTTTTGAATGATCAAACTATCCTCAATTTTATCTTACATGTTTATCAAACAAATTTTATCATTTGTAACTGTTCTTACGTGTTAAGTGTTCTTTACTCAAAAGAATTACTTTAACTATTTAAACTTCTTAGACTTCACAGTGTAACATGTAAAAGCTGTCTTTATAACGCGTACGAAATCTAACAATCTGAACGTGTCTTCTTCTCGCAGCTGGAGCTGATCCAGAAGCACACGTGGTACATGTAAGTACAGAACTCCCATGCTTCCCTAGGGTTGAAAACAATACTTCTGTTAGGATGACTGGAAACAGTGTGGGCATCGCAGATGGATTCACCGGGATCAAATTTGTGTGCGGGTCCTGCTACAAAAGGGAGAATTAGACAGCGTGTATGTGTGATAAATGGCTAAGACCCCGCATGTCAGCAGCAAGGACAAATTTCTAAAGGCCCGGCGGGGATTTGCTGTCGGCTCGCGTGCTCTCGCCGCTGTCGCCTGGCTTCCTCGAGAGAGAATGAGAAAGCGGCCAGACAGCAGGGGAAGGTCGCTCTGACATGCTCGTACCATGCCCTTCTGTCTCGCTGCCTCTCTGGGGTCAAAGACATGGCAGACGTGTTTCTTGGTCAGTGCCAGCGTTTTTAAGCGGAATACTTATGTTTTTGCTGCTCTCATGTACAGCACCGTGTTTCAGAACAGATGGCAAACACAAATATTTGGAATAGATCAGAGTTAGAGGGAGTGGTTAAGATGCTAGACATGGTTTTAACAGGTTATGTTTGGAAACATTACAATATATGTGGATAGCGAGTTATGGTCATCTGGAAGTTGTGGGCACTATGGCTAATGCAGTACTGGTATAATATGTAAGGTATTAAGGACATCAATGTGATTGCTTCTACAGAGTTTTAACCCAGATAGGGTCAATAGGTACTTTATTTTGAGATAACAACCATATGGATGTACATTATCCCTACTATTACATCGATTACTTTCTAAATATTTAGAAAGTAATATTTATTTGAAGTTTTTTATTAGATTATTTAGTAGAAAGCATGGTTATATCAGGAAAACATCAGCTGTTTAAATTATTAAACATGTATGCCCTGTCTTTATTGTAATTATATAATTAATTATTGTTTAATTATATTGTAATAAAATGTTGGAATTTTTTAATGATCAAAAGGATAAACAACACTCATTTTTTCTTCAGCCGCCTTTGCCCATATTTACAAATTATTTTGTGTGCTTTTACACTTAAGCATAACCGAGATAGCACGAACACAATCTGTCTTCTTTACATATCACTTATAATGGATAATCTCAGTCTCTCCACAGGAATGTTTCATGTCGCTAATAATCTTTCTCTTTCTTCAGAGGAGGCAAGAATGAGCCGGAACCGGAGCAGCCTGTGCCCAGGAAGGTGGCGATCCGCAGTGTCCCTTCGGCAGACGACATCGACCCAGATGTTCTGGATAGTATGCACTCGCTAGGGTGCTTCCGCGACAAGAACAAACTGATGAAGGATCTGCTGTCAGACGAGTGAGTGATTGAACATTAAAGAATCACATCGCATGCGACACTGGTCTCAGTTTAGCAGTAATACAAGAAGTTTAGAGTGCAAAATATTGTTTTAGAATTAAATAAGTCGTGTTTGATGTGTGGTTTTCTTTAGGAAGATTTCTAAATTCTCAATGATCTAATGAGATTTTAGCTTCGAGATTTTAAATTTTTGTAACTAATTGATGTTTTTATATCAGTGAAAATCAGGAGAAGATGATCTACTTTCTTCTGTTGGATCGTAAGGAAAGGTACCCAAGCCACGAGGACCAGAACCTTCCTCCACGCAATGATATAGGTACGACATCATTGTGATCATATTGTACGTTCAAGTCCTTCTATACGAATTAACTATACGATTTTTCAGGTGATAATAAGGACATCAGGTTTTTCACAAAGTTTTTTACCGAACAACATCGGTTTAAAACACACTCATATAGTTATCTATTTGCCACTTGTATTCAAATTCACTGAAATCAAAAATAATACATGATACAAAATAAATATTTAATATAACATAAATGCACTAATATAGCTGTTCTTTAAAAGTGTATCTTACTCAATAGATTATCCGTATTTACAAATATTTTTTATTCTTAGTCAAAATTGTATAACATTACCCACCAAACAGTAAAGCGATTTAAAAACATATGTTTTAAATACATTCTGTGTTTCTTATTTACTTGAACTTGTTTTGTTCCCCTTTTTTAAAACATACAATTAACACAAAATTACGTTTTAAAAACAATTAATATAAGAAATACTGCAAACTTCACCTTTGACTATTCACAACATTCTCAATATTATGTGTTCTTGTGGATAGTATCCCAACCAGGGACAGTTTTATTGATTTAAGAATATATATTTTAAACCTTTTTACTCATTAAGTGTTTAATACCAGCTTATTCCAGGCCATCAATCAATGCACATGATTCTCAAGTAAATGTCCAAATGCCAGTGAATGCTTAACAAACACGTTAACTCGTGATCAAACCGCAGCAGCTTTCCACATCATTGCTTTGTATCCATGATAAAAGTGTGTGTTTATTTGAATCTGTATTTAGATCCTCCACGGAAGCGGGTGGATTCGCCCATGTTAAACAGACATGGCAAGAGAAGACCAGAGAGGAAATCCATGGAGGTTCTGAGCGTTACGGAAGGAGGGTCACCTGTGCCTGCACGAAGAGCTATCGATATGACACAACATGGACAGAGGTGATGAAAACAAAGCTTATATATGTTTTAAACCCCCTTTTTAATATTTTTTTCATGGTGTTATGTTAAAATATATAATAAGAAAGATGAGAAGGTGCTCTTGATACAGGAAGAAACTACTAGTCAATAGTTTTGGCACACTTGAGGAGAATAGAAGGGACTACTTTAAAATTCTTTTAAGCCTTTTAGAGTCAGACCTTAAAAAGCTGCTTGAGAAAATGACAAGGAAACATTTTTGCAAATTCTAGTTAAAAGGTGAAGCCACTGAAGATTATCAAACATTTAATTTATTTATATTTTTGTTCAATGTTTTAACATAAGTCCTATAGCTACATTTGTTTATTGCATAAATAAACTTTTTGTTTTACACAATTAGGATTTTTCGTCTTCCGGAAAACTCAAAAGAAAATATCTCGAGAAATGTTGGTAACCAAAAACCATTGGTCCCTATTGACTAAAATTCTCTTTTTTTTGTCTATTTGTTGTATTATAAAATACTCTTAAGCTTAAGAATTGTCTGATATCGTAGTGGATTTGATTGTTTTGTTCATTCAGGGACACAGTTGAGCCACCCTTGCTTTCCTCCGAGATTCTCACAATTGCATAGTCCAGGAATTTTTCATGCCGCCCCTGGCAAAAAGTCTTTTAAGTGCTGAATCTTTGTTGGGTTACAAAAAAAACAATGTCCCCATTTTTCTTTATTGTGACGGTTTGGATTGCAGGCCCTGAGAAATCTCTGGAAGGTCTAAACACAAAACATGGCCATAAAAAATGAATCACTTTTTCGTACACGCAAGCCACAGGAAGTGAATCATACTAATCCGTGTCAAACGGCGTTACCGCAAGTATCCAGAAAAACACCCCGCGAGGAAAAGAAAAACACAAAGTTGTCTTTTATTCTTTGTAGCCTCGTAGCAGGAGTGAAATACTGTTTTGGTGTATTAAGGGACTAAATGTTTGTCCAACTTCACCACCCGCTGCATTCAAAGTGTGCTCAGTAAAAGTGTGGATATCCCGGATGTCAACCGCAGAGCAAAGAGGAACAGTAGTGTCTTGCAGCTGATGACTTAGTTAAAGGCAATGTTTTCGGGGAAAAAATCTATTCACTCTAATGTCATTCAAAACCTGTATATGACAGTTCCCTTAGGGATAGATATTTTGAGAAATGAGGGTTTTGTGTTCACATTATGGTAGTCATTGATGGTGACATTCCTCAAAATATCTTCTTTTGCATTCTGCAGAAAAAGTAAAGAATGATTGTTTATGGACTGTACATGACATTAAAATGGAACCACGATTTTTGGGTAACCTGTCTCTTTAAGAGGCACTTTTAATGCGATGTCACAGAATCTCACTAATCCCGTGAATCTATAAAGGAGTTTTAGAAAATAGAGTACAAATATAATTTCATCATGCAAAAATTGAAATATACTATTGTAGGATCATTTTTCAAACGTCATTAAATAAATAGCAATTTTAGGGATGGGGTAAAGCATTCCCAGCCATTCCCAAAATGTAAATGCATATTTTGTAAGTCAGAAACCCTTGCCTACACCCGCTGGCAAATACAAATTCAATATACTTCAAGTGGTGCACTCATACTTATGATATATAAGATATATGTGCAAATTGTCCCTCTTCATATTATACATTCTTTATTCATTCATGAAACCTCAGATGAACAGTCTATCTTACAATTGAACTCTTTCATTTCTGCATATCTCAAACCCCTCCAGGCAGACTTAAAACGAGCAGCGTATATATTTATGTGGATGTCACCTTCTTATTTCACCTCCATTTTTCCAAGCAAACTTTGAACCTTCAACCTTTCACCTCATAACAGCAGGTCTCGTTCCTCAAATTCATTTCAAAAGCCAATTTCATTACACCCTTTTCAATCCTCACTCCAACGGCCAGATGCGTTTCTGATAGTGGGATTGAAATGGGGAATCGACTGAAGATGACCCGAGACTGACATCAGGAGATTCCACCTGAGGATCTCAAAAAGACCATATAGTCAAAATGATTGCGTTTCAAATGCTGTGCGCTTAAAGAAATCTGATGGTTGACTGTGTGGCATCTCTGTGTTTATATATTTATATAAAACAAATAATTGTAGTACTGCTTTTTTTAACCATTTTGTTAAAATATTTAAAGTTGTATGTTCGATTCTAAATAAGATTATTTTGAATTTGAATTTATTTCCAAAATACATGAAGCAGATTGAACTTAAAAACTGTTTGGATAGACTATGTGTTAGATACAGAGGAATCATTCTAGTTTAATTCATAATAATGTATAGATTTGGTTATGCAGTAGCTATATTTATAGATGCAGTAGCAATAGTGCAAAATTTATTTTTGTCTTACAGTTTTGCGCTTACTTAAAGTGAACTAGCAGAAGCATAAAATAAAATAGCCATTGAGTGGCATCATATTTAGGTTTTGTTTGTTTCATATACATTGACTCCTAAGTCTGGAAAAGTTATATTTTATATTTTGCAGAGTTTGACATCACTGTGTGAAATCAAGCAACAGAATGATATAACAGCGATTCGTAAATGTCCCGGTTTTGTGTTTTACTTTTATTACATATTTTCAGTTTTCAAATCGGTCACTTTGCAAAGATCTATGTAAGAATGTATTATTTTAATCACTTTTTCTTTTTATTGATATGTACAGGGATGCAAAAGTTATAAGATCACTTTTGTAAAACGATTTTAATTATAACATTTCTTATAATGTTATCAGCGAAATAGTTTAAAAAGTATAATTGAAGGTCTAATGTCAAAATTTTTGGGTGATATATTGACATAAATGCAATATAACATATTTACCTTTATTTTTAGATTTTCATTCTTTTATAAAGATGAAATCAAGTCTAGTCTATTTTTTATCTGTTTCTTCAACGACAATGAAATATTATATCATATTACATATATCTATGCATTCACCAGACGCTTATGCAGATTTGGTTTTTCACACACTCCACATTGTCAAAATTTTTAGAATCATAGATATTTTATCAAGTCTTTCAATTATATAACCTCATAAATTCTGCGTTTTCAATTATAAAGAATTAGTCCCAGGATGAATCTGCTTCAGATAAAGTGCTGAGCGAAACCACAAGATACCACTGACTTTTTCTAAGGATTTATCCATAGAAAGCTCTTTTAATTTGCACAGAATCTAACCTATATTATGGTGCATTCATCTTATAATAACAATGACTTTACTGTAGATGAGCTGGTCTGAATTTAGCAACTCCAGTGTCATGAGTTTGGTTTCGCGGTGTTGCCAAAGGTAATGAATAAACTAAATCCATCATATACAGTGACACAGATGTCTCTTGAAATAACGCCATTACGTCTGGTTCTTACTTCGTCACACCTACACAACTCTAGAATAAAGAATGACGTATTATAAGCTTCATCTAAGTACGGTCTGCCCATTCAACAATCATCACATCTGTCTCAATAGTCCGGACACCCACACACAGAGAATGATGCATACAGCCTTCAGGTGATATAAATATAGAGATCCATTTGATCATTTATCAAGATTTTATGTGTTGGTCTCTTTTTATAAGCTTGATGTGAAACAACAAGGGCTGGAAAGACGCGGGCACAATCTTATGGTGGGTCTTATTGGTGAAAAGTGAAGGGACACAAAAACAACACAACTGATGGGCAAATTAAAATGTAGATACAGATAGGACTATGGATGTGTTTTTATGGTCATGTAGTTCTAGATTCTAAAATTAAACTTTTTTCAGAGGAAAGTGTATTGAAATCAAATAATACATTTGTCTGAAAACTGCTCAATCTAAAATTTTAATTTTTTCTCAGTGATATTGTTGAATACGGTTAAAATCGTTCTGTTATGAAAACCTTTATAAATTATAATTAAATAGTAAAAAATATTTTATTTTTGTGTATACCACTTTATGTCAATCAAACTGCAGTTTTTTTATTATTAATAATTAACTCATTAAAATATACTATTGAATAAAAAAATAAGCTCACAATGCTAAACAAAACCCTCTAAACTAAAAAAAAAAACTTTTAGTTAAGCCAAGACATACAAATTAAAATTATTGGATTGTAAATTTCACCCAAATTGTGTAATAAAATGTTAGATTTGCAAGCCATGCCAAGTGAAAGCATTTTCATGAGTGGTCTTATGCTTTTTAACACCATTGATTATCAAAGTCAGCTATCCCCATCTGGTACCACGAAACAGTCCCGGACATTTTTTGGAAAAAGACAATCATGTCATAAAAGATGGAGTAATGTTGGAATAAAAAGGATAAAGAGCAGCTGTTGTCAGTGAGGTTGGGCCGTCATCATTTTTCCAAATGAAGACAAATTGAGAGCTCATAATCCACTTGCTGTTTTCTTGGACATGATTGAGATGTTCGATCTGGATCTGTGCAGACATCTGCTGTCAAAAACACCTGCACCTTCTTATTGACATTTACCGAAAATAATCCAAAAGTGCCATTAATTTGAATCAATTAAGACGTGAAACAGAACTCCAACTAAACAAGATAGGTCCGAAATGTTGAGAATAAATCTTAATGTGTCGTTGCAAAATGTGCGTTTAATTTTCTCTTCCAAATATGTCCAGACTGTTTGCAAACTTCTAAGAAAAGCACTACCATTTGAATTATATACAACCCGAAGTATATGTTCTCCCACTTGTCTTTTGATTTAAACAATCTTACCACAATGGAAATAAAAGTATGGGCAATAATTTCGTGTTAGTAATCTCGTACAAATGTGTCTGTAGATGTCACCGGCGGTTTCCTCTCTCAGCTGTAAGCAGCATCTCACTGTGTGTGTTTTATGATGTGTGTCTGTTTAGGTCGCGGTCCATCAGCGGCGCGTCCTCTGGTCTCTCCACCAGCCCCCTGAGCAGCCCACGGGTGAGTAAACTCCGCCCCCTAAACCCTTGTTATTCTCTGTCCACCAATCAGTACTCACATGCTTTATAACCTTCACAGCAACCATCAAATGTGTATCCCATCGCACGTACATTCATGATGATTTGGATTGTGTCTATAGTCTCAATATGTGTAAATAGCTCAAAATGAGTTAAGAGGGGTTTCCTTTCAATTTAGCAGATTATCCGTCCTCCCAATCACTTTCTTCCAAGCAAGATCTTTTTTATTTCCATCTCTTAGAGAATGATGTGGAGTCATACCGCTACGGGTGTCCACACACATCCACGATAAGTTTCATCTCCATGTTTGTTTAACTTTTTGCCTCCGCTCGCCACATCACTACATCTCGTCATTGCTAGATCAAGCTCCTGATTGGTCCGCCAAAGATCAACATTTTTAATTTGCGTAATTTGTGCCACGCCATTTGCGCAATTCGTGTCATGATATCTATTTGCGTCTATTCCAGTCTTTGCATCGACTTAGCATGTAAATTAATCATGCAAAGGGATAGTTTATCACCAAAATTTTATTGTGCCATAATTTACCCAAACTGTTGCCATCTCAAACATTCTTTCTTCTGCATAAAAAAGTATATATGTTGAAGAATGGTTGTGACTGATAACTGTTTACTTGCATTGGTTTGGTTTCCATACAATAGAAGTAATTAGGTTCCACTTCTGTTTGATTAGAAACTTTCTTTATGATATCTAATATGTGTTCTTCAGAAAGAAAACTGTCCTGAATGTACTTTAAGTATTTTTTACCCAAATAAAAACATGAAATAATTTATTTTTGCGTTTATAGAGGTACAAAAATTATGACCGCCTTTTTTACTTTTGGGTGAACGAGTTTTGTGGTTGTTATCTTGAAGAGAAAAAATATAAAACTGTGACATGTTAAATCAAAGGAGATTTTTAGTTTCTGAATTATTTTTAGGAGCTGTAATAAAAAATATTTATAGTTCAGGATAGTTATGTATTTTAAAAACTTTTAGAATTTATTATTATCAAATAATTTGATTTCTTGGATTTCTAGCCATCCAAACATGATTGAAATACAGTGTTAACAGTCAGGGAACACATGCAAATGGCAGGAAAATGTAAAACGCAAAAGCCAACATTGATGAAAATCGCAGGCAACAAATGATCTATCAAGCAAAACCTCTTTACAAGCATCCGTGATTACCAGATTGGTGGACAAATCAAAAAATTTTCTCCATTCTTTCATAAAGTTCTCAATACAATATGAAGCAAGTTGTGGAAGGAAGAACTTCCTTTTAATGAAGATGCACTCTTAAAAACTGTCTTCTGTCCTCCTCGGGAATCCAGGCTCTGGGAAGTGTGTAGAAAATCCCATCACTTTGATTGACACAGAAGCTTCAGGCTTAACTTTCACACTTGACTTGTTCAAGGCGGCTTAAGGATTACAGAGACCTATCCTTAAAGCGTGACAATATATAGAGCTGATTTACACAGGAAATTGATTTAGAAGTCCCCCCCGAGATTTAGAGAATCTCTTTTCCACAAGAGACCTTCTACAAAAGAAACGAAAGTTAGGAAGATATATGTATAGTGAAAGTAAGGATTGGTTTCTTAAGTCATTTTATTTGCTTGATTTTGGATTCCAGCTGTAAAACGAAGTTTGAATAATTTTTGTGAATTTGCTTGTGAGATTTGAGATATTTAGATATTTGCCTAGAAAGAACACATTTTAAACATCATTAAATCTCTATTTGCGACTATCGTATACTCCCATGTAGGGCATGATAGGAACTTATCTAGTCATTCAGCCAATCGCTCTAAGTAAATAATGGTGTGAACAAATAAACAGAAATTTAACATCATCACACACAACATTAAGTTAAAGTTACTCAACATTATTAGGTCAGCACAACCCATCCAAATAGAGTTAGACAATAAAAAGTTCTGGCAAAACCAAAAAGAGATTTTTGACTTGCAATAATGCATTAAGTTAAGTTGTGCCAACACAGCACAGGGTCGGCACATGTGCCAGATTTTAAGTGAAAGTGAACCACAGGTACCACAAACCCATATTTACAAGTAACACTGTCCATTCTCAAACAAAACTCTTCTTTGGTACCCATTGCTGCTCATCTCATGGCAGAATTTATGTATCCACTGTCAATTTTTTTGTGGGTCTTGAAAGACTTGATCTTTATTTGTTTGTTGCATCTTCAGAACACTTGTCTTGGCTAACTGCATATTCTTTTACACATTTCCTTTCTCCTTAAATGTTTCCTTTCCTTGCTTTGTGATTTACCCACAATGCTTTGTGCCGTTCCTATATTCTGCTTTGGTTCTTACCCCCAAAGCCTGTCCGAAAGTTTTGCATATCGCCTCAGTCCACAGAGCTCCTTTTGTCCCCCAGTTCTAGCATTATCGACTCTTTAACATCAAAATCAGATGAGAACAGGACCAAATCTCCAACTCCTAACTCCCTGACACCAAACTCAGGTCACAGTGGGACCAAATTCCCAACTCCTAACTCCCTGACACCAAACTCAGGTCACAGTGGGACCAAATTCCCAACTCCTAACTCCCTGACACCAAACTCAGGTCACAGTGGGACCAAATTCCCAACTCCTAACTCCCTGACACCAAACTCAGGTCACAGTGGGACCAAATTCCCAACTCCTAACTCCCTGATACCAAACTCAGATCACAGTGGGACTAAATCCCCAACTCCTAACTCCCTGACACCAAACTCAGATCACAGTGGGACCAAATTCCCAACTCCTAACTCCCTGACACCAAACTCAGATCACAGTGGGACCAAATTCCCAACTCCTAACTCCCTGATACCAAACTCAGATCACAGTGGGACCAAATCCCCAACTGCTAACTCCCTAACACCAAACTCAGAGCACAGTGGGACCAAATTCCCAACTGCTAACTCCCTGACACCAAACTCAGATCAAAGTGGGACAAAATCCCCAACTCCTAACTCCCTGATACCAAACTCTATATCTGACTACCTTCTGCCCTCCCCCAAGATCCAAACACTACCTGCTAAACCCAAACCCTTACAATCTACCCGATCTGATCCCCTACCTAATGCGGAGCTTGACCAAGTTTCAACAGCCAAGTCGGAACCTTCAAGTCCGTGTAAGCCCCATCTGCCCTGTATACCCAGTAGCCCGGTGATTAGGCGGGCGAACCCTGCCTCCAACACCCCGCTTGAGTTGTCGGCTCCCTCCAAGCCTATCGTCTCTCTATCTCCCATCCGTCTGCATCACTTCCATCCTTTACCTGGCTCTGATCAAACCACCAAATCTATCCCAACCATACAGGTGACTCCCCACCCCTCTCCAAGAGGCAGTCCTATCCCCACACCCAAAGGAACGCCCGTCCACACGCCTAAGGACAGCCCAGCAGGGACGCCTACCCCTACGCCACCACCCAGTCCCTCCATCGGGGGAATGCCCTGGAAAACACGACTCAACTCCATCAGGAACAGCTTTCTGGGCTCGCCGCGCTTTCACCGCAGGAAATTGCAAGGTGGAGATCAATAGATGTTTATGTGTTTTTGTAAATAATAGCCTTTTATTGTGTTTATAATAGACTTGTTCAACAATAAAAAAGGGTAATATTTCCCTGAACTATAGAAGTATAAAATTAAAGTAAATACATTTTGTCAGCTCTCAGTTTCACTTTCATTCTTAATAGCATCTGGAACTGCTGATTGCGATTGAGTGGAGGCGTAGCTAATTTGCATATCAATATATGTGTATTTTTCTACTGAAGCTGAGCTGTTAAGTTATATTCAAGCTATTTTAAGAAACAGAATTTTATTTATTTTTTTATCTATGTATTTTCTAAAATACAACTAATAATTTTGCTGAAAGCAATAGAAATATTTTGGAAAATCCGATTTACTTGTTTTTCTACTTAAATGAACTAACAAAATGTAAACAGGATATTCAATTTATTTCAAATCTTTAACATTTAATATTTTATGTGTAAATTGTGTAGTGAGAAATCATCATTCTTTTAGAGTGTATACTGTTATAATGTTAGTCTTTTAAAACAGACAACAAGCACACTTTTATAGAGTAAAAAGTTGGCTGTCTTAGAAATGGTAGCATTGAAATAGAACACTTTCAAGTATACTTCTAGTACATTGATAATAGTTTACTTGCTACATAAACCCAACATGAAAATATGATTGAACTTTACTTCAGTATAGTTTCTGAAATTGACCTTATACTTAAAGTTCACTTTTTTGTACATGTCAGTATATAAATATACATTAATGTCAGTTCTCAAATTTGCCATCTTTCTCATCCTGAAAAATCAATTAGGCGGGATTTCTACCCTAATTTCCTGCTTCAAGAGGAAACCAGAAAGAAACTTTGTTTGTCAAACCAGTTAGTGGTACCACTATCGACTTAATAGAGGGTTGTTAACAAAACTAAATATTCCGATTTTTGCAAGTTTCTCCAAATCTTCTTCTAATGGATTAACTCCACAGTACGTTATCATAGATTTAAAATAGCTCTTACATCCTCCAGTCGAACTTTATCTGTTTTATGGCTTGTTGTGCTTAAACAGACTAATTTACATATGGACTGTAAACTATTTTAAACCGTAACCACAGTTAAAACCACACATTCCTCCCACGGCACATTAGAATTCCAAGTACTCAAACCAACCTGCCTGTGACCCATTTATGATTGAGTCTTATTGGGATGTCAAATATAATTCACAACACAAATACTTCATAGCAATGAATGGACTTGTATGCTTGAATTATGTTTGCTGAACCATTTGGATGAAATGTTGAGTTGAAGTACAAGTTCGAAAAGCCATTGGCTTTGTGAAAAACAGAACATAACAACATCTTTGTTTCATTTGAAACAGTTCCCACCCAAGAGGAGATGTCCAGCCTGACACCAGAGTCTTCCCCAGAGTGAGTACACACGCACGCCACACACATGCACGCGCGCGCACACACGCACGCACACACACACACACACACACACACACACACACGCACACACACTCGCGCACGCACACACACACACACACACACACACACACACACACACACACACACAATTTATGATCCAATAGTCTGTGGTAGGGTTTAATTCTCCCATGTTTTAAACAACTTCAGAACACAAAGTGCTTTTTCTGACTCTTGAGTCAAATTCATTCTGGAAACAACAAATTGTAGCCGTCAAACACTGTCCTGTGAAAAATAGGGATCACAGTCTTTGAACAATACTTACCCAACCACAAAGCTGATGTTTAGCATCCTAAGCACGTCAGAAATCATCGTGACTTATGTTTCCCTCTGTATTTTCCGACTGTAATGGAAACTGTGTCAAACGTTTCTCTCGCTGAGGCGGATCTCAGACAGCAGTCAGAAACTTCATCTCCCACACCGAGCCATGCTTCATCCGCCCCTCTTTTGTTTTCTATTTTGTGTTTCATAACTTATCCCCCTCGCTCTCGCCTTCTGCGCCAGCTGGATAAGCCGCGGCGTTCTTCGTTTTCCCTTCTTATCATTTGCCATAAATCAGAGTCTGAAGGCGAAGTTTCGAGCCATTGTGCTCTGTTGACAACGTTGGCCATTGAAGCTTTACAGAGATGGAATGATGTTTTAACAAACAGTGATAGGACAGTGTTAAAAACACAACTCAGAATTTAAAGAAGGATTTAGATTTTTGACGTAAGGGAAAATCTTTCAGGATTTACTCATCCTCACTCATCAACACGAACATGATTTCTCTAGTTTTGGATTTTCCTTGATTTGTGACAAAATATTACATAATACTGTAAATATTTTCTAATAACTTGCTATAAAAACGAGGACAAATGAGATAAAATGATTAATTTCTTTCATATTTTAGTTTTGGATGCGCTTTTTTTGGTATCGGTTTTTCTGATAGGCTCGTAATATTAAATGGATAGTACTTCCAAAAAATCTGTCATAATTTATTCACCCTCATGTCATCGAATATCTATCATAACGGAGGTATTTTAAGGTATGGTTTGTGTGTAAAAATGAAGTCAATAGTGCTGTTCGTTTATCCAACATTCTTCAAAATATCTTATTTTGAGAGAAGCAATAGGGTTTTAATGATCTTTTTTGGAAAAACTATCCTAAACCTTATAAACCACCCTTATAGTATTTTGCTATGTTTTAGACTAAATAATATACAGTATGGTTTAAAAATCAATATCATTTTTTGTCATGTGTACATAATCTGCACAGAAAGAACAAAAAAAGTGACACTCTAAATATGCCGGGTTATTTTTTGACCCACGCTGGGTAAATATCGGACAGAAAACACTGGTGGGTTAATATTACCCAACTCTTGGTTATTTTAACATAACCACTAGATTGTTTCAACTCATGGCTGTATGAAGGCAACTCAGCAATTGGGTTATAAAGCATCATCATAGGTGGTTATTTTTTATACCAGCAGTGTGTTCTGTTCAACATTTACCCGGCATGGGTCAAAAACAACCCAGCACTTTTCACACACAGACAGAAGATAAAGTCCTTCATCTTTTCTCAGAATGCAACTTAGAAGAATGTTAAACTTTCGCTGAATCGCCACTGTTGATTCAAAACTGTCACAGAATAATGTTGGAAAAAGTCTTTAAAAATGTATAAGAACTAATTCCAAAAATGTTACAGCTTTGAGACAAACCCGTCTTATGACTTGTATGACTTAATTAGATTTTTCTTACGATCATCTGAACGCTACATCAAGATGACCTCAGGCAAGGTTCACTGTATTCATTTATGTCAGACATTTACTGTACGCTCCGCTGTTTGCCGTTCCTTCTCATCTCCTCGATTATGAATTATTCAATATTAATTTATTTTGCAGAAGCACTTTATGATTAATCTTACCCGAGGTTTGGATGAAGACTGCTGTCGTGTCTCTTAATGTTTCAACAAAGTTTCGCACTTTCTACAGGCTTGCCAAGAAATCCTGGTTCGGCAACTTCATCAACTTGGAAAAGGAGGAGCAGATCTTCGTGGTCATACGGGATAAACCGCTGAGCTCCATAAAGGCCGACATCGTCCACGCTTTTCTTTCGGTAAGCAGTCTCTGTGTTGTAAGTCAATTTTGTTTCATAACGGTTATGAATATTTTAATAGACGAAGCAATACTTTCCCCAGCTCTTATCAGATTGAAAGACTTTGCTATTGCTATGTTTATAGATTTGCAAACACCTCTTTGATTTGTGTTTCACTTTTGTAACATGCCGGCGATGTTTCTGCTCCCCGCCGCTGCTGACATTTTCATTAGAGGTCAATGGAAAATAAACCCAGGACAAGGATCATTAGCATATAGATGTTGTGCCTGGAGAGATTCGTTCTTTTATCATTTATTCGCCCTTGTGTCATTCCAAACCCATATGAATATTTTCTGAGGAACACAAGAAAAGATATTTCGAGGAATGCTGGTAGGATAAAAAGTTTGGCCCCTCCCTTGTGTGAACCCAAATCATGTTTTCCACATCTTGGTTCTCACTAAATCTTGGCTTTTTTACATAAATTTGGTTTTAATATACTTACATCAACAACAGGGTCTGTTTGTACACAATAATTTAAACCCAAAGCTTTTTTTTTTTAAAATAAGATTATTTTTCATCATTCTAACAACCTAACAATGTCCACTTAATAGCATGTTGGCTAAAAAAGAGAAGCCAGGAAGTCTCAGGAACTTTTTTCATATCTACTGGGATAAAACAAAGAGAAAAATACTTTCTGAGAAATGTATAAGCTGTTTTAAAACCATTAACCCTTACGGTAATAATAACCAATATTGTCATGTGTACTGTTCGACCAGAGGAATTTACATTTTTTATACTTAGAGATATACAAAGACAACTATTAAACGTTCATGCATTTGAAAGGTAATAGCAGATTTTTTTTCTTTAAAACTAAATCAAGTGATGTTATGTGGAAAAGACATCGCTCTTTGACGATATTATGCACAAATATTCTTTAAAGTTATTTTTACTTTTTACAAGTTGAAAACATCTAGTATAACAACTTATATTTTTTCAAACAATTTTTATTATATTGTGTTAAAATATCATTACAAATATATCAAGTTATTGACAAACCTGGATGTGTAATTAAATACAAAAATAATTCATTCCTATGCAAAAATAATTTGTGCAATTCTTTATTATAAAGTTCCTGAATTACAAAATTTACATTTGAAAATCATCATTGCCATTATTTTTTATATGGTTTCGTAGCAATGATGAATGGGAAGATGAATTGAGTTTTTAGATAAACTGATTTGTTCAATAATTTTTATGGCTAATTTTTAAGTTTATTCACTAAAAGCTGTGTCAAGATTTGGTTTCTAAGGTACATAATAGTAAATTAACGCTTTACTGCTACAGATACCAAGCCTCAGTCACAGCGTCGTCTCCCAGACGAGTTTTCGGGCCGAGTACAAGTCATCGGCCGGTCCCACCGTCTTCCAGAAGCCTGTTAAGTTCCAGGTGGACATCACCTACACCGAGAGCACAGCGGCCACCAAGGAGAACGGCATTTATTCAGTCACCTTCACTTTGCTCTCAGGTAACCATGACATACATCATGAACATAAAATCTAAAGAGTAGAGAAACAATTAAAATATGGAACAAATTAAAATAAATGTCGATTTGCTCATTTTAATATGATCATTTACATAGGTTGCACGTGACTTCATGTTTTTAACATTATTTCTCTTGCGATTTGAAGAATTGCTGTGCATATATCTGGTCTTCTTCCTGCTCTCTCGGGAACAATCCTCAAAAACATTCTTATTCGTAGACAACCCACATGCTCCGAAGACATTTGTTTTAGCCGAATAGCATCTTAAACACTGATGATCCCATCAGTAAAATACCCAACAACAACCTAAGATAAATAGAACATCTTAAAGACATTATTATGCCGGCTAATGCGTCATTCCGCCTTATTTCCTTCCATCTATATCCATTACGCCCATCAGAGATAATGCCAATGGCAATGCCAATGGCAGCTCTTATCGACTCTAGTGCGTAAACCCAACGTAACGTAAAAAGAAGTTAAAAGAACGTGGTTGCCTGTCACATTGAGATAAGAACGACTTTTAAATTCATGACAGCTTCTTAAGACATTTGTCTTCTTGGTCCTTATTGGCTTTTATATTTTTGGATTTATACGCAATATTTGTCAACACGGTACGACACAACAAGTGTTTCTCTTGCCGCTGTGTACTCAACAGAATCAGACATTCATTTTTCGTTTATTTTTCAATGCACTAAAAATACAAATTGCATAAATTTTTTACTTACAAGGAAGTCGCAATTGAACCACAACACGTTGCCCATATTTTGCGCGCCCTGCTGTCTACTTGCGATTTCACATTGACTTAAATTAAATAATTAATTTTATATCCCCTATATACATAACATTGTGTTTTTTTGTAGATATAACAGCAAGAAACTTAAATTTTCATTCATTTTGAACATTTTTCAAAATACATCTTGTAGGTCTTGGTAACATGTTAAAACATTTAATAATCTCTTCACAATTCAGGATTTTCTGCTACATTCAATGTTATATTCACACTGAAAAAATGGGTCGTTTGAATTGCTTCATTTTATCATGTTCATAAGGTTCGTAGGGTTCAAATCGATAATCATGTGGAACCAATGTACACAATATTAAGTAATCTCAACAACCTGTGAATATATAACCCATAACATATATAAAACAATTTAAATAAAAAAATATAAAATTCTTAAATTAAAGGATTAAGATTCAAATAGAACATTAAAACCAAGTTAAAGAAATAAATACAAATATTGAAATTAAAGTCGACAAACATTAGACGCTAGATTCTAACAGAGAGAATAGTTCCTCCTTGTTTTAATGTCACCCATCATTTGGACGACTTTTAAACTGACTTACATATCCCAGAAATGATGCCTCTGTTTATCTCCACGTCATGTTTCATCTCAGGGCCAAGCCGGCGTTTCAAGCGGGTGGTGGAGACTATTCAGGCACAGTTATTAAGCACAAACGATCAGCCGGGTGTCCAGCAGCTGTCCGGTGAGTACCGCAATCCTAAGCCCACCCTGAACCCACCCTGACCCCATCATCCCCTTCATATGTCTGTTTATACCCCGCTTCCATAACGCATGATCCCCCCTCACAACACATGACAGCACAACATCACAATATTTGCCTCAATTCCACACGATCCCGTCCTGAATCAAACCTCCGATGATGCCTGGAGAGAGTTTCTCCTCAATCTGTCCTCTGCTCCTTTTCCTGAAATGACGTTAGCCGTAAATATGTCCCAATGTTGATGTTTGAGCTTCAACTTGGCTTTGACTGATAAATCTGGGCTGGTGATGTAAAGGTTTCAGGTATAAATCCCAGTTAAAGTGATAGTCAGATTTTTTCATTTACTCACCCTGTTCGAAACTTTCTTTCTTCTGCCGAGCACAAAAGAAGATACATAGTAGAATGTGCGTAACTGGTACCCATTGATTTGTGTCCATACAATAGAATTGAACGGGTGTTTGGTTACCAGCATTCTTCAAAATACCATGTTTTGTGTTCTGCAGACTATATGTCTATACATTATGTACAGAAGTATATTGTCTATGGATGTTTCTTTTCTTATTCTGTATTGACTGTCTAGTAGCGTTTGGTCAGAGATTTAATCCCCAGTAGTTTGATTTGGGGTTTGTGCTGAATAAGTCTTAAGTGAGAAATGCAAAACCGGTCCTCCTTGTACACATCTTTCCTCCCCTCGCAAGATGCTGTTTGACTGCGACCCATCCATTTTTATGATAACAGCGACCTCCACTGCTCCGATACATGAACTAAACATGGAATTCTCAACTATCTGATAAAACTGAAGGCTTATTACGTATCAGGATGATGAATTTGTTTATGAAAAATGTATTGAGGTGTAGAATATGTTGAACCGATGAAACATTAAATTAATCATTTAACATCACCATCCAATTCAACTCAAACAATTATTTAGTTGTATTCATTCTGATAGAATAATTCATAATAACAATGATTCTACCCTTTATAATTGAATAATGCAAAAAAAATATTTAATATTCAGAATCGTGCAAAGGTCTTAGTCAGTACTTTTATTTCTTCGATGGTTTGAGTCAGTATATATATAATTTCCTGTATTTGTAGTAGAAAATATGAGTTGACCTTTCTTATCCTTTATTTTGCAAGTTATTGTAATAATCCAGTAAGAACCGTAATATGCAGAACCGTAAAGCTTTGAAGGTAGATGTCCTGACGCGACTTGAAGACAGGACTAAGACTTTTGTACAATGTTATATATGTATATTTATATCTTTTAAAAAATAGTATTTATTAAAGCGCATACCGTTAAAAATATAACACAGATCATCACAAAATAGAAGATCTCTTACTCTGTGTGTGTGCTGAGAAAAAAGCTATTATATTATAGTTCTATTTTGAAACTATCAAAAATTGATACATATTGTTTACATTATTATATAATATTATTTCTTTATATTAGTACTTTAGTTGATTTATAGTTAAACTTTGTATGCCGTACTGTATAATATTTTTGGGTCACTTTAGGGCTGATTTTCTATCATTTAGTCATATTGATAAATTGTTTTCAAATAAAACATTTTCATTTAAATTAAATTTCAGTTATGTAGAGAATTAAATTAATGTGTTGGCACACTGGCCCTACACCTTGGATAAATAAGTTATAACCTTTTTCTTGAATAAATATACACAACATACTTCATTAATAAGGCTTTTATAGAACTCCTTCAGGTCTTGTCTGGGATGAAAACATCTGGCTCTGTGCTTGTTCATTAAAAACTGCTCAATTGGTATAATGAAGAGGGTCTCTGATGGTATAATTCACTCATCCAGTCAGTAAACCTGAAAAAATAATTTAAGAAAGAATTCTATTTATAACTAGTACATTTCAATCCCTCACGCTTATTTTAATACTCTATGAAAACTGGTCAAGTTTACAAATCAAAGCGGGGGACATATCCTTAAATGTATTTCTTCACATACATAACAGAGAAATTTCAAAGAGAATTTTTCCTTTAAAGGAACCGTTTGCCTATGTTTTGGCAGATGGCAAATGAAGATATTTTGAAGAATGTTGGTACAGTATCCAAAAAAAGGTAACGCAAACCAGTGAGAGAAGTTTGTATAAGTGTTTGTTGTATGTTGGCTGTATGGACACATAAAAACCCATCCTAAGCAGTTCTTTCAGATCAAGATCTAAATTGTAAAAATTCACGTTCCTGGTTTACTTGTGGCTAGTTGATCAGCGTGTGTAGTTCTATAAATATGTATCTTCGACTTTTAAGCTATCCACAATGCGAAATGCAGTGTTGATCCATCTTCAATGAGCTTATAGATCATTGTTTGTACGTGATCTTGTAGGTAAAAAAGCCAGAGTCATGAAATGCTGGGAATAAAGTTCATCAATAATCACAAATAATGAAAAGATATATAGATAGATATATAGATAAAAGATATATATAATGTTTAATATAATAAAAAAAATGTATACTATTATTAGTTGTAATAATTATAATTAATAGTTAAACATGTTATTTATTAAAATGTATTTCATTTACTTTGAAAATACCATGAAAGAAATCAATTAAAATGTTATCAGAGTAAAACGTGAGCTATTTATTTATTAACATTCAATTGCCACATATTGTTTAGTAACTAGACAATAAATATGTACAAACTAAATTTATTGATAGAATATTTATATATATATGTATATATATTACACTGGTTATAACCCTCATGAATATCTAGTCTGTCTGCTTTTTGACGGAAGCCAATTTGGAACTTTCAGTCGGGACAGAGATGACGAATCACGACAAACCCCATAATATTCCCTTCTTTGTCTTAGTTTTTCATTCTCCTCTCTTTTCCCTTCTCTGTCCCTTTCTCCTTGTGTAAACCCATTTGTTTATTTCTCTGTTTGTTCTCTCTCTCTCTCTCTCTCTCTTTTCTGCTCTTCTTCCTGTCTGTGTATCTAGGCAGCCCGTTGAGTAACTTCTTTGACGTAATTAAACAACTTTTTTCAGACGAGAAGAACGGCCAGGTGCCTCATCCACCTGGCACGCTCAACAGACACCCACCTAACACCCGTCACCACGAACCCCGGCCAATTGACTCTAAATGCCCAGCGGGCAACCCCAGGGACAATGCCAAGCTGCTGGCATCTGTCGGGAGACAGGAGCAGTCCTAAAACTTTACCAGTCGAGCTTTTTCAAACGAAACCACAGAGTAACATGATTTTAGAGATGGAACTTATATTTGGTGGAGCTTTGTATGATGGAAATTTCACTGACAACACACAAACTCAGACATGTTCCCCCTTCATCGTCATGTTCTTGTGCCAGACCCTCCCCGGCTTCCCCTTTTGTTTCTTCTTCTTCTTGATGTCTTAACTCTTGTCTGCCCGTTTTTCCTCACATTTGTGACGGCTTGTTTTTGCTGCTAGGAATTATCCAGAAAACATATTAAAACTCCGTCCCCGCTTCCCTGCGCATCTCGTGGTGGACATTTAATGATTGAGGGCACTTTTTATGACCAACTTGCAGGTTACTATGGAGAAGGACGCTTCATCATTTGTCAAACTCTTCCAGACCCACGCTCGCTTCGCGACAAGGATTAATATTCAGACAAATTTGTTCCCGTTTATGGACTGTGCTCCTGTACCAACATCTCAGCAACCTGACCTGTTCACACCTACACAAACATGGGCGGTGTTCTAAAACCTAGTGTGCTGTCTGCTGAGGTCACTCTAGTCAAATTCTGAGAAAAAACTATATGTATCCTTTACAGATAAAGCAATCCCATAATTCTAAAAATGAATCCATTTACGAAGGCTTACCATTTTATTATTAAAATATATTAATTAAAACAGAACAACATTGCAAAGCTCTGCATATGACCTGCAGGACAAATTGAGGGAACAAACTTGTAAAATCTTTGCACAAATTAGTAAACTTAAGGAACAGACTTGTAGATCTTTCACAACAATTGGTAAATACAAGGAACGATTTAAGACAATCAATTTCACAATTTCAAATTAGTAGTACCAAGTACTTTTTTTGCAGAAATTACCATATTAACATTTCCAACAGGAAGATTTCGTCCACGGATTTGTTAATTTGACAGATTGAACAGCTTAACTGTGTGCACAAATTAGTAAATTGACGGGAAGAACAAGTAATTTGTATGTAAAAATAAGTAAAACAACGGAAAGACACAATAAATTGCATGCACAAATTACTAAATCAACAAAATTAACAAGTACATTGCTTGCACAAAGTAGAAATTCAATCTAACAAGCAAGTACATTTTGTGCACGAATTTGTAAATCTACGGAACGAACAAATAGATTTTGTGCACAAGTTATTAAATAGACAGAACAAACAAGTAAGTTGTTTGCTCATATTATTAAATCAACGTTACAAACAAGTAAATGTTAACTTAAAAAAGTAAATTGTATAAAAGAATAACTTCCCCTCCTGCAGACAAATGTGGTCCAATGTATGTTAGCAATGAAAATGTGTTTTGGAAGAAAAAGGGGTTCATATTTTTAATTCGTTAGCTCATCATCAAGCCAACGTCTATCAGAATCGACTACGAAGACAGTAGACTCCTCACTATGTTTTGAAATAGATCAACCTGATCTCACAGGGAAAAATTTAAGTATTTCATAAAATGGCTGTTTCGTATTAATTTGTACCATGTACATTTTCTGAAAAGCATTATTACAAAATAGCATGAATGAAGAATAAAGCTCCACCTCATAAATCGAAATACCATTGGTGCAAAAGCAAGTCGAACCTAAACGTACAAATTCATACGAATGAGCCGCTTTGTAAAATAGTCACGAGTTGCCATGAGATTGTGTTTAGCAAACACTTTCAGACACGAACTGATTTAAACACCCAACTCTTGGATGTTTGCACTCAAGTTCATGAAGACGCAGAAGAACGACGCAAACAAAATGTTTAGAGACGACATTGTGAGTTTGTCCTAGGGGACGTGCGACTGCAGATTGTATTGTTTTCTTGTAAGCTCTCTTGAATTATTTTTGATGTTCTGTTTGATGATCTTGAATTTATTGCTGCAATGACTCACCATGACTTTCAATGCATCGGGATTCTTAATAGGGTGGGGTGGGGTGGGAGGGGTTAGAAACGAATGAGTTTATCCAAATGAATGAACCTCCGTTGTACAAATTGAACATAATTCTGTATAAATATAATATCTTGATGTGACACTAGGTTTAGTTATGTTGTAGATCGAGATTTTAAACCTTGTGTTGCCAGCCATCATTCATTTCCCCTTTCTGTATTTATTACAATGGAACCATTTGTTTCATTGACCTGTCCATCGATGCCGAAATACAAATGTCTTTCTCATATCTTACTACCAGCAGATACAAAACACGTTGAATACATTGTGGATATTTTTGTATTTTTCCTTATGTGTTCACCTTCTTTATTTATTATCATTCAATAATAGAAATATGAGAACTTGAATGTTATTTATTTATGACAATTATGTGTTTATTTGCGTCAGGCAACACAATTTTGTTTGTTAAAACATGTCTTATATGTTATGAAAGTACCGTGGGATGTTTATTTCCTCCGAACATCAAAAGAGAACAAACAAGTATGCTTAAGACAAGCAAACCAACAAAAAAGCAATTCTAGCAGTATTTTAAGAATGTAGTCAAGCCTTTGGGGGAGAAAGGAACTTCTCGATATCAATGTCAGCTTTACATCATTGTTTGTGTACAATGGATGACAAAGCAAGCTGTTTTGGGATCAGTTCTGATGTATATACGCTCTTCTGGCTGTTCCTGCTCTTTGCGTTGACTTGTATTGCTATGTGCATGCACGCGTTTTCCTCGCATGGCTTTATTGTAACGATTTCTCCGAGCTGCTTTCCTTCAGTTGTTTATCTAAGAAATGACAAACTCTCGCCTTCACCTCTTTTTTACCTCCGTTACTCTCACTGCGACGTTTCTTCTTTTTCTTTGCTCTCCTGTTATGTTTTCGAGTATCTTATGCACTGCTAATCTGCGCGGGAAGCGACACTTGTACCGCAGATGTGCTGTTCGTTCGGAAATACTTTACTTTGTCCGTATTGTGTACCTTTAAGAGAAAGGTTTTGAATGTGTACGACCCCCGTTTACAGACAGCTTAATGAAACGAGAACAAAGCAATACCTGTTGTTAGATTTCCTATTTTATACAGTTGAACAAAGCGAGACTTTAATGACAAAAGTCGTCCATACAGAGCAGGAACGAGCATTTAATGATGTAAAAATCCCCTTGTATTATAAACGTGAGCAATTTCACAGAGAAAAATCAAACAATAAACTCATTCAATTAATAGGAACGTCTGAGTCTTGTGTTTCTCTAAGTGTTCTTGTTATGATATGTGTGCATTTGTATGTTTGTGTATTAGACAGGTGTGTGATAGATAGGCGTGTGTTTGTATGTTTGTGTGTTAAACGTTTGATTTGCCCTTTTGTGTGTTCGACTTGTAAATGTTAAGTGTGTTAGACGTGTGGGATGTGTGGCCATTTGTTTGTGAGACGTGTATTACAGGTGTGTGTGTTTTTGTAATATATAAAGTTTGCACTTTTAGTCACAGCAGAAAAGTCATTACAACTATGCAAAACATGCGCATCCAACATGTGTGGGTGTGTTTACTGTTGGTTGTGCAAGTATATGTTATTTCATGCATCGTGTGTGTATTTCATGTATTGTGTTAGTGTGTGTCGTTTTAACAGATTTGATACACTTGTCACCTGATACTGTATATGATGCACTGACCACTATGTCTCCAGGCCTTGTTACGTGCGCCAATGTGTAGGTGTATCCGTGTCTGTATGTTTCAGTTCACATTGGATTCACCGCAGGTCTCTACACTCAACTTGGCACCTCTGGTTTATTACATCCAATCATCTTCCTCGATCATCCGGTTAATCCAACCCCCCTAATGATCTACTTTTATTCACGTTATGTGTGTAGGAGGTAAGTAAGTCACGTGACATACATTCACACCACGTAGGGATATATACTGTTTAGACACACTAGGTAAGGGGAAAGTGCTACCCATTGTATGTTTTTATTCGTCTCTCTCACAGTTCCCATCTCAGGCACTGTAAAAAATCAGAGTTTACTTCTGGCCTGCTTCCCTTTTCTGTACTGTTCACAACCATTCATTTGAAAATACACCCACACTCAAAACATTAAATGTTATATACCCTCATACCTTTTAAACCAACAATAAAACCTGAAGGACGTAACAGGCCTGTGAGTTTTAGTTTGCCTAAGCTTTAAGCCCATCAAGGCCCTTTTTCTCCAGATTTAAAACAAGGAGTGTTATATTTTTGTGCTCGCCAAGCAAATCTAAACAAGGCACTCAATCAGATGTTTTTATTTTCCACCATATATATTTCAGATTTGATATTAGAAACAATTCGGATACAAACAGTACACAATATTCATGCATTTCATATAATATTGTGATGTATATTTTCAATGCATCAACAACATTACAGTCTAACTAAAGAAAATCCCTTTCACTAAATCGTATAGTTCATCTTTGTACATCTTTCAGTTTATTATCACACCCACATTTTAATTTACCTGTCAAAATATTCAGTTATGGTTAAACATTTATATCAAGCACACGTGATAAATTGTTAGTATAAATATTTTATTTAAGTTCCCATTGCCCTTTTAACTTCAACAATTAGTAAAACGACAAAACACACAAACCAAAATTAGTATAGTTTACAAACACGTCAAGTTTGTATGTTAAATCAACATATTTGATACTCATAGACAATTCAAAAACAAATCAAAGTGCACACACTGATAAAGATGATTTTTGATGTCTGAATAATAATTGGATTCTTGGATTCCATTTATTTCTTTTCACTTATTGTGTAATCCATCTCATTTAGGACCTGTTCCTTTGTAATGTTTTGCCAGGACTCTGGGATTGTTCCAACACCTTTAAATTTAAAATTGTATTGTCCTTCAAGTTGGTTTTTGAAAGCACAGACAAACCATTTCCAGTATAATTTGTCTTTATTGTCAGCTGTAATTTTCCAGGTGTCGTAAGGATGGCCAGCACTTTTGTAGTCTTTAAAAGGGATCCATTTGTTTACGGCTTTGAATTCACTGTTACTGACAACTGATGTTGTACACATGTCAATAATAAATGGTTTTCCTGCTTCCTGATCTTGATCAAAGTTTTTCCAAAACCTCAGAATAAACCAGTGATCATGAAAAAGTCCACCGATGGCTTGACTTCGATGCCACTCAACACTGTGATCTGTGGTATGGTTTGGAACAGTGTTTGTGCAGACAGCTTTGCAAAAAGGACACTGCTCCCAGCATCCACTCAGCTGTTCAAACAGAATATCATCCGGTTTTTCATTCAGTTTGAAAAGCAAAGGCTTTAAGTCCAAAAAACTTTTGGGATCATTTTGTACTTGTTCCAACATTTCCTTGAGTGAACGAGCAAATAATTCCTGGAGAATTTTTGCATTATCAATGTCCATGTTTTCTATGGTCCTCAGGTCCTGTCTTGACAAAGGAATCTGATGCTCCAGTCCTCTGCATAAGTGATCAAGCCACATTGAAGGATTTCCCTGAGTTTCTCTCATGTTATCTGATGCAGAAGAGCTCTTAACCAAAACAATCTCCGTCTGGCGAGACCAATCCAATTTAAGTGCCTCTAAATTTTTTTTTTCATCATCAACATAGTTAATGACACATTCTCTGATGAACTCTCGGTAAAAAGATTTTGGATTATGAATGTACTTCATATAGTCCTTAAAATTCTCTCTTTCTGCCAATTCTTTCATTATATGAAGCTCTAAATTATATGCATCACCTTTAAGTGCTGCATGGTGTGACTTTAAATCATCTGCTATGTCAATGCTGTACTTGTCATAAAAAGCACATTTCATTGCTTCTTTAAGTTTTCCTGTGAGAACTGAGACAAAAGTCTTACTTAATTCAACACCCTGGGAGTTTTGTTTGTACAGCTCGAAGTAATTTTGCTTTTTATTCTGAAGTTGTTGGATAGGATCGTTGGCTGACCTAAAGTCTTCATTTATGCTTCTAAGCCTGCCACTGACTGTGTCACAAACATGAGCAGATATGCTGGCTTTGTACAAACTTGTGAAGCAGAAACCATAAGAACTTTCACATTTTTTGATCATTTCATCAATTTCCTCCAAAATTTCATGAATGAAATTCTCAGTAACTTCATTTTCATCTGCCACCTTCTGAGTTATAAGTTTATTTACATCCTCTAAAATTTGTTCAGAAATCTCTTTTCCTAATTCATTTAACTTTTTGTAATTCCAAATATTTCCAGGGGACATTTTTAAATGTTTGGCATGATCAAACCGGAAACCCTCTTTTAAGATACTAAAGATGTTATTTTTGTGTTTTTCAAAGCGAGAAAATAAAGCATGGTCGACCATTGCCTGGATATCCTTTTCAGTTTCCTTAGGATTCATGCTGGATTGATCAGTTGTCCATTGTATCCAGAGTTTGTTAAATTCAATCTGTATTTGATCATCATTTGGAGCCTTATCTCTTAGTTTAGATGCAGCAGCCATGCTCTTTTGAAACAGATCTTTTTCATAATCCCTCATCTTGATGTCAAGTTCTAGTTTTAGTTTTCTTTGATTTATTTTCTTGCAACCTTTTTCGTATGTTTCTTTAGTGAGTTCTTCCATCAAACACTGCATTCTCGAATCAATCAAACCTCTCCATTGAGAAAGAATATCGGCATGTCTCTGTATCCTGAAATATTTCTCCACATCTGTTTTGATGCCATTGTAAGCGTCCGCAAAGATCCCTTTCAGCTCCGATTCACTGATAGAATCCAACTCATCACTTTTGATTCTACACATCAAAGCTCTTTCTGTTTCTAAAGCGGTTTTCCTCATCTTCCAGGACCAACTCTGGTAGTGCTTCTCAAGGTCACTGTAAACCTTCATATCCAAAGAATTACGGAAGTTAAAGACAAAGTTCTCATTTAACAGTGCTTCCCATATGTCGTTTATTCGTTGGCTGATCTCAGATAGGGTGAGAGGGTTGAAGTTCTTCTGCCAGTCTGAAATTGAGAGCACCCTCTTTTTCAGTTCTTGCACATTCTGACTGTATGAAGGGTTAGGTGGAGCCATGGGAGGGTCTCCCTCCAAAAGACTCTTAAAGTAAAACACATCTCTGGTAACATCAAAGGTAATGATGTCATTGAAGCCTGACACCACATGGTTCTCTTCTTCCGCAGCAGCACTGGATATCTCATCTAGTTTCTCTATAAGTTGTATTCGTCCTCCCTGGTTATTTTCCACCGCTGCGATGTCAGACACATTTTGGTGAACAAATATACAATTTGGTCTTATGTTTACAAGTTTCATCCTTAAAAATGCCTGAAAACAAATCTGTAGAATATTTTGGATTTCGCACAGATTTTCTCCCATGACATTTATCAGTGCAATGTCACTGATTCCTATTAAGAGGGTAGCAAGCTCATTATCGTTTTTAAATGCAGTTTCAGGATCCCTTTCAGTTGATCGCAGACCTTCTGTGTCCATGACTAATATGTAATCAAACAACAGACTCTCTATAATTTGTTCCTTAACTGGAAGTAAATACATGAATGCTCCTTTTGTGCAGGGGCCTGAACTTACAGGAAAATTAAGGCCAAACATTGTGTTTAGAAGAGTAGACTTCCCAGAACTTTGAAGCCCTACAACAGATACAACTAACACTCTTTTGTCCCTAATTTTGTAAGTAAGTTTTTTCAGGACAGCACTGACCCACTGAATTGGTACATCGTTTGTATTACCATCCATTAGTTCTAGTGGTTGTCCAGACAGCATCCAATCAACCGCTATATCAGGTAGTCGATCCAGTTCAATCCCATGGATGGTCTTGCTGTAAGAGGTATGTGATTCATATATCTGACTTATCTCACGAAACACATGTTCGATCCCTATTGTAGCCTGCTTTTTTCTGTCAGAAATCTTTTGAAGATGATCATGGTGGTTTTTTTTATCTTCACCTGAAGATTCTCTGTATTTCAACCATGCTGTGTTATACTGTTTATTAAGATCAACAGAGTCACCTGTGAGAGTATTCTCAAGGCACTTTCTGAACCAGTTGAAAAAGTATAATCTTTCTCTCTCTTTTGAATTGGCAACATAATGCAAAAACGTCTCCATGAAAATGTTAGAAGATGCTTGTTCCTGTTGTTGTTTTCTAATCTTCAGTTTTTCCTGAGTTATTGCAGCACAGTGTTGTTCAATGCTCTGTTTTTTTGGGCATTGTGGTCGGTGAAACTGTTTGTCAAATTTACACCACTGCTCCCACAAATCACCTTGCAAAGGCAATTTTTTTGATTTTAATGTTGTCTTACTAGAGTCCTTACCATGAAATAACTTCAGAAGTGATGTTGCTAATTCTCTTCCTAGTCTTTCGGTCTCTGTTCCAACAATGAATCCTAGCTGTTCTGCTTGATCAAAATGAGCCTTCGGTTTTGGGTTCCTGTTGCCTTTTGAGAGATACTGATTACATTTAAAGATGATTTCTTCTGTAAGTTCAGCTTCATTTCTGTTTTTAGCTGCAATTCTCTGAAGATCCCCTCTGTTTTGTGTCTCCATTCCAGAGAACAAAGCAATAAAAGGTGTTTCACACTTCAGAAAACCATCAATTTCTGTTTTAACTGTAGCACTGTTGAAATTTTCAGGTAGCAGTAAAACAATCGCTGAACTGAGTCTCTTTAGGAACTGTACTTGTTGGGGGTGGTTGCAAGCATCACCATGGAGGTTGATAAAGGTGACACAAGTTTTAAATGTGTCATTGCTTTTACCTGCTGGAAAGTACCAGGAAATCTCTGCTACTCCATCCAGCAAAAGTCGTGTTGTTGTACTGCCCTTACAATGGCGACTGAAGAAAGTGGGGTGCCCATGCTTGTTAATTATGTCATTCATAATTTTTGATTTTGAAATCATGGACGTTCCAAGTCTCATGAAGGACACAACTGGAAGAGAGATATCTAATACGGAGCCTGTCACTGAAGAATGATCTGCAGATTGCCATGTGAGTGCACTCAGTTGGAGAGGCCAGACAGGCATTTCTATTTCTGTACTGCATAGCTTTGGCACCAGCAAAGGTAATGCAAAGTGACATTTGAATAGTTGTGTAAAAAGCATTTGTCGTACAAAATCATCAGAACAGTGGAACACAGCCATGTAGATGTCCATGGGATGGATATGAGTCTCTTGATTAGTATCAAAGATAGTACTTTTCATCTCAAAATTGATAAAGCTTTCCACTGTGTTAGACTCTGGTTCAATGCATAGGAACCTAACATTAACATCAAGTGCTAAGAGTCTGTAGATAAAGTAACGCCATAGCTCCTTCACTTTATCAACATGATTGTTGCACATTGACACATCAATGTTTATGTTGTCAACATCTGCTTTTGAAAGTTTTGCTGGAAAGTATTTTAGCAGGTCCAAATTTTCAAAGATCTTTTCATATGTTCTTGCAAGCCCAATGTTGTGTTGACCAACCCCCCCATTATCTTTGTCAATGCTCTGTTGGATTTCGGAGTTGTTTGCATCTTCAGTGTTATCTGAAACTGATTCTTTTCCTGTGCTTGAGTAGCTTTGGTCTTCTAGATTTAAGGGTTCAGTAATCATTAATCTCAATGTCTGCTCAAAGTCTTCCCAGTTTACATGACATGAAAAATTTGCTATCGCTTTTGCCAAATCAGGAATTATGTCTTTTTTCATAGCTTGTTTGAAGGCATCAAGAATTCCCTCTTTCTGCTGATTGGATATTATATTACCCTGATGTGTTGCTGTTAACACTGTCAATAGACTGAAGACCTGGGCTTTTAAAGGACTTTCCATCTTAAAATCCATATATTTCCTGTGTGCATCCAATAGTTCATTTTTAAGGAAACAAATTTCCTGTGGGCCCAAAATTGGATGAAAAGTGTCCTCTTTGTGTCCAACAAGTTTTGCAATGGACTGAACAAGAAAAACTAAGTCCGAATGATTGCTCTCTTTTATAGTATCAATCCATGAATTTATTGCATGGGTAACCTCACATGTGATGTTTTTTGTGTTATTCTTGTCGTCTTTTGGAATTTGATGAAAATCTGCCGAAGCTTTTTCAAGAACTTCAAGCACATCAGAAAACTGATGGACTGAACGAAACATGTCATTTTCATTTTGACTGAATTCTGGTTTCCCTTTTGCCCATTGTAAAATTTGTGCTCTATTTGCAAATGTTCGGACTTCATTATAGTGTGTATCCAAAATCGAATATGTCATGAATCTTAAGTTGTCGTCATCATATTGCGTAATGTCTGTTAAGTATTTCTGAAGTGCTTCATTTGAGAGGAAAACATCAATCCACTGTTTGAATGAAATTGTTGATTCCCATATTTGGTTTTTCATTTCGAGCAAATCTATCAGATGTTTTTCTGCATTAGAAACAGACCATTCGTGCACTGACTCCACCATTTTTTTAGCTTTAGTCAGAGTTTGTAGGACTTTTAAATCGTCTGTTGAATCTGCACTTTGATGAGTGATTTTTTCATAAGCTTTCATCAGAAATGTGCACAGTCTGAATGGATCTTGAAATTCATCTCCATGTTGAGTCCTGATGATATGCCACACTGGAGTGAAAGAAGAACCTCTGTCTATGATAGCCCAGGTTTTGTTACTTTCTGCAAGACTGTTTTTCCACAGTGTGTGATCATCTGTTGCAGATGGACCTCCAAATTTATCTATGCAGAATTGCACCACAGTATTGAGTTCATCACTAAATGTTTTGTTATAGGCTTCATTTGTTCTTGATGTACTTAGGTGGTGTGAACCTAAAACTGTTCTCGATGACATGCTGCAATTCATTTCCAAAACATTATTGACCATGCTTTTCGCCTTTTCTTGGTTCTGCTCTGAAAATCCCTCAGCATATGCATTCCACCAAAATGTTCCACCGAAGTGAATGGGTCCTTGAGAGACGTGAGATCCAAACTTTTGAAAGAATTTCTCTGCATATTCCAGTAATTTTGGATTCTGTTCATTTTCATTGATGGTATGCAATAAGCTATTTATTTCTATTAGCTCCTTTTTTGCAGAATCAGATAAAATTAGTTGGTCAATGAAAGTTGAAGCCAGTGGAATGTAATGACACTGTGTCACTGCTACATAACATTTCTCAGACTGGTCTTCTAAAGATGCTTTTGTAGAGAAAAGAGCTGCATTTTGAAGGCCACACTTGGCTTGCACAGCTGGAACTCCAATGTCAAGTCCTACACTGTAGCTGTGGCCTAGTTTCCCCACAGATTTAAAAAACTGTCTGTGAGATTTGTAGCAAGCAAACTCATATTTCCTATAGTGACTGCTATGTCTTGGTCCAGCCAGTTGGCATGCATTAACTTTGATCAGTTGTTGTCTGTCTTTCAACAGATCTTCCACTTTGTCGGATTTGAAAATGCCTTGAAGAGCAAGACCCCCAGAAGATGTTTTTAAAAGCTCTTTGTCAGAAATGGATATTCCAGGTGGAAATTGAGTTTCATTGCCTGTAAATGATTCTTTTATCAAACTTTCAACAGGGTCCTCAAGGGTTCTTTCATTTTTTAGAAATGTTGCCCTAGGCTTCTTGTGAGGTGTTTTTAATTGTGAATCAAGTGTTTTTGTCTTTGCTGTATTTTTGGTCAAAGGATCTTCACATGGCTTGGAGAAAGCAAAAACATTTTCCAGCTCTGAAGTGGCTAATAGTTTTGCCTCTTTTGCCTTGTCTTCTAATTTCAATAGTACCTGAAGTGCTTTTGCCTCCCATTTGTAGCGAATGTGCTGCCTGAGCGATTGATACTCCTCCTTATCCATATAATCCAGCGGTTTTTTATCAGTCACCCCTAATACATCTTTAAACACTTGGGACCAAAATAATGATTCAAGACCAGCAGCTGCAAGTGCATCATCCAGACTTTTGGTGGGTTCCATGTCAGAATTTGGCACTCCCCTGTAATTGAGACATTACATTTTTCATATAAATTGAATGTTTATAACTTCAAAATGTACTTATATTTTAACAAATGTTTATTTTAAGCAGTTACACTTATAAACTAATAACAATCAAACCAAATGTGTCTTTTTTCCCCTAAGATTTTGGGAAGTGCAAATTGAAAAACATGGTTCTTCACATCTTTAATTGTACAGCCCATGTACAGCAGTTTAGCTCTTACACTGATCGAACACATTCAAGTAATGCTTAAGATCAACATGAATTGATCCTCCAGTTAAACATTCGAGGAACAAGTTATGAAAGCAAAGCTGACCCCAGCACTACCCGGATCTAGACTCTTTTGAGACATCAATTTCACATATGCAAAACATGCATATGTTCAATGAAACATGTTGTTTGGCACAGTTTTGCGTAAAACAAAGGTGATAATATTGTTTTTGTTAAAACCTAATAATATAAACGAATACTGTGTCTATTACCTCTGGATCCGTGATTTATGTTACATTAATGATTGATTTCCTCCATCACCATCATATCATACAAAGACACCAGCTTGTCTATCAAAACAGCACCTAAAGTTAAAACAAAAATATATTAAAAGGTTAGTGCTCTTAAAATGTGACATTTCAGATCAGAATCTAAAGTGATACAAAAACAAAATACATTACTAGCATTTACAAAAATGATTTGCCAAACTTTGTTAGAAGGAGACAAAAGGATACATAACAAAGAAAGGTAGAAAGTTTATTAAGAGGCTTCATATGAGGGTAACGAATGTGACACTGTGAAAAAATTTGAAAATGTCTCACTTTCAACATTTGATTAGATTTTTTTTATAACATTTGAAATAAATCTCTGAGATTTGTAAATTACTGGACTCAAATGTTCTTTCAAATAGCGCTATCGGCATTCAAAAATGACTTAATTTATCTATTATCTAAGATCAGCACAATATTGTTTTTCTCCTTTTATTCATTTTATGTTTGTTCATAACCTGAAAGTTTAAAAATATAATATTTAAACATAACCGAAATAAAAATAATCGTAGTTCTTTAAGTTAATAAAAAAATTATCTTTACTCAATTTGAGCTTTATATACACATTGAGACTATAAATAAAGCCGTCACATGAAGTTTAATCGCTTTATTTTACAATAAACGAACTTTTCCTCTGACAAGTTGATGAGTTACCCTTACAGAAGCCCCTCCCCCTGACAGAAGCCCCTCCCCCTGCACAAATGACACGTTGGACGCGAATTGTACACGCGAATGAACTTAAAAGTTCAAGCGTCAAACTACACGCGTCAAGTCTGACCGCGGCATTAAGTCTTGTTGAGGTTTCCGTTGGGAAGCTTCTTAAAAATAAATGTTCCCTGAAGCAAACCCGGCAGGTTCACAGATGCGTCCACGTTAGCACGTCACGTGTGATGACGTAATTTCACAGTAGGTATTAACACAGGTTAGACGACTGGCTCTTGCCCCCACCTTTGTAATTCGGTTACGAAAGGTCATCATAGCCAACTTGAGAATAGATTATCGGCTATATTTTTTATTTTGCGCGATAAGAGTCTCACTCCGATAAAGGCCCACCACTAGAAAAAATTTATTCTTTTTTCTAGTGCAACATTAACACATGTTATATTCACAAAAACGTGCAAATAACGGCACCTTTAGGAGTTTAGAAACCAGGCACACGTTCAGCCCAGAGCCATTCTCAAATGCTTAATGCTTAATCATTTCCACTCAGTAAACGAATGCAACATAGTCTGTACACAGCATACACTCAAATAATTGTTTTTAACTGATTAAGGTTTATTAAAAGCTTTAACCATTAAATCCCCCCACATTTACATTTACATTTTGTCATTTAGCAGACGCTTTTATCCAAAGCGACTTACAATAGTCTACTATCTTCACTACTATCTATGCATTTTAGCAAATGATTAATAATTGTAGCCACACATTTAATCTCAGTGAATACAAAAAATGTGTCCAACGAAAGCAAGGCACTTGAGTGCGGGACCTAATTAACGTTAAAAGAGTTCTTGAGGGCATGGTGTTAAAAAAATGATCTAACTGGCCAACAGACACACCTAAAACTTGCCCACAAGGTCATTAAACAATTAATTTAAAAACACAGGCTACAAATTCTCATTGCTTTCAAATTGATTCACATACATTTCCTAAATGAGCAAATTTGACTATCAATGCAGTGACCAAACGTTTGTTTGCTGGTGACTGACAGCATAAGAATGCTCCTACTAATAATACAACATGCTGCTAAAAGTTTTTCCCTTTCGAGGTCTGTTGTCTCCTTCTCTGAACCATTTATCCAAAGCCTTTTTGCACAACGCCAGTGAAACATGAACTTGAAAAGGCCAATGTCGGCCAAGACGGGACTAAGCAGCCCTATAAAGTGCACTGTGTGGGCCGCATTTCTTCAGAATCCTTCTCCTTCACCTGCCCTTCACATGCCTTGGAGAAGTTGCAGATGAGAGGTAGATGAGACTTTATCAAACACGTTTCCAGCATGTCCACTTGCGTTCTGTGTCACGCAGGACCCCTGCATTCTCTGCTGTTACGTGTTCATTGGTGTATCTGTTGTTTTTGTTGTTGGTGTTTTCTCTCTCGCTATCTCTCTCTCTCTCTTCTGTCCCTCCCCAGATAATCCCATTTCACAATGGGCTGCTGAACCCTCACTCCTCAAGCCTTTAAACATTTGTTTTGAAATTCCAAACTACAATAACATTGTTTTTTATTTGGCCAAAATAGTGTGTAATTTAAGCAGTTTTTTATGTTTTGATGTCATGGCTGCAGCAAGTCATCGAGTGTCAAGTTTGTGTTGACACACGTCATTGCGTTTTTGTATTTACCTCTCCGTATAATTATCTTTTCATTTCGAGGTGGAAATATATCGTCAATTGTGCTTTTTTTCCACAAATTCCTAACGTGGGAAGATTTCTCCTTGTAGTTTGTATTGCGAACTGTATGAAATCACCCATGTCTATGTAGAACACAGGCTACAAAACCAATTAGGAAATGGTATCTATCCCTACGTTACAAAAGGCATCATAAATCATATTTTTCTCACAACTAATTTATTGGCTTTTTTTATTTATACAGCATCAGTGTTTTGAAGATAATATATATTAACGTCAATAAAATAGCTTGAACAACTTACTTAATGGAGTTCCACAACTATTGACCAAACTTCTTTCAGCTTGTTTAATGGTTAAAGGCCATCTTTCAAGTAAATTATATAACTTCATTAATACAGAATCTTGTACGAAAATGTCAATTTAAAAGACATACATAAGAATACATATGTTTTAGGCCACGCTCCAAAAAAACGGCCTTTTCCCAGAGAACGCGTCATATGACGTAACGACGGCAGAGATAAGCGCTGCTGCCCTGGTTCTCAATGTGGGTTTATGTAGTCTGAGAGGTGGTAACAGAAAAGAAATATTGTTGTTATGGCTATTATAGTTACAGTAAGTTTGAGTCGTCACAATGGTGAATTCTTGTGCTTTGTTTTGGATGCAACAACTCGGACTTGTCTGGCCATCGGTGTCATGATTCTGCATCTCTTGGTCATGTCTTTCCTGATTTTGACAGAATCTTGGCAGACCTGTGTTTTTTGTGAGGGTTACATGGCATTGTTTGTTTATGACATGCCATGTGCTCTCTTGTCTCGTCTCTTGACCCCGCCCCCTTGTTATCCTGTCTATCTTCCCGTTGTCATTGAGAATTTCATGTCTAGTCGTTCCCTGTCCCAGTCTTGTTATTTCTAGTTTTGCTGTTGTGTTAGTGTTTCCCCTTTGTGGGTTTTTGTTTTGTTTTGTTGTTATTAAAGTTCTGTCCATTCACTTCCTGATCCTGTTTCACGTGCCTGCATTTGGGTTCTTCCTCACCACCACCGTGACAATCGGGTCCACCAATTTCGAAACAGGAAACACAAAGATTTCCGTGCTTGGATAGGTTTTCGTCCAGATGGGAACACTAACTGCTTTCATACACGTACTCCGCTGTAAATGCGAGCTCATTTATATCATGTCCATCGGAAATACTACGAGGAGAGAAGTATAACAGTAAAATTCGTTATTCCAGCTGGCCTGTTATGTTGTTCAGATATACAGCCCAAAGGCCTGACATCGGCAGAAGCAGGTCGGAAAACATTTATTGATTTAAAATCAGCTAGCAATTTCTACAAAATTTCATAAGTTATGTTGTGCAGAAACGAACAGCATTTCCATCCCCGTCCAGACAAGCTGTCACCGTCCCAGATGTAAGAGCTTACAGCATTCATTTAAACTCTGGGATCTAAATGAAACACTTTAAGACGCATGTTACTGGCATAGATGGTGACAATCTATATGGATGCTTGAAAAACATCAAAGTAATATTGCTAAATATGAATTATTACAAAGACAATGCAATGTGATACACATAGAGACAACGTTAGCCATAATTAGTTATAGTTATAGTTATAGTTATAACTACTGAGAATATCTGAGCCATCCAAAACATACATGTGGACAAGAACGCATGCTTAACGCACACAGCAATGAGGTAAAACACAGGTATTCTGTTGAGACTTCTGTACTTTTTTCCACCAGGTTACACATGTCATACATTTATGTATCATTTCGTAATAAATTGAATGAATCATCAAGATGATCCCTGGTGGGTCAGTCGTGGTCTGATGGTTAGAGAGTTAGTCTTGTAAGCAGAAGGTTGTGGGTTTGAATCCCAGTGTCAGCAGACAATGACTGAAGTGTCCTTGAGCAACATCTTACCCCTGTTTGCTCTCGAGTGATGATTGACACCTGCACAATACTGTAAGTCATTTACATTTACATTTACATTTAGGCATTTAGCAGACGCTTTTATCCAAAGGAGGAGACAATGAAGCGGTAAATAGCAGATACAACAATAGGTGAACAAGTGCTACAACAATGTTACCAAGTTACACAAAGCAAGATAAAACCTATAGGGGAGAAAAAAGTTAATGTTATTTTATGTTTTATATATATATATATATATAGTGAGTAGGTTAGGAAAGAAGGTACTCCTAGTGAGTTAGGTGTAGCCGGAAAAGATGAGTTTTTCTGTGTTTTTTAAAGATAGAGACCGAGTCCTCCAAGCGTGAAGTAAGATGCAGATCGTTCCACCATCGAGGAACCGATGCAGAGAAGGTACGAGAGACATTTCTGACCCTTCTGAGATGGCACCACAAGACGTTGCTCGACGTCACTTTGGATAAAAGCGTCTGCCAAATGTATAAAGGTAAATATAAAATGCTTTTATTGTTATCATAAAACAGTCAATTATTTTTAAAAACATAAAATGTGGAAATTATTAATAAGTGTAGAATTGACAAAGCTCGCACCCTGTTTATAAAAGTGTTAAATTAATAGATTTTATTTTTGTAGCCTGTCAGCACACATTTACATTTACATTTACATTTAGTCATTTAGCAGACGCTTTTATCCAAAGTGACTTACAATAGTCGAGGAGACAATGAAGCGGTAAATAGCCGATACAACAATAGGTGAACAAGTGCTACAACAATGCTACCGAGTTACACAGAGAGAGAAGTTACAAAAAGTATATATATATATATACAATTATTTTATTTTTATTTTTTTTGATAGAGTGAGTAGTTAGAAAAGTAGTGAGTTAGTGAGTTAGGTGTAGCCGGAAAAGATGAGTTTTTAGGTGTTTTTTGAAGATAGAGACCGAGTCTGACAAGCGTGAAGCCAGAGGCTTAAATCACACATAAATCAGACATCTATTTGATATGTGAATTATCATCTGCAACTCATCTAGACCTCTAGAAGAAGAGTTTAAAGTAAAACATGGAGAGACCCAATGTGGGTGCTGTTCCTCTGGCTGCCATAGCACTAACTGACCACCAGGGGGCGCTGTCACGTGCTTAAAATCACAGTGGTGCCGTTTATATTTATACATAAATATTTGCATATTATTATTTGTTTTTAAGCATTCCTTGACTATATGAGATTAAAATTAATACATTTGAAAATAAATAAAATTGTCTTTTAAAGTGTAATGAATTTGATTGACATCCGTGCGTCCGGTAGGCCGCGTCACGTGCAGTCGCACATCCGGTTGTTGGAGCTGTTTCAGTTCTGTGGTCAAATTTGGTCAACAGTGAAAATATAAAAACTTTAAAATGTCACAAAGACCTGAATTAAAGCTTTTAGTCTCCATAAAGGTTGAAAACAGGTAGGATAATTGTTCACACTTTTGTGTGTTTGTGGAGATCAATATTAACACATCCCAGCCGTGTTTTATATTGTTTTTATTATTATATTAATGTCAAATATGATGTTGTGATTTGCATTTGTGAGGTTTTGACTGTTTAATTGTTTTTCGAGCTCATAAAAACTAGAAGCGCCATCATCTTTTCAGACTGCAGTTGCGGCATTACGCCACAATGGTGGCGCTGTTTCTTTAAGAGCATCAGTGTCGCTCTGAAGAGTTGCAGCAGAACAAGAGATCAAGAGTTTATTTCCTCCCACACAGCATTAGAGTTTATATTCTATACTTTTATTTTGCATTCAGTTAATCTCCATCAATTCTCAATTTGGTTAATATGACTTAACTTGCAAATATAATCATAGAATGATTATTGTCAATGAAATAGTAAATTTTTCACTGTAAAGTCACATTGTAATGTTCCTCACCTAATGTTGTTTATAAATATAAGTGTACTCTTGATTGTGCACTTTTGATTGTGCACTTTTGATTGTGCACTTGTGATTGTGCACTTTTGATTGTGCACTTTTTATTGTCCAGTTTTGATTGGGCACTTTTTATTGTCCAGTTTTGATTGGGCACTTTTTATTGTCCAGTTTTGATTGGGCACTTTTTATTGTGCACTTTTTATTGTCCAGTTTTGATTGGGCACTTTTGATTGTGCACTTTTTATTGTGCACTTTTTATTGTCCAGTTTTGATTGTGCACTTGTGATTGTGCACTTTTGATTGGCCAGTTTTGATTGTGCACTTTTGATTGTGCACTTGTGATTGTGCACTTTTGATTGTGCACTTTTTATTGTCCAGTTTTGATTGGGCACTTTTGATTGGGCACTTTTTATTGTCCAGTTTTGATTGTGCACTTTTTATTGTCCAGTTTTGATTGTGCACTTTTTATTGTCCAGTTTTGATTGTGCACTTTTTATTGTCCAGTTTTGATTGTGCACTTGTGATTGTGCACTTTTGATTGGCCAGTTTTGATTGGGCACTTGTGTTTGTGCACTTTTGATTGTGCACTTGTGTTTGTGCACTTTTGATTGTGCACTTTTGATTATGGAGTTTTGATTGTGCACTTTTGATGGTGCAATTTTGATGGTGCACTCTTGATTGTGCACTCTTGATTGTGCACCTTTGATTGGCCAGTTTTGATTGGGCACTTTTGATTGTGCACTCTTGATTGTGCACCTTAGATGGTGCACTTTTGATGGTCCGGTTTTGATGGTCCAGTTTTGATTGTGCACTTTTGATGGTGCACTTTTGATTGTGCACTTTTGATTGTGCACTTGTGATTGTGCACTTTTGATTGTCCACTTTTGATTGTGCACGTTTGATTGTGCACTTTTGATGGTCCAGTTTTGATTGTGCACTTTTGATGGTCCAGTTTTGATTGTGCACTTTTGATGGTCCAGTTTTGATTGTGCACTTTTGATGGTCCAGTTTTGATTGGGCACTTTTGATGGTCCAGTTTTGATTGGGCACTTTTGATGGTCCAGTTTTGATTGGGCACTTTTGATGGTCCAGTTTTGATTGGGCACTTTTGATGGTCCAGTTTTGATTGGGCACTTTTGATGGTCCAGTTTTGATTGTGCACTTTTGATGGTGCACTTTTGATTGTGCACTTTTGATGGTGCACTTTTGATTGTGCACTTGTGTTTGTGCACTTTTGATTGTGCACTTTTGATTATGGAGTTTTGATTGTGCACTTTTGATGGTGCAATTTTGATGGTGCACTCTTGATTGTGCACTCTTGATTGTGCACTCTTGATTGTGCACCTTTGATTGGCCAGTTTTGATTGGGCACTTTTGATTGTGCACTCTTGATTGTGCACCTTAGATGGTGCACTTTTGATGGTCCGGTTTTGATGGTCCAGTTTTGATTGTGCACTTTTGATGGTGCACTTTTGATTGTGCACTTTTGATTGTGCACTTGTGATTGTGCACTTTTGATTGTCCACTTTTGATTGTGCACGTTTGATTGTGCACTTTTGATGGTCCAGTTTTGATTGTGCACTTTTGATGGTCCACTTTTGATTGTGCACTTTTGATGGTCCAGTTTTGATTGTGCACTTTTGATGGTCCAGTTTTGATTGTGCACTTTTGATGGTCCAGTTTTGATTGGGCACTTTTGATGGTCCAGTTTTGATTGGGCACTTTTGATGGTCCAGTTTTGATTGGGCACTTTTGATGGTCCAGTTTTGATTGGGCACTTTTGATGGTCCAGTTTTGATTGTGCACTTTTGATGGTGCACTTTTGATTGTGCACTTTTGATGGTGCACTTTTGATGGTGCACTTGTGATTGTCCACTTTTGATTGTCCACTTTTGATTGTCCACTTTAGATTGGGCACTTTAGATTGGGCACTTGTGATTGTGCACTTGTGATTGTGCACTTTTGATGGTCCAGTTTTGATTGTGCACTTTTGATGGTCCAGTTTTGATTGTGCACTTTTGATGGTCCACTTTTGATTGTGCACTTTTGATGGTCCACTTTTGATTGTGCACTTTTGATGGTCCAGTTTTGATTGTGCACTTTTGATGGTCCAGTTTTGATGGTCCAGTTTTGATGGTCCAGTTTTGATGGTCCAGTTTTGATGGTGCACTTTTGATTTTGCACTTGTGATTGTGCACTTGTGATTGTCCACTTTTGATTGTCCACTTTTGATTTTCCACTTTAGATTGGGTACGTTTGATTGGGCACGTTTGATTGGGCACGTTTGATTGGGCACTTTTGATTGTGCACTTTTAATTGTGCACGTTTGATTGGGCACTTTTGATTGTGCACTTTTGATTGTGCACTTTTGATTGTGCACGTTTGATTGTGCACTTTTGATTGTGCACTTTAGAATGGGCACTTTTGATGGTCCAGTTTTGATTGTCCACTTTAGATTGTGCACTTTTGATTGGGCACTTTAGATTTGGCACTTGTGATTGTGCACTTTTGATTGTGCACTTTTGATTGGGCACTTTAGATTTGGCACTTGTGATTGTGCACTTTTGATTGTGCACTTTAGATTTGGCACGTTTAATTGGGCACGTTTTATTGGGCACTTTTGATTGGGCACGTTTGATTGGGCACGTTTGATTGGGCACGTTTGATTGGGCACGTTTGATTGTCCACTTTAGATTGGGCACTTTAGATTGTGCACTTGTGATTGTGCACTTGTGATTCTGCACGTTTGATTGGGCACTTGTGATTCTGCACCTTTGATTGGGCACGTTTGATTGGGCACTTTTGATTGTGGACGTTTGATTGGGCACTTTTGATTGTGGACGTTTGATTGGGCACGTTTGATTGGGCACTTTTAATTGTGCACTTTTAATTGTGCACGTTTGATTGTGCACTTTTGATTGTCCACTTTAGATTGGGCACTTGTGATTGTGCACTTGTGATTTTGCACTTGTGATTGTGCACTTGTGATTCTGCACTTTTGATTGGGCACGTTTGATTGGGCACTTTTGATTGGGCACTTTTGATTGGGCCCTTTTAATTGTGCACGTTTGATTGTGCACTTTTGATTGTGCACTTTTGATTGTGCACTTTAGATTGGGCACTTTTGATTGCGCACTTTAGATTGGGCACTTTTGATTGGGCACTTTTGATTGCGCACTTTAGATTGGGCACTTTAGATTGTCCACTTTTGATTGTGCACTTTTGATTGTGCACTTTTGATTGTGCACTTTTGATTGTCCACTTTTGATTGTGCATTTTTGATTGGGCACTTTTGATGGTGCACTTTTGATTGTGCACTTTTGATGGTGCACTTTTGATTGTGCATTTTTGATGGTGCACTTTTGATGGTCCACTTTTGATGGTGCACTTTTGATGGTCCACTTTTGATGGTGCACTTTTGATGGTGCACTTTTGATGGTGCACTTGTGATGGTGCACTTTTGATTGTCCACTTTTGATTGTGCACTCTTGATTGTGCACTTTTGATTGTGCACCTTTGATGGTCCAGTTTTGATTGTGCACTTTTAATTGTGCACTTTTGATGGTGCACTTTTGATTGTGCACTTGTGATTGTCCGCTTTTGATTGTGTGCTTTTGATTGTCCACTTTAGATTGTGCACTTGTGATTGGGCACTTGTGATTGGGCACTTTTGATTGGGCACTTTTAATGGTGCACTTTTGATGGTGCACTTTTGATGGTGCACTTTTGATGGTGCACTTGTGATTGTCCACTTTTGATTGTGCACTTTTGATTGTCCACTTTTGATTGGGCACTTTTGATTGTCCACTTTTGATTGGGCACTTTAGATTGGGCACTTTAGATTGGGCACTTTTGATTGGGCACTTTAGTCGTACAGCTTTGGAAAGGCAATTTGAGAAAAATATGTGCGTGACGGCATAATATAACGCTTGTCAAGCGAGTGGATCCTGTTTGTAAAATCCTGCTTGTTGACAGTGTTTAGAATTAAGGGATGCTCATTTCCGTTCATTTTTTGTTCTGGTGAAGCTGGCAACATGATCCGTGAAGGTTAGTTGATGGTTTTTTACCACTCCCAAGTTTCTGGCTGTCCTGGAGGGTTTGATGAAAGATGATGCTAGTTGAATAGAGAGGTATGACAGATCCTCAGATCTGAGATGACAAGAAGTTCGGTTTTCGCAAGGTTTAGTTAGTTGTAGGTGGAGGTCTCTCATCTAGAGGGCCGGAACCGTCTGTTTTTCAGGGTAGAATGTTAAGTTCAGCTACATGTTGTCCGCATAAAAGTAATTAGAAAATTCATGCTCCTGAATGTTGGATCCCAATGATGGAAATTAGAAATTGATGACTGTATAGACACATAAACAGATCAATTTTAGCTGTTCAACGAAAGTGACTGCAAGTGTGTAGTTTTAAGTGGTTAGATATACTCACATTAACAAATGTTTTTGTTTGTCTGCAAACAGAAACAAAAAATATGTAATGTGCAAACAAAAACCTAATTATTGTGCATCGCAGACACTACGTGATGGGGTCACGTATATGCAAATTCGTATGTGAAGTCATCCGTCAAGTTTTCTTGTGTGGTACACCAATATGGACTTGAGAAGTATCATTTTGGCACCGGTATAAAATAACAAAATGAACCCCAACCCTATACAAGATTGGTCTTCATACAAAACAATAATGTCACAACAGATGTTTTATTTGTTAATTTATAAGTACGTTGTATGTTTGATGGGATAAGTATTTTTAAAATCTGAATTTTATTTGATATGATATGTTGTTGTTAATGTACATACTCTTGTTATAAATTACTATTGTCAAACAATTCTTTACTACAGTATTACAGTAACCATGGTTTAACTATGAAAAACCTATTTTGCAAAACCTTTAATTTGCTAAATTATTTTATCGTTTGATTCCCTTTTTTTAATTCACAAAAACATTACATTCAATTGTTTTTTGTAGACTATGAATGAAGACCAACCGTAAATATATAGACAGATATTTTCTCACGTAATGCAGGTTATTTTACTCTTATATATTTAAGTAGCATTAACATGAACTAATACATGGGTTTTGCCATCCCTAAATTTTTAAATGTAAATTGAGGAACATACTACTAATCTGTGTGCTTCATGCATAGATTCAAAGTGTTGTTATTAGTTGTTTTTATTATTATACCAGTGCCACGTCTTATTTTGGTCACTTGGTGCAGTGCCCGGAATGCCCGCCTACATTTTGCTTTGATTGCTTTCTAATGTAATTATATTTGGATATACCAGAAAATTGACATTTTCTAATTATAAATTCATTAATGAATATATTTTGTATCGTAGCAACCAAATCCCCTTTAAAAACACACTTTCTCCTGCATCCCAAAATCAAAACACTTTAAGGAGCTGTGTGGAATTTTTAGCAGGATCTTTTGACAGAAATGATATATAATATACAAAACTATGTCTTTATGTTTAAAGATGTTTAAAGAGTTTTATATAATGTATTGATTTCTTCATACACCACGGGCACACACATGGAATTCACCATGTTACACCTCCATGTTTTGTGTAGATGACTGAGAGATTGGTTGTAATTTAAACATTCACCGGCTGCTATAAATCCCACACTGCTACTTTAAAGCTACCACTCAGAATGTTTAGAGATCAGTATTTATTTATTTTGTTTTAAACATCAGTTTTAGGCCTTTATATATGATGAGTAGTTGTGTTACACTTCAGGATGCTCTCGCTTAGATGTTTGTCCCACTTCTCTTATTGTACGCTTGAGGGACATTAATGAGTTTAATCAAATGCTGAATAATTAGTCAACACTATTTATGTCAGTTAATTGTTTCTTTGGGTGTACTTTATCCACACAATAGAAGTGAATGGGTACTGCCATTGTTCAATTACAAACACAACATTTTATAACTTTAAGGTGAGCGTATTTCACACTGGTGTACTGGCCTAGAGTTGCAATCATGAAGACATAATAATGGGGTCACCATTGACTATAATTTTGTCCTAAAATGGGAGTCAATTGTAATGTAAAATTACTTGGAAACTGTTTTTTTCATTAAATCATTTTGATTAGTGTTCAGCTCAATAAAATAATGTGTATGGGTTTGTTACAACTAGAGGGTAAGCGAATGATGACAATATTCTATCAAAATCGGCCTTTTCCAAACCTGCTGTTATCATAATAATTTTAAACTTTAAAACATGGAGGAAATCTCAGACATACACAGTTTGTATATAGATATAATTTTATTTGCTTGGCAAAAAGCAAAGATAAAAACACAACTTAAATAATATCACATCTTTAAATAGAAAATGTCTTTTCATCATTAGGAGATTTATCGTAAATAGCTTAAAATGAAAAATATGGAGGAAAAGAGACAAAATTACACTCTAGCTTCCCAATTCATCCAAAGTCTGTACAAAATGGCATCTATTCAAACGTAGGAAACTTTTGTCCACATTTTAGACACAGTCTTAACATGTTCTTTGATAGCTTAAGCCACACAAACACTGCAGCATTGAATAATGGCATTTACACTTTCTTGTATATTTCACAAGAAACCAAAGCTTGTGTACATATGATTATTTTGATCATTCACAAAACTTTCCTTTTCAGTCAGTCCTTCTGTTTTTACATCTTTTCTTTTTATTGTGCATTTCCTTCAGTTTCTTTGGCTCTTACACGCGAGACGTCACGAGCAATGATCGGAGTCTGTGAGATAATGTCACCTCTAGCTCCTCCAGAAGTGAGTCTTTCCCGATCCGTGTCCCACATCCCAGGATTAAAGCCCGAAACGCTTCCCTCTCCAACAGACCTGCCATATTCTGCAGGAAGTAACCCTCACAGTATGTACTGAGCTCCAATGCACCATGAGCCTGTAATACAAACACCAACTATTATTAACATAATGACTGGTTACTTAGTTTTATAGCGATGGTTTACCAATAGTAAATAATTTACTCACTCTTGTCATTTCAAACCTGTATGGTTTTCTTTTTTACGCGGTACAAAAAACAGGATATTTGAAGAATGTTTGTAACTAGTCACCGTAGACTTGCATTGGTTTCGTGTGCATGCAATTGAAGTGAATGAGTGCCACCTCTGTTTGGTTACCAACACTCTTCAAAATATCTTTTGGTATATCTACAGGTTTGATATGAGGGTGATTAAATAATGACACAATTTATCATTCTATGACAAACTATCCCTTTATTAATTTTCTTCAAAATATGTCCTTTTGTGTTTTGCAGAAGCAGTTTTTCATTGTCAGGTGAATTATCACTTCAACAACTATAGCACTTTTCGATCACAGTGATGATAGTTACAATTTTATTTTACCTTAGCAGTGTTGTAGATGTTTGCGGCATTGTCAAGGTCAATATTTTGAGCACACAGAATTTCACAGTGTCTCTGCAGCGCCACCAGCTGGAAAGAGCTTGCCGCCGACAGCAACTACAACAGAGATTAGGAAGTTTTAATAGTGTGAAAAAAAGCAGCACAAACATTTACTTTTTGTGTTTTTTAAACTTAACCACACATAGTGAATACATAGTGACAGCTGTATCTTGATGAAATGTCCCTTTAAATCATTACCGATTATGTCAAACTTCAAATTTATTTTCCAGCTCAGAAAGAATATCAATGTATCTAAAAGATTCACAGTTTCTATATGAGAGAGGTTTCTCTACATGGGTGATACAAATTATGTTTTCATTTACATTTAAGTTTATTTGGCAAAGTGTGAGTGCAGAGTCACTGCCAAGATCATATCTGTCCTAAGACTCCTCGGTACTCGAGGAGATTTTGAAATGATTAATCAAATATGGGTTGGACTGAATATTGTTTGTCTTACCTCTAGTAACTCGGAGACGCCCATCTTGAGAGACTCCGTTCCCCCGCAGTACAGGTATGACATCATCGTCTAGATACACAAACAATATGGGAGTCATTAACCCTGGAACATCCTGTTGTCACATGGCATGGCGAGTTCGATTATATCTGACGTTACCTGGAAGATGTTGTACTTGATATTGCTGATCTCAATGTCTTTGCGAGGCTGTGCGCCATCTGATCCATTCAGTGCCAGAAGAGATCTAAATCTGTTTCCAAGACAGGACATTTATACTTGGAATAAATGTTTCAGCTTTAGAACAAAAAGTTCCTCAAACATAATTAAATAAGTGATATATGTAATGATTTTGTGCTATACATCAGATCTGGTTCTCAAATCTGATTGGCTGTGAGGTGTTGGCATGTTGATACAGGACTAAAAGTTTTGTTTAGACTCTTGTGGTGTAAGTCACTATCATTTTAAACTAAAGTCTCATGCCTTCAAATGAGATCTCACCTCTCAGATGCCGTGAGTAGCAGAACCCCGTGAGCGTAGAACGGTTTTCCTTCAACTAGAAACGTCACATCAGACATCTCTGGGTTATTTAGGAAATGTGGATCTGTGAGAAGAGATATCAGACAAATGAAGCATCATACATACAGTTTCTTCAATTGTTATTATTTGGTGTTCAAGTTAGAGTTTCAGTATTGTCTGCGAAGTTCTTTACCAAGCTGAGCAGAGAGAGCGACTTTCTTCTCCACGATAGGAGAAAGTGGAGCTGGACCGTAACAATGAGATATAATGATACCCAGTTGCTGGATTATTGCTTCATTCTGTCAAGAAACACAAGAGAATAATTGTTTACCGTTCATAACATAGCACATATAACAAAAACATGTCATATCAAATATATATATATTTTTTGTTGTTTTTAGAAAAGAATGTTTAATCGATAACTCCATTTTAGTCAATCCGCATGAATCGTAACATCTAAATTACATTCATACAATTGTATTCAGTTTACAGTTTGCCTAACATTTGGTATAAGAATTCAAACCAAGACTTCGTACTTTGTTTTGTTTAGTCTCTAAAAAGTCGTATTACCTTGCTGTTTTTTAGGATGTTAAACATCAGAGGAAGGCCAGTGGTGACCAGTTCCTCACAGTAATCCTCCTCTTTGATAGATGTGAAGTCTCTTAGGAGGGAGAGCGTGACCGCAGCTCTGGACTTCTGCTGAGCACTGCGCAACGACTCCAGCCACACATGCAGCTTCCACGGTACTCCTGTGCAAAAATACGGAGACTGTTAGCAATTGATTGCTTCTTGCTGATAATTGTCTCAAAATGAACATTCTGTCATTTACTCAACTCATCATTTCAAACACGTATGACTTTTTTTTCCTGAACACAAGAGGATATATTTTGAAGAATGTTTGTAAAAGAACAGGGCCTGAACCTCTTCGCTTCTATTGTATAGACATAAAACGAATGCAAGTGAATTGATGCAGTCTTGTTCGTTTTCAAACATTCTTCGAAATATCATCTAGGGAATGAAAGTCATAGTGTTTATTTTTTTTCCACTTACGGGTGACACCATCACTTTAAAATCATTTTAAAACAAAGAAAATGCTGCACTATGACACCATCAAGGTCAGTAAACCAATACACACCCAGTGATCTGAGTTCCATGGTGACATCCAGGTAGCCATGTTCAGCGCTGTAATACGACGCCTCCTGCAGAGCTTTAATGCGGGCCTTGCACAGCTTTGGTATGGCGACGTCTGATGCCAGACTCAAATTTGGAGACGGTGGAGGAGGGAAACAGTGTCCGTTCCGGCCGGACACCCCCGTCTCACATTCCACGCCCTCGGCCAGGATCTCCTCCAGAGAGAGCACATCCTCCCTGACCTTCTGAGGCTGAGAGAGAAGCTTTCTCAACACATTCCTGAAAGATGGGGAAGTGAAAAGCGTAAGATCACATGACAAATCATCTATTAAACCAGACAGTGCATGACAGAAAGCAGCTTTAAGTGTGTACTTGAGCTGTGTGTGATCTGTTTTCATTCAGCTGGGGGCTGATTGGAGTTGTACCTGTGGCCGTGGGCGGCGGCGTGACTGAAGCAGTTCATGTCCTCATACAGTGACGATGTCAGCGTGTTGGCGTCATGGGATCTCAGCCGGGGGTCCGCACCTCGCGCCAGTAGGAGGCTGACCATTTCGTAATTCCCTGCGAGATTTGCAGAGAAAAAACATATGTTGTGAATATATGAAATAACACAGCTCTGTTCTCAACAACAGCATAAAATTTATAGTGTTTCAGCCCTTTTTTATTTTAATGAGCAGGACTGTGATGCTGTGGATCCTCTAAGCAAACTCTCTATAAGGGAATGTCTTCACACGCATAAAGGGTTTATAAACCAAACACAGATCCTAAATTGTATAGTACAGACTGCCAAAAAATTCCTGACCCAGTTCAGCAAACTCTGGCTGGTTTATGCCCTGTATAGTTTTGCTTTGGCAACATGGCGGTATTTTTGGAATTCCCGTTCGGGGATAGAAGTCACCAAGCTTTGACATGTATTTTATTTTAAAGGATTCTTATTGGATAACGTTTAGCAGAGTAAAACTATTTAGGATTATAAGGCTTTACTTATTCATAATATTTGTAAGTGTCATTAGACAAAACAGACTAAAGATACTTCTTAAACATGTGATAGTTGACCCAAAAATGAAATTCTGTCATTACAAATCTGAAGGACTTTCACAGAATACAAATAAGATATTTTGAAGAATGTCTTTAACCAAACAGTAGCTTCACCCATTCACTTCTATTTTATAGACACAAACTCAATGCAAGTGAATGAGCGCCATTTAGCAACATTCTTCAAAAGATCTTTTTTTTGTGTCCTACTAAAGAAAGTTGTACAGGTTTGAAATGTTAAGAACTGTTAATTTGTTTCCTTTGTTTTTTCTTAAAGTGAGCTGGTGGGTGATCTGGTACACACCTGCTGCTGATGCCAGCTGTAGAGGCGTCTCAGCGCTGCACTCTTGTCCATTACGAACGGCTGCTCCCTCCACATTCGCTCCAGCGTCTAAAAGCAGCTAAGAAAACAACCAAAAGTTATTACAACAGAGGTCAAGATTGCCCACAAATCTGTGACAAACCAACCATCCATGAAAGGTATTTTGAAGAATGGAAACCAAAACCTCTAAATATATAAATACTGGTTTGAAAGGACAATTAAATGTATATTTCGGTTTGAATTTATCAAGGATCTGTTTACCTGCACCACTGATATATGTCCATGTAACACAGCAAACGTGAGTGCCACCCAATGACGGCTGTCTGAATGAACTGAAGGGTGTTTGAGAGAGCAGCCAGGGACCTGAATGAGGGTAAAAATATTCATTTTCATCAAAATTATACATTACTGTATATAGACCTATTCACGCAAACTGAATTTTAGGGGAAATATGTTCAGCAGTATGTAATGACATGATTTCCTGATATCCAAACATTTTTCCAAGGATAACGAAAGTTGCCTTGCTTTTTTAAAAACAGTCCTTTGGTCATATCCAAAGCTGCCAAAATCAGTGATGTCATTGGAATAGTAATACATACCGCTACATCTAGATTGGCCCCAGCGTCTATCAACATCTGGACTAAAGCTTCATCTCCAGCCGAGCAAGCGTACATCAGCGGGGTCATACCCTGTAACAGAAACAGAGAAAGACATCTTAAGCATGCTATCAGTTTATCTGAGATGATGTACAGTTCAGTGTTCGGGTTTGACAGATGCTGTCAAAAGCATAGCTAGCTGTACCTGGTCATCCATACTGTTAACTCCATCTGGCCCCAGCAGCTCAATGGCTTGACCAATCAGATCCGTACGGCCGCAATTGAGCATGCGAAAGCCCAGGTCCAGCTGGAACTTATCTGTGGCAGCTTTGGCATCCAGCCTTCTGAAAGAACTGAAGCAACACTCCGGCCTAGAAGAAGAAAAACAATAGTGTTAGAAAACATGAACGAAAGGTGGATGGTCATGTTTGTCACATGGGTTGGGTGGAGTGCTTTTGTTATAAATCATGCAAGCGATAGTTCACCCGAAAATGCAAATTGTGTCATTATATTAAACCTCTTGTCCTATCAAACCTGTAGGAATTTCTTTTTTTTTTCAAATAATAGATTTTTGCAGAACTTAGTATTATTTGCAAGTAACCATTGCAAGAATAAGCAGATCCCAGAAGCACTTCTAATTGCTGTTGGTTGTATGTTGTCATTACGTTTGTGAATCTCGTCTGACTCGGTGTTAAAATCTTGCAAAATGGTACAGCCCTATAAATATCGCTTGTGTGCCTCATTTTCATCATGTTATTTCAGAGCTTCTTACTTAAGCAGTCTGGGCTCGCAGTCTAGTCCAGGCAGGAGAAGACGTGCGGTCTGTCTGACATCGTCGCTGTCCACCAATAAGCTGCGGCGATGCTCGGCGTGGACTATGGCTACACGCATCCATTCCATCAGAGGGGGGAGTAAGAGGAACGGCCTAGAAGAGAAACAACATAAACATCACAAGTCTGTTCAAAAGGATTTGTTTCTATTATTAAGGCTCTATTGTGTTAATGACTAGCAGACATTAAAAATGAAATAAGTAAGCTTTTACTGTGTGCTCTAAAGCCACGTATATACATTTATATGCCGATATATTCTTTCATATCATTAAAGGAATCAACTATGTGGGTGTGTGAATAGAAACAAATATGCAGCAATCCTCAGTTGTTTAAAACAAGCTCGGCCACGCCGCACTAAATCTGCTGTGTTTAAATAGAAAGTCTTATGCAATGAGAATCGAGATCACAAAGATACACACCGTCTTTCAGCAGCCTGTCATACAGACGCATCCAAGCTTAGAAAGAAATCCGTCTGCTGGAATTTTGTTTTTAGCTATTGCAGACATGAGCGTGTTTTGTTTGTAGGCGTGTGTGCTCCTCGAGACAGATATAGTTAAAGCTATGTTTACTCAAAATACGTGGGTTGTTTCTTGGACCCACATCAAGTCGTGTGATGGACTAAATTACACAATACGAGATGTAATCCGTGTTGAAATCACAAGCTATTACTTTATATTATCGACAGAACTCTTAAAGGGATAGTACACAGAAATTTAAAAACTTATTTCCTCAATAAATGCCTGCACACAGTATGAAATTTTAAAATATGATCTTTTAAAAGAAAGAAAGCGGCAACAATCTTCTTTACCAACAGGGGGCAGTTTTGTCACTACTCTGTGATCACAGTTGGCTATTACCAAGCTGTTTCTTCAGCATTGGTCTCTCCCCAAAACCCCAATCTAATCATTTGCAGAAAAAACTTTGATAAGAAGATGGAAATACCCATTTCCACCAGCACCCGCCAGCGCTGCGGGTGTTTGATAGCGCCTTCCCAGCCTCCTTTAGAGGGAGTGGGCCTCAAGTCAGATAGCAACATGACTGGGTCTGTCCCCAGTGGGCTCGATCCATGGCGAGAACTCAATGACGTCAATGAGAAAAACAAGAAAAGTCCCGCAGAGGGTCTGAGGGCTCAGAACGACATGCAAATGAGTCTTACTAAGAGGTGCGTGAAGCTCATTAAAAGAACAAGATATGAGCTGTAGAGAAACTGATCTCTGGAGGACTGGAGACACGCTCAACCACAACAAACACAAAAACATGACAGATGACAGCTTGACAAGAGCAATTTGGGATCTGAAAGAAAACTGAAACCCAATATGTGCTTTGAAGTTGAGACATCTTAAGATTTAGAAGAAGATAAAGACACTGAATACAATTGTAATTTGTTTAAATCTTTAGACACATTGTTTGCCATTAAGCCAATCATTAAACAGGATCCATTTGTTGCCACAAGGTGATTGTGAACATTAACATGTAAGCATAACCTAACATTATTTTCTAAAGTCCTTTTTAGTGTTTCAAACCCAGAAAAGTCTTGAGACAAATGTTAATTACTTTTAAATATAGTTGCTGTTTATAAGATATAACTGGTGTAAAAAAGACAAAAGGGGTAGTAATATTTAGGCAGTTGGGGGACCATTAAAACATAACATAATACTTCGTAAAGGAAAATGTAGAAATAATAGTTTCATAGAAAAATGATTTCAAATTTGTTTTAAAAACGATAACATAATATTAGTTAAACACTTATTTGTGCAAAGATTTGTTAATTCTGTCAACCCCTTAAATATGAATAATTATTAGAACTAGAAGACAAAAGTGTATGTTAAGTTTAAGCAACATGGCCACTTACTTTTAACACTCCAAAAATTATGTGGAAAATTTTTCATTAAGTAAAGAAAGAAATTTGTAAAAGATAATCTGAGCATTATTGCTATGAGAAAACATTTAGTTAATTACGTCAACTTTAATATATATATATATATATATATAAACTTTTTAGTAAAAGGAACTGTTGGATTTTTTGTTTTTTTATGTCACATAAAAACATTAAATCATTTTTAAACATTTCATTAAGTTAATATACATGTACTGAATATTAGTAATAAAACCGGCCTGTTTTAAAAAAGCTTTAATTGCCTTTTCAAACCACATGTGAATTTAATTTAAGGATTTTTATTTCAGGCTATCAGCTTTCTTTTTGCCGTACAAACTTAACCGATTTGAGATGGATAAGCCTTTGAAAAGTTTTGAATACAGCCCAAAACAAAGCCATGTATGTACAATCCAGGAGCTCCATAATTCTCTAACATCAGAACGCACGAGGTTATAGTTGCATTGTTGAACTTGCGGTTGTAAAAAGCTTAACATTAATCCACATGTAAGGAAAGATCTTGACGTGAGAGGGAGTCTTGTTTGAGGAACACATGACTAAGAAAAACACTTCAATACCACGTACTCTCACACGAACAAATTGTAAAAGTACATTTAGTTGGCGACAGCAATAATCAATAGAAGTTTCCCAATGATACTGTCAAGACTAATAGATTGTAGGCGAGTATTTACGCGTTATCGCATCTGTGTAAACGTATAAGGCATCTCGATATAACAGTATGTGTGTGTGTGTATCTGAAAGTGACAAAGTGATTTTCCATGCACTATATACGCAAGCGCATATAATCTATAGTGTAGTATTGCATTAACAACGCAAAGGTTGTGTATTTGATTCCCAGTGAAACACAAAATGATAAAGGACCTACACCTTGAATGCACTCAGATAAAAGTGTCGGCTAAATGTATACACACATATGCACTTTATTCTTTGCCGTTTAGCTTTTTCCTCAGCTAAGTGGGATTATTGATCGCTCAAAAGCTTTTCGAGCCACAAACCAAAAATGGTTATAGCTCGATTAGCATGCTAGGTTATAACCGCGCACAACACTTTCAGGCACACGAGCGCAAACTTTTGATGAATGGTCCGTTTCTCCAACCTGCTCTTCAATGAAAACAAACCCTTCATGAAATTTAAGCCCTTCAACATTTTTACAACCCCGGCTTTGTTCTGTCATCACAGAGCTAACGCTAGTGAAAAGCAAACGCCCGTCCACATCCCTCCATCTCTTGTTCGTTTGGGCCCTGGGTCACGCTTCAACAATGACCCTTGCTTCTGAATCCAGGGCTCAAGTTCACCCCGCGGCCTTCGACCCGAAACCCGAGCTCGAATTTGGCCTACATCAAAGCTCGGCTAATCAGTGCTCGGGGAAACCGGATAGCGCTTCGGGCTAATTGGCCGACTAGCGTGCAGACATTTACACACGTGTTTAGAGCTTTTAACATGACTAGATTACACTAGAGATGTGTAACGGCGATTACGGCAGTCCTGTTGAGACCACACCACCAGTTTCTCTGCTATAAACATATGAGACTTAAAGATGTCTCCGAGTCATATGCAAGTACCAGACGACTGTGTGAGCAATACATCGTAAACCTTGTGGTTTTCAAGCCTGGAATTCCAAGCGGTTTGGCGGAGGATGATGATTAATTCCACCATCACTTGCATTAAATGGAAGTGTTATGTTGTGTATTTGACTAAATCTGAAATCATGTTTGTATAGTATATATATACGTTTGAGGACAACCTGATCAAGCGTATTTCTCAACTTCAGTTATTTGCAGACTTTTGATTTCATTCTGCAAAGCAAAATGTTGCCGTTGACTTACAGTTACACACATATGATGAAACTGTCGTTTTTTTCTATTACTTTAAGTTGTAAAATGAAAATTACATGAATTTAAATTGATCATTTTGATGACCAATACGCTAAAAATATTAAAATAAATAAAAATCCTTCAATTAATTTCTCAAAATGTAGATGTTTTATTTAGGTTAATCTTTTATCAATAAACTATTTATATATTTAAAATAAATATTTGAGTTACTTAGATTTACTTGAATTTTTACTGACGTTTACCTATACTTAATTTAAACAGTATATTACAATTTATTCACAGCTTTAATAAAATGTCCTGTTAATTGTAGAGCAAATTGCTTCTCCAAAAATAAGATCACTTAAAAAACATCATTTTGTGCACTTGTGCTATCTAGGCATGCATGAATGGTCGGGGCTAGTAGTACCCACAACTAAGTGACACGAAGTGTTTATGATGATCAAGATGCCATTTGTGATGTATTTTCCCACCTCTAGTGTAGTGTATGATTTTGTACTCGACAGAAATCCCCAAACAGCGATATGGCTTATGCATATTCCTCAAGTAGCAGGTCTTTGTAGACGCGGTGTCGTTTCTAGGGTCAGTGTAATTTCAATCCTCTCATCTTTCAGTGCGTCCACTTAACACCCAGAACTCCCCTTCACCTCCCTCGACCTCATCCTCCCTCTCTCCGCCCACTCCATACCCGACATACAACCTGTCCTCACTCTTAATAAATCAACATTTCCTCCTATAAAACTCCAGCTCAGATAGCGAGACTGTTAGATCTGTAATGCTTCCTTTGCATTTACGGCCTCTGTTAGGACCACACAGTACGCCTGCGCCCCAATGTGACTTCGTACCAAACAAAGGTTTTATAGACCTTTCAATGGGAGGCGCGTTGGGGAGACCTTAAATAATGATGGAGGCCTTTACCCTAATTACTGCCAGAAGTGAAGTACAACCTGTATCCCATTCTACCCAACCACAAACTCGCACCGAACAATAACGCTGTAGATCATTTCTGGCTCAATCGTTCTGGAGTTGGTAGTAAGGCACCGTTTTGGTTTTCCGCTTAACTTTGTTAGGTCTTCCACAAAACCAGACAGCTGCGACCAATAAGAAGATTGCCCATCCTCAACACAATCTGATTACATACGTAGAGAGTTGTGCTTCACAATAAACAATGTTCACAAACATCCCGTTCCATCACTAGAGGACTGGATTTACTTTACATACAGGAGACGGGCAATACTTCCAGATGACGTTTTACCTGTGACCTGCGTGTTATTATTCAGGAATGTTAGGAAAGATTCGGAGGCCCGATTAAAGGTTTTAAGGCTTTGCTAAAGGTTGCAAAAGCTTTTTAAGCTTGTGATCTTTTTCTGGATTAATTCAATGACTGAATGGAAATATCTCAAACGTCCCAAAAGCTTCTGATCTAAAGAACACCAGGAAACTATTAACAGCTGTTCCTTAACTTAAGTGTGTTTTAATGAAATAAGGTCAACTTTCAGTCTTATTTTTATGTACTTTTTAGACAAATGTTGTTGTAATGAAGTAGGATGTTTTAGTGGACAATGGACAACTAAATTACACTTAATAATACATTATTGTAAACTAAAAGTGGCCAAAGTAGTAGTGAAATTGTATTTTTAATAGTTACAGGCCAACTTATAGTATTGAGTATTTCATTGTATTGATGGATGTTTGATCACAAAAGTTTCTAAGTTTTGTGTACGTATGATTATGCTGATCGTGTTACGATTTGTCCTGTATTTATTCCTATTGGCTGAGATTGGTTTCCCTAAGTTGTTTATTTTTAGTTTCATGCTTTCACTGCATTAGGACAATAATCTAATTTAATTTTCAATTCAAAATTTAATTAAAAAAGCATCAAAAAAGCATTAGATGTTGCAAAAAAATCCAATGTGGAAATAAATTTGTCTTTTTTTATTAAATTGTAATCTTGCATTGCTTCTGTATTTAAAAATATATTGCCATGATACTAACTGAATAAATGTTAAGGTTTTTTTACTGTATGTGTGCAATTTTAGTTCCTTATTTAGCAATTTTGTTAAATGTTTTTGTATTTTGATTAATAATTATTACATTTTATTATTATTGGTTTTTACATGTAATGTTTCTTTCAGTTAAAGTTTAGTTTATTGCATTGATTTATAGTAGACAGACTTAACTTTTCTCCTTTTTAATTGCTAAGATAAAAGCTCAAATTTTTCCACTGTTTAGTTTATGTCTAAATTAATACAATAATTTTTGATATTTTGATGTAATCGTACACCAAGTATTGTGCATCATTATAACCCCATAAGGTAAACTTTGCTGAAGTTTACTTAAAGTATATCTAGAGTAGAAAAAAATAGTAAGGCTACTAAATAAACTAACTCATTTATCATTATACTAACATAAATATTAAAGTCATGTTTTCATATCAGTATGAACTTTTCTTAAATGTCCTTTAGTTTATGCAGATGGGATTCACTGGATTCATCGTCCCATAGCACAAGCTTGCCATGTGTGAATCATCTTACCAACTGTCAGTAATGCTGATGCCCTCAGGATCTGACGGGACAGGGCAACCAGTCACCCATTCCTCCAAACAAACATCATCTGAAACAGTATCTAATGAACTTCCACAACATAGCAGCTGGGAAAAGCATTTCAGGAGCTCCTCACACTTCTACTGTATCATTAAAAGCTTTAGAAGTTCCTCCAGGCTGTGGATTTCACAGAGTTTACTTACATGTCAATAGGCCATTAGTGGTTTGGGGTGTTAATTAGTTCAGTCCATTCATTGTGTGGATTGCGGACTGGATTAATGGGAGGGGTTAGGGATGAGACTCACCTTTCTTTGCTCAGGGCCATCCTGGGTGGATCCAGGTTGGGGTTCTCCATAGACTCCATCTGAGGACATCTCAGGAAATAATAGAGAGTGTGAAGAGCATCTGGAGACCAGGAGACGGGCTGTTGACGGTTGTGGCGAGCCGGACTGAGGCCGTGAAGAACAGAACTGAGACGCTGCATGTGATGCATGGCCCGTGACACCAGGTCACCTGAAAAATAATCATCACATGTGATGATTAATGCAGGAATTTAAGAATGAACAACATGTTTCAAAGAAAGAATGAATATTGGTTATTCTTTAATCTTATTAAAACTTAGATCTGATTGCCTATCAGATTAACCAATAATTTAAGGTACGTTCCTTTGTTTTCATATTTTGACATTTTGTATAGTTTTAATGAATTTGAATAACGTTGTTAATTTTTGGTAATGTTTAGATTTGTTTTTCAATTTTTATTTGAGCAATCTGCAGAACAGAACACTTAACTAACTGATTGCAAATCTAATGTGATGGAAAAAAACAATTCTTCTTTGATGAGAACACGAATAAATGCTCGAACGGTGCAATTCAACTCTCATTTCACCAACATGAAGACACAATGTTGCCGGCAGACTGCTTCATTTGTGGAAACATGGAAAGCAATTGCCCTTTTGGTTCATTTTCAAACCGCACAGTTCTGATCTAATAGATGCCAAATCTCTAGCAATAGGGCCCTTTTGTGTTCTGCCAGGCCCTACAAAGAGTCTTAAGAGAACTTATGAAGCAGTCAGGATGTTGTGAGGATTCCTCCCTAAAGCCTGACGCTTGAGGTTCACATCATCTCTGCTGGACTGAGGATATTAAACACAAAATCCACCAAGCTCATAGTAACAGATCCCTGACCATCTTTCCAAACAAAACAGTAAACTTCCTCTATCAGGACACACTACTTTATTTCAGACGAATAAAAATCAACAAGATCAAAAAAGTGTTAGGGATTTTTTAAAGTTGCAGCTTTGACTTTACAGATACGGTACTGTCCGCACACCCTTCTGGATCAAACCCCGGGATCGCTCGTGGAGAAAGAGCCAAATAAGCCATCTACCTCACGGCCTTCGTACAAAGACCTCTCTTACAGGATTTGTTTAGTTTGTATGCCTTTCCACTGAATGTTTGGCAGGCATGAACGTGCCCTTGTGCTGTCCCAGACAAACAGCAGAGTGTTCGGAGGTTTCGGTAAAACCACGCCTGTGGTATGATGGGTAAACGCAACTCTGCAGGTAAGAGGACACAAAGATGGAGGTGGGCCTGCGCCTACAAAGAAACTTCTTTAGCGTTGGGAAATATACCAATTTCAAATGTAAACTCACGTGAGAGGAGAACCAAAACATTGTACAACGAGCCAACAGTCTCGGGTGTAAAAGCACGTGTTGATGTTTAAAAGTGTTTCTATGAATAGCTCGTACTGTACATTTTTGTGTTCGCTTGCTTGAGTTTGGTTGAATGAATCTTCCTTTGGTTTGACCTGGGTTCAAGACTTTCAAACATCGAGACATCTAACCGTTGGTTCATAAACTTTTTAGTTGTAAGGCCCCGTGTATCTATTTGCGGACCCCAAATAAAGACTTATCAACTTCAACTCAGAATTTTAATTAAACAAAACCTATTTAGTCAAACAATGCTGAAAAATCCAATTTTTGTTTTGTGATCTTATTTGAGGATGTATGATTGCATAATACTTTTAAATTTCTGTATTTGTTAAAATGCCACAAAATCTGGGACCCCCGGGATCCATCTTAGCCCCCACCCCTGTTCGGGGACGGCTGCATTAAACTCCTTCTAGAAGTGAGACAAGCTGTTCTTGATTTATTGACATGAAGATGGACAAACACAACTACACAAACACACAACAGGCTTTCCTTTTTCTGATGAAAGAGTGATACATGTTCACGTCCGGCATGATAATATGCGAAAACACTTTCGTCTATCATGTGACGTCTCCTTTCGCTTTTCTTGAAACGTTCTGTTTGTAGAGCAAACATGGTGTTTTCTTTGGGAGAGATGCGACTTCTGTTTATCCAGAGTGTTAAATAATGAAGTAATCAGCTGGAAGAGGAAAATCCCATTGGAATGATCTCTTTCCCATTGTGTTTAAATGGACGACACCGGGTGAATGTGTCTCCGTGTGATACGTGTTATTATCTTGTCTCTGTTGAATGTTATCTGAGCCGTGTGACAGGTGGAGATATAAACCACAGTCAAACCATGACAAATCTGACTCTGAATATAAAAAGAAGCTGATAGCAAAGAAATGTTCCTTAAAGCTGCAATCTGTAACTCTTGGTTAAAAATAAACAGAGTCAATTATAGTGCGGGGACAAAAGTAAGTGTTTAAAGCTATCTTCTTATCTTACCCTGATCCAGAATGGTTAACTTAAGTGATTTTTAATCTGAGCCGTCTGTAAAGTTTTGCAGGTGATGTCAAATTCGTTTGGACTTGTGTAGAACCCGCTATTCTATGTTTCATTCATAGATGGCAACATCAAATGTATTTATTTACGGCAAAGTGATCCTTATTTGTGTTTGATTACCAAATTAATAATATATTAGTTAAATTAAAATAGTAACGCATAAATGAATAGTTTTATTTATTGTTATATATATTTTAATCATTAAAAATGTATTACAAATGTTTAAAATACTTTTAAGTACCCTAATTAATGTTACTTATTAATTTTGCATAAACATAAAAGGATAAACTGTGAAAACAAGTTCAAGAAAGATTAATATTCACTTTCATGTTATCTTATCTTATCAAATAAATAATAATAAACTTAATTAATACATCGTTTACAGTTCTAGTAAAAGTAACAACATTTTGCTATTTTAAATGATTTTCAGATACACACTTAGCAATTTTTAAATATTGCTTGACTGTTTTATTACTTGTTTGTTTTTGTGTTGCGATACATTTAATCAACGTTTACACTTATTTCAGTTTACCTCTAAGGAAATGTTACAATTTCCTGTAAACGTTTTTTTTTTTTTACGGTAGTTTCTATAACAATATTTTACTTTATTTAAAAACATCAATAGTTTTACTTTGTGCAAGCTAAAATAACCAGCATGTAGACACACAGGGTGAATTATAATGGTCAACAATCCACGTCTTGGTACAAAGATTTTAATGTAAAATGTGCCTAAATTAAACGTTTGATTGCTTTTTAGAGAACACATAAAAAAACCTTATCCATGTGCGTCATACTGCAAGATCATGACACGCAAGGCATTTTCATAACCTGTGGCTTGACTTTGACCTTTATGAGTCATATAGAGTACAGTTAATTTCTCATTTTCGACTCAAGAGGAAGTAAGAGGGATAAAACTCACTGAGCTCTGAGATGCTGCCCACACATGTCGCCAGTAACGCCTGTTCCAGCGTCCGGAGCTCCAGCTCAGCGTACGCATCCTCTCTGCTCTCCAAACCCGTCTGTCGGCCTTCTGTGTACGGACTGAAATGAGCAGGAAGTGACAAAACACCTGAAACGGAGAGAAAACCAGTTAAACACTGACCTTTGAACGTTTCCATGTAAATGTGAGACATTCAAGGAAAAGCGGGGTGTATAAGTCATGTTTCAAATATGTGAAATGATATTTTGTTGAAATACACATTTGCTATGGATTAGAAAGCCTTAATGAAATTAGGAAAGTAAGTAAAAACAACCCCAACATTTCGGATGATAAATATGGCTTTACAAGAATCTGAAACAGGCCATTTCTGAGAGCTGTCCGACCACATATTTAGACTTCTGTCAAATCAGAGACATCAACACAATTCACAGAGTCACATCTTGGCCTTCTTGCAAACTTCCATCACAAAACACTTCTATACAAATCCACCTGTTGTTCATTTGCAGTATACAGTATGCCTGAAATAAATTACGTAATGACGGAAAAAAACCAAATGTATAAAACTTGTATATTACCACATCATCCACCTTAATTATAACCTTAAAAAAATGACATTTCCACACAGACTTATTTCCAAAATTGCAATCCTCAAAGGAGGACAAGTGTCAACAAATACATGTGCTGGCAAGTGGAACTGATTCCACACGGAGATCATGAAACACCTTTTATATTAATATCTATTTATGTCGTTTTATAACCAAATTCTAAAGTTCTCTAATTTTTCCTTTCTATCGTCACCTCTGTTTAAAACACAAACTTGCAGCTTACTTTATGTTCTTGTTAAAATGATATTTTTTCCAAAATTGGATTGCAAATTACAGTGCAAATTATAAGTACGTTGTTAGACTGTAGTCAAGGGGTTGTTGGAATTATTTGATTTTGACATGTACATCGGCTTCACACGATTACATTTTTTCAACGTAACTTTTGTCAAGAAATTTCTGCGGGGAACCGATCAACATGAAAATTAATTACAATATCCCTTTGATTTCAAAGAACAAGAGGTTGTGTTTTTTCATAAAGGAGTCATGGCTGAAGCGGGTTGCCAAAAATATGAATCAAAAGTTTATGAAGTAAAATCACTCCCTGGTCGACAGTGAACAGATATTTAATAATATTATGTTTACATTTTTCTTGTTTTCCAACACAGATTTTTTAATAGTAGCTTATTCATTGAATGCTTGTTGATTTGAAAGGTCCAGCTTGTTTAATCTAGCGTGGTCAAGTGACAAACTACAACCAACTACAATAAAGATGTTGTTACGTTTTCGCTTCTTTGCCGAAGGAGATATTTAATTCCCGAATCGCAGTTCGCATTCCTATTTGGGCTATTGTAGAAACACGACTAAACAAAAAAAAATAACATCTCATCATCTTTGGAGTTTTTACACCTCTGAAAACACAGATATGTATATTATACTGTTTAATATCACATCAAACCTTTCGACCGTGAATGCAATGGCCACTTTAATCTCATTGCATTCCGAATGTTCCTGCAGAATTCCTGTTACATAACACCTGATGCATAAGTTTGCTACAGTCACTTCCTTTGTAAACATCTCTGACGTTCACCATTGTTGTTTTCTTGAAGAACCTGATGGATCAGTCTCACACTTGAAGGCTGGTGAGTTAATGGGACCTTCCCTGTAACATCTGACAGTAGTTCCCATGAAACCCATCCCATGTCAGAGCGATGTGACGTGTTCTTTACTGTAACTGACCCGCCTGCCAAATTAAAAATTGTGCAAGATCAGGATGGACTCAGTAAAGCATTGATGACGGATACAAGGATGTAACGTGACACATAGTTTGCTTGGCTCCTTTGCTTCTTCCTTTTCCAACAGCAACCGAGTTTAGATGTTTGAGACAGAGTGACTAAGATCGTTTGGATCAGTCCTGAATGTGCTGAACCATCCTTTGTTGACTGTTGAATTGTCTCCAAAAGTGACTTCCCGTTCACGAAGATGAACCAGGAAAACAGCAAGAGCAAGCAGGTTAAACCTCTCCACGGTTCTTTGTAGTTTCTGGGATTTAGTCTCGCTTTGGCCTTCAGGGGTGACATCCCTGCCAAGGAAAAGGAAACAAGCAAGGTACCCTTACAGAGACCCGAAAACAAAGCGATATTGTCCGGCAAGTCCTGTTTCTGATTTAGGGATAATCAACATCTTGGATTTACACAATAATCCTCGTATGCCATTTCCCTGATAGGCCGATGGTTTCCATCAAACAAAGGTCAGAAGCACAATATTTGAAGATACAGTACATCTCATTTACACAACCACAATGATAACAGTGCGGTGCTACGGGAAATGGCTCTCCAGACCGCTCGCAAACACCCGGATCATAAATTCCAGGACACAAAGCTAAACGTTTGTTTACAGTAAACAACCGTTGTTGTTCTTTGGGATTTACATTTATTATGGCACAATTACAGCCTCAGGGTGACGGACAACCAACAATACAGTGAAAAGTGATACAATATCACACACAGACAGCAAATCTACCTTTTATACGAGTGAACGCGTTACTAAAGATATCCTGTCATCACCTTTGATTTATGTATCTAATGCTAAGTGGTTCTGGGTGGTTGCCAAGTGTTTGTTAGACTATTTCATGTCATTGATATTGTGTTGGGTGGATTTCTCACATTACAGATAAGTGAAGGTTTTTCCTTTGTACAAAAGTCAAAATAATGTTATTTGATTTGATTTATTGAAGATCGTGATGGTGCATAAAAGTTGCTCATGTACCACAAAGTTGGTATTGTTGTTTTAATATAATAATATCAATATTATTATGAATATTTTATGATGCAAGCACCGCTAACATGACTTAACTATTTTATCATGTGTGGTGTATAACTGAAAATACAAGACAGACGGGACAAGAATATATTGCTCCAGTCTTCTTGGCTTCATCATGAATGTGGTTATTTTTTAATAAATGATTACCGGACGTCCCGTTTCAGGATCTGCTCTGCGGTTCATTATTTTTTTCATTATGATTGCTACATTTTGTATTAGACAGGATGAAAATATGAAATGCTCAGATGTTGGGACACAAACACATGTTGTGGCTGGTCGCGGAACAGACCGTTTATGAGAAACTTTTGATTCCATCAAATGAGATGCAAAACCTCTCCGTGAAAACCCAACCCACGACAAATTCGTCCAGCTGTGTTGAGTGTAACCTCTGCGTGTGGTTTTCTGTATGGAGGGAATGACAAAGCCAGAAGTATTTGCTGACGCTGGACGTCCCCTTACAAAAGATTTTTACAATGCGCACAAATACGTTTAACAGGGTTCTGAACTCCAACACACAGTTCACTCACTGGGGTCATAGTGCTTTCATTAAACAAACTATAGGTGTCATAAGATTTTGGTGACAGATTATAAACTTATGTACACTCAAAATATTCTTACTGTGTTTAAAAAGTGAAACTATTTAAACTGAAGAAAAAGGGTACATTTAAAAGCTAAATAAATTATATTTTGTGTAAATCAATGTTAAAAATGTTATCTTATTAACTCACTTAAATATTTCTATTAAAATTCACTAAAAATATTGGTATATATATATATATACCAATTTCTTTAATACTTTATTCATTACATAAACTAAAAATATTTGTACATTTTATAGAAATGAAATGTCGGACTGAAAAATCTATTTAATGTTTTTAAAAGATTATATTAAGCTAATATAACTGGGAAATTCCAGCATTATGTTTATGACGTTTGCCTAGTGGACGTGATATAAAAACGCTCTTAGAATATAACTGTGCCAGTAAACTGAACCAACTGTAAACCAACAAACCTCTGTCCGTATCCAGTGTCACACTAATGTTTATATAGTGTCTCGTGCTATGAAGGACTGAAAGCAGGTATGCATCCAATCTGCTCTTTATCTCAACGCTTCGCACGTCATTTTCACTCTCTGGGCTTCAGCAAACAGCCATAAGTTCAGAAGCTGTCAGTAACAGGCAGAAGATCCCACGAGTCCACACCCAGCCGGCTGTCAACTCAGCCTTTCCCAAAGCACGGCCCGACACACTCATACATAAAGAATCTCCTTGCCTTGTTTGTGTAAGGTCACCAAGACCAGGAGACAAGTGTGATGAAAGAGAGGAAAAGAGAAAAGGTAAGAACCAGATGTGGTGAAAATCCATATTAGAAAGCACCGGATACCAGACCTTACACACAGAGTGAAATCTATTTTTTAAGAATCCACATTCTTGCCATCTAATTGGTCTGGAAATGAAGATGTGTTTGGTCTAACACGCGTCAGTTGTTCTCGAGTGCGTATCCGAGTGTGTTAAGTGCCTGCTCGGTCTCCTTCACAAGCCCAGAAGTCTTGTTCTCTGATGTCTAAGTGGCCTTCACAGTCAACGAAGACCACCTGCTTTAAGCGCTTTGTTCATAAGGACCATGGTCAACTTCATGGTCATTTCCTGCCCACCCGAAACGGCCTTTGTGGGGATGGCCATTCAAACGAAGATCAAAAAACAATATTAAGGTCGAAATGTCACAAAACACCGGACCTGGTTTAGGTCTGTTCTTCCCACACATCCAGAAACAATGGGATTTTAGACCCCAGATGTGGACTTTTCCCACACACGGATAACGTTAACTGCACCTCAAGACAGCTGGTTCGTAGGTTGGGGCTTTAATACAAAAGAATGCCATTTAATACTAGAAATAAGGGTAGCTACTGTTGATGTACAATTGGAAACTGTTGTAAAGTTGAGATAAGTATAAAAATGACAGAACATCGGATGACACCCAATCAACAGCTCTTATAAAAAAAACTTTCAAATGCAACAGGAAAGTACATACATATTTATGCGCTGATGCTTTTATCCAAATTGACTCACAGTGTTTGCTTATCGTGAATCAAACATGCAACCTTTGTGCTGCTATTTCGATACTTCACCAATAAATGAAAAATTCCACCATTTGCGGATATATAGTTTCACTTTTGCATTATATTTTTGGCTTACAGATAGTTGACATTTACAAATGTACATACATGTTGGGCCTTTCCTAACACAGACGCCAGTCACTGCAGAGCACATATCGTGTTCAAAAAGCACATTTTCATTAAGTTTTTACCAAATATTTCATAAAATTAACATTTACTTTGTTGTTAGTTAATTCATTCCCTAATGATGTGTTTCCCATTTTAACTAATATATGGGAAAAGGACGTATCAACTTTTATTTTATTCTCACACCTCCATGGCGTCATAATGGGCATATTAAGTGAGACCAGCACGATCCCTCGCTTTATGAGAGAGGTTTTCCAATTGGGTAACAAAGTTGACAGTCGTTTCTAAGACATATATAAAACAAGATAATCCACAGTGAAAAGTGTGTATTAAAAATGCACCAAAATGTCCTAATCGAACCAAATGTTTCTTATCTAACCGAAGACAAAACTATAAAATACATTTACATTTGAGGTTATTTGTAAATACTTAGTAGAATGAGCCACTTTAGTAATCAAATCATTTCTTTGGAATAACCTCTGGGTAATTTTCCTTTAAAAAGAAGTACAAATTATATTGATGACTTTCTATTAAATATACATCCAATAGACAAAGTGTCCGGTACAGAAGTGGCCAAAAGTCAAATTCAACTTTGAAAAACTGACAACATTGCTCACTATACAAATACATTTTTAAAGATGTAAAATACTTTTTAAGGTTTGTTGAAGATTTTCTGTGTATTGCGTAACTGTACGTTGACCATAAACTAAAGCTTTGGGAACGCTGACTTTGGGGAAAGGATTGGCCAATACATGCACAAGCCATGTGCAACTAAAAGTATAAAAGTACATATCAAGAAAGTATTACAGGAAGAGAGGATCAAGAAACATTCATCAAATTTATCATCAAAATAACTGATACAGTATAGTCAACCATTTTACAAAACTTTTTGTCACTTTCATACCATTTCATATTTTCATAGTTAAATCTAACTCAATGGGGCCTTAAAGGCAAATATCGTGGAAAAATGCACCCAGCGGGACATGACTATTGGCTTATATGGAAGTAATGTTGTTGTTTGACAATGTTTAATGATGCATCAACAGTCGAGAAACGGCAACTGAGCTTTGAGGGTGGTCACCGTTGGGGGGTCTTTTAAACAGTAGGCCAAAATAACAGCGCATCTGTCTGGCCAGGTTGAGCTGTTGTCTCAGTGTGGTTTATATCATTTGTGTTTGGATCACTTAACACATGCCTGTTAGACTAATGAATCACAGCGAGGACGATCGACCACCTGCAAGTTATTCCAACTTTGGAGAATGTTAAAAAGCACTTAAATAATCCTGCAACGTTAAGATGTGTTTCTCTTAAATAAATAATAAATAATAAAAAACACCGGCTTTATGAATATCCAAAATCGTGTATGGCACAATATGCCGTGGTTCCCAGGAGGCTTTGGGGTATTCGAGATTATGATGTGGATTTTACGGTCCTCTTACTTGAGATCTTTGAAAGATCTAATGCCGCGAGCAGGATGAATATTAAACTTCAAGCTCGATGGCTTCATGGCTCATGTAGACCCTGTGTTGGGAATTCAAGCCAGCTGTGGAGCCTGTGGTTTCTTTTCACGATTACAAGAGATTACCACAAATGATTTCATTGTTCCCATGTTCAAGGTAAAAGATGTAGGACCATTAGGACCTTGTTTCTCTGCTCAGATTCATGACGATACAACAAAATGACTACATTTTGCTAATCAGACACCCCTATGTACAGCTATGGTCTTCTGATGGTTTTTATTTTGTAGCCGGGATGTTCCTAAGGAGTTATGGATGTTTGCTCGGGCATAAGGGTAAGTGCTGTGTATGAGCGTGTATATTTTAATAGGGATGTTTTCCCAATGAAATCCCATTATTCAAGGAATTAAACATGTCCCCTATTAAAATAAAAAATAACAAGCACTGAGTTCAACATTTCCCCACCAGATGATGGGCCGGGCTCTCAGAACGGGTGTGTAGTCGACCCTCGGACACAACTTCACTGTAAGAGAGCAAAAACAATCGGCCTGTTGTTCAGTCTCTGAGCGATGGAGCAATGGCAAATCTGATGGGATGGGAACGGCAGCATAAATGGATGGAAATATAGCACGGTGTCAAATGTTGATTTCATTTTCCTCTCGCTCGCTCACACACTTACGCTCTATACTTGTTCCCTTAGATGTCCGGTTTACGGCCCGTCACCTCATTAAACAAAGTCTTTCAAAAAATATACACGAAACCATGAGACCTTATTTACTAAACAAATGAGTCTAATGTCGAAACGCTTGCTTTAACCACCATGTGGTTATATATTCATTACATAACAAACATGTCTCTTTTTACCAGAAGGCCCAAAATAAGTCTCAGGGTTTTCTCAAGTCAATAGGTCAATACATAGATACATAAAACAAAATGACTATATTAACAGTGCTTTAAGAATTAATAAGACTGAAACTTAAAAATAGGAACCACCATAATTTAATAACATTTTAGATATGACATTTAAACAGTTCTCTTTTAGTACACAACTTCAAGTGTTTTATAAATAACAGACTCTTAAAAATTTCAAGAACTGGGCCAGTAAGTACACATCCAGAACACCCTAGCAACCATTCGAAGGGCACTACATCACTCCAATGAAACCACCTAGCACTACCCTGACAACCACCTAACTGGCAGAGAGCTTTCAGAAACTAATCATCACTTCTTCCAAAACTTGTTAAAATGGACTTAATAGTTTCCATTCGTTTTTCACTTTTACAAAATATACAGTTACCAGAAATCAATGCACTGCAAACCAGAGCACATATATTCTGACAAACCACCCTCCTAAAAACCCAAGGACCTCCTTCTAAGTTCTTAAACACTACAATAGAAATAAATGGTGGGTCCCAGTTGATAGATCACAAGTTAATCTTGTAATGGTCATACACCATTTTATAGTGGAAACCTAATTCATAGCAGGAAAGAGCTCAAACCTCACTTTCCTGGCACAAAGTTCATGATATTACACGGTTTAATGTACTGGCCATAGTTACAAAAAGTTCACTTCTATCTCATTGCAACACAGTTTAAAGTTATTACAGCAGCAGTTAAAACTTAAAAACCAAACTTAAGTACCCCCATCACGCTCATGACAGCGGGGTGTACCTTGATCCTCCAGGCCCTAAGGGGACAGAAGCTCACAGATGTGAAAAATCATCGCAACACTCGGTGCTGTGACCTCTGACCCTAACACCTAACTGAGTCAAACATTCTGTTCTAAACCGGTGCGGGCCATCAGTACGAAAATCAACCCCCGTTGCATGCAGGGAAACAAAGCTCCTTTGTGGCAGTCCACCCAAACATGTCATTCATAAAGATATCATTGTTTCAACTCCGCACATGTACAGCAGAAAAGTAGAAGTTGCTTGCTAAAAGTTTACGAAATCATGATATGACTTCAACTGATGTTGCTTTAAGCAGCTGTCGGCATGGATATCTCAGCGGTGGTGATGAATGGGTTCCTTAGGGGATTCTACGGGTCGACTGGTAACCCTTCCACTAAATAAGTATTCTCTTTGTCCGTTTTATTAAGTAAACCAAAGTACTTTTTTAAGTGTACTTCATGTTTCAAGTAGACTAATATCAATGTACTAGTGGGACAGATTAAGGGTGCTATTTAAATACTACTTGGGACTAACTTGTCCCACTTACTTAGTTATTTATACATTAACAGTTGTTAACGTTGAGTACACAATTTTGTTTGCCTGCAATTACTGTTTAACTTACATTTTGGTGTACACTGATCAATAAACTTCTAGCACCTTTTATTTGATAGAATACCTTAAAATGTTGAAGTATACTTGTATTAAACTACTAATAAAAGTATTTAAAAAAAAATTTGAAAAGCAAAGGGCTATTTAATCAAAAGAACTACAAGTACTCCAAATACTTACATTCTATATTTTGATATTTTGATTGACATACTTAAAAGTACAAGTTATTTTTGTAAAACAATTCAGACTTATAACGATGAGTAAATGTAAAAGCATTGATATCAAATACATATACTTTTAAGTTATGGTATAAATAAGTAAAAAAGGTTATCTTTTTTATTTTGTTTTTATAACATATATAATACAAATTTACAATATTTTGGAATCCAAGCTAAAAATATGTTATTAGAATACTTTTTTCATTACATAAACTTAAAAAAATGTCTGTAAATTTCCAAGAAATGAACAGTTAGACTATTAATAAATAGTTTTGTTAATCATTATGTTCAAGTTAATATCGCTTTTTATTTCATGATATTTAATATAGTAACGGCGCATTAAAGAAACATCTTTCTATGATGGCAACAAAGGGCCCAAAAATGAGTGTACTTGTAAATTGTTTCTAATTTAAAATTGGCTAACATCGGAAATTAATTTATCAGAAATATATCAACATTTACATCAATAAATTAATTGTTTTTGTTAAACAAAGATTGGATTGATGTCCACGGGGAAGGAAACCCCACAACCGCTGAACCAGCATCCTTTGTTTATAAATTTGCTAACGGTACAGCTGATGCTTTGACGCCACATAAGAGACAGTTGACGTCTGGTTATAGAGAAGCCAGACAAAATACAGACCTCAGCCGAGCACTGTTATTACAGGTAATGTCTCAGATGAATTAAAACGGAGTTCTCCTCGCTCTCCAGGAGCAACCAGCTTTGCAGTTTAGTGTGCTTAACGGAAACCTGGCCGAGAGTCGCTTCTGTCATGTTGAACGAGCTTTGATTTATATGCCCTGACAGAAGCGTGAGAGAGAACAGCAGAGAAATTGGGAGTGGACCTTCTACAGAGGCAACGCTGTGGTTTGCAAACTCGCCACAAATCATTCAAAGACACTCACAACAATCGCTGAGGATTTCAAGTTTTGCCGTTCTCCACCCTCACAACTTTCTTTTAGTCTGTGGCTTGTACAACCAGAGAAAACAAGACCCAGACCTGTTGTATGCCAATGTCAGAAGGCATAAAGCTTGTTTCCATCCATAGACAGATGGGACCGCAACTTGGTAGACCATCAAAACATACAAGCCAGTCATCCGGTGGTTGCTGGTTACCACTAGAACTGTGAGAAACCGGACAACTGGGCGGACGAGACTCTTAGGTTGCCTTAAAGGAGATGTACCGGGACAAGTTGAATCATGCCGCAAGAACCGTAAACGACTCGGCTCCTGTTTAACGAACAACATCAGTTTTTGTGCCGTTCCCACGTAGACTTTTCTCAAGAATAACTAAAGGATACTAGGGAACTTGAACTACCTGCCAAACAAGAAAATCGACAGTCTTCTTATTTTATAAAAGGACCCAAAGCCAGTTCATACAAAGCTGAAGCAGAACAACAGAGCATACGCTGCAAAACAAAAGGAAAAAATTATGAGTTTCTCAGGGTAACTTACAGGAGGAATTAGTTCAATGTGTTCCTTGACAGATTTGAGTCCATAAACTTGGCTCAACAGTCCTCCCCCACCCCTTCTTTTCCCAATGGACTGGTTGGATAAGGGTAAGCATGTTGGGGGGTTTTTACCCCTACCCCCTCCTCCCCTAACTCTTGATCTCTCAGCCTTTCAACCATTCACTCTACCAAAACCTCACCCACCCATTCTACGTTTGCACCCAGACTAAGCTCAGGGAGATGCAAGGGGAAACCAGGAGTCTGAAACTTTTGAACACATAGATCATGAAGACATGTCTGAAAGCCAGAACATCCCTACGATCTATGAGCAAGTATAGCCAATGGCCTTATGCTTTCCAATGAGGTTCCACTCAACCACAAGTCATAGATTTTGGTTACTACCTATCCTGACAGGCTGAGACAAATTGAGATTTCCATGGTTCTTACGAGGCTATTTCCAGTTTGGCAGCTTCTTTGAAACTCAATGACTTCTGCCTCCATAGGTGGGCCCTCTGTCTTCCTTGATGAAAATGTTCAGATGTCTCACTGGTCTTGCTTGGTTTAAGGCGTTCATGATGCTATTGCATAACCAGCCCTGAGGATCCAATGTAAAAGTATAATGCGAACTCAAACAATTCTAAACTTAACCTGTCGCAGAATTCTTCATTCTTTCCCTCATGTGGACCCAGCTGTCAACGCTACAGGTGCCTCTTGGAGGTCCTCTTATTATGACATCCCTAAATGGCAACTATTCTGCACACATAACCCCTAACCTCATTCTCAACCATCACAAACAAACACAGCAGGGTAAACACAGACATGCTCATTCAAATACCAATGTGTAACCACACCCCCCTCCTGGAAACAGAACAGAGCGGAAGGAAAGCTCTGGTCCCTGAGGAACTTGGACTGCTTTTCCTCAAGACTTATTTGAAGGAGACGATTTGATGTTTGAGAAACAAAATCAAGATTCATTTTAAAAGATTCAATTTTGGTGTCTTTCACGGTCCCATTGTTACAAGCAGCTTAACGTCAAAGTTGAAGATTTGATTGAGTTGACCACTGTTTGTTTCTGCAAACCTCAAGTGCTCACAGCATGATGGGGTAATTAAAAAAAAGGCATAGCAAGTAACAGCTTCATGCTTGTCCAGGATTCGGCGATGGCAGAAAGAAAGCTGTCGCCCAGAGGCCCTTGGGGCCACCCACATACGGCACATTCTGGCACATAACCCAGATGGAAACAGCAAAAAGTGATCTTGGAAAGCCTTCTGCAACCTCTCCTAAAAGCTAGCCATCTGCGTTTGCCACAAAACACTTAAACCAGGCCTTGAGGCAAGACAAACCCCTGTTTAGTTCCTAAAGACATATTTGGAGCGTTGATGGTCATGTTATAGGCGTTCCCTGCCCTACACGGGGTAAAGAAAAGGTCAAACCATTTTGTTGAAATTTTTCAAGTCTAAGTCACACAATATTACACTTTACGCTCTCAAACAAACGTGCAGTCTTCCCAAAGATGTATGGCCATGTGCGACACCATCTGTTGTGTTTCGCATTAGAGATTTTTTGAGAGTTTTATTGACACTCAGACTCATCAATGACCTTTGCATTGTTAATATGTTGCTTATACATTGCTAATACGTTGCTAATCAATATTTTACTAGTTGAGGAGCAGAAGCTCTTGAAATTTGTTGGTGTTACTCGCTAGCTGAGTTGAATACGTTAAAGGCCAACAATCTTTCTATAAAGTATGAACCTTTACCTTAACACAGTACCAAATAAAACAAACCAAAAATCTAGGTCAGTTGCACAATCCACCCAATTGAACCCCTGAAAAACAGGCAGCCAGGACTAGCATCATACTATTAATACAGCAGCAAGCGTCTGTGCAAAGACCTTACCCCCTGCTCCAAATTTGTTCAGGCCTGATAACGTGCTAATAGTAAAGCTTACCCAGATGCCCTACACCATTACTTCTTAGCTGTTGCTTTTGTATAAACAGTCGACATATGCATAGAAAGCAAAGCTGAGGTTTAGTTTGATTGGGTGTTAAATGGTGATGCCGTCTCTTGGGACCCTAGTCTGGCTTTGTTTCTTGCCATGTGTGCTAGTTTGTCTACAGCTTTCTTTTGACACTGTAATTATCAGTTTGTTCTGGTAGTCCTTTAATAACCGCAGGATGTTGAAGAAACGGGGGATGGTGGAAATCCTGCTAGCTAATCTAAGACTTAAGATAAGGTTTAAGATAAATGTCAAAAGTGTAAACTGGATTATACAATCTAATGATGAGTAGACAGTGCTGAATACAGTTCGTATGTGACTCACAATTGTCTATCTTACACTTGAACACCAACAAGACATCACACTACATCTAATTATGGCATGTATATATGTATAGGCATATAGAAAATGTAATATAGAAAAGTCTTAATAACAGAACACAGTCCCTGCGAAAAAAAGGGTTCCACTTCCGTCCTCTATGATGTGATACTTTTAAGGCCCATTTTTAAACTGTTGCAGCCCTGGCACCATCAATTTTAGCAACAGCCGTGACTATACGCATGATGGTTTCGATGCTTAACATGATGTACGTGGTCACAAAATCAGAGATCCTAAAAATCCAATCACAGAAGTAAAAGGAAGTGCATCCGAGACATCTGCAAATACATGGACTTCCTTTGCACTTGGTTCACAAGTTCTTCTCGTGAAGATTTTGGAAAGCAAACAGTGCTAATTGCCACTATTTCAGGAGACTGGCTGTGATCAGACAGCATGTGCTTTCACATGAAGCGGGGTTCTTCACATAAAAGCAGGTGATTTTCTCAATTATGAGATTGTGTGTTAGAATTTTTAAGACTCCTCACTAACTTAGTCGAACAAGACACATATTAGTAGATATGCGATACAACAGAAGAGCACCAGAAAGAATGATATATGAACAGATGTATTATAAATATTCAAACTATAAGGTGCTATAGGCAAATAGTGTAAGGCAAAGTATTGCACTTGTTTATTACACAGTAGGGGAACGTTTAACTGTTCATAATGTAGATGGCCTGAGCAAATGATCATAAATGAAGATCCTTGCACTTCAACAGGAAATAAGACAATGCATCTTTTCCTGCCCTTGTGTTCAATAACTGTTTCCTTGTGCCTTTTTTCCTTCCTTGTTTTTCCCCAAGAAACCTCTAAAAGTTATTCTCTCCAATTTCCCACGAGTTTCAGTATAGGGCTATGAGCCCGTTGTGGTTATTCCATCGACCGAGCCTGGAAGACCTGACGGAGGTCTAATAGGGCTTTTAAACATGCTTTTAGAAGAGCTTGATCTGAACTTTCCAAGAAGCTTCTCCTTTTAAAAGTTGATCATCTTTAAATGCTGGGGATACACCCAGGCAGTTTGCTGACACGTAACCTCAGCTGGCAACTCTAAGCAAATATCTCAAGGCCTTTGACCTTCACATGTTTTATGAGATGTTTAACTATCTTAAAAAAAACTCATAGGACTGCATGTTGTAAGGGGGTTGATTGATTCTTTTTAGAAAAATTTGAGACCCTTAGGAGTAAAAGTAGCCACTGTTAATGAGGCATAGCCTTGATCTAGACCCCAAGAGAGTGAAGACCTTAAACTTCCATCTGTTACGAACTTGCAAACTGGCTTAATGACAATTCAAGACGTAAATGTGGACGGGGTTGAGGCTTGGCCGGAGGAAAAATCTTTAGCGGCCTAAGCAGACCTAACTATTAGTGTGTGTACGTTTTCAGGGGTTAACGTGTATACGTTAGGCCTTGTACCAAACGCTGCCTTCATGATTTGTGGTTTTCCGCCATGGTTTGGTGACGTAATGGTACAGGGACTGTTGGGAAATGGGACCGCCAAAATGTTGTCCAAAAAGAGCATTGGGGGAATGTCATGGCCAGATAGGGAATGCTTGTGAGCAAGTTTTAAACTATAAAATAACAAATAGGACTTCATGGACACAAGCAACCTAAAGCTACAAGACCATTTGAGGCTCTATAAGACAGCAGTTTATGAAAATCACACATATTCCTAATAAATGTATCCGAAAATAATAAGAAACTCACAAGAAAAATGTATGGGTAAGGAAATGACTTGAAAAGAAGTTGGCAATCCTGGCATTAGTTTAAAAGCTTCGAAGCATAATTAAGCCAAATCGTATGAACCTTTTTCATGCAAGAAAATATGTTTGAGGATTTTATTCCACATTAACATCATACAGAGCGTTACAGAGCGTTTTCCTTGGAAAGTAATCTGCGTGTTACATCTTGTTTTGAATGTAAATAGGTCTGCCGGGCATTTGTGTGGTTTCGCACAGCTGATTGTCAATGATGTGTTTGTGCAACAGGTATATTCTACTTTAGTTCCCATAATAACAAACAACATTAACATTTAGGGTCAGTTGTGGTCCGGTGGTTGGAGAGTTGGACTTGGAAGCAGAAGGTTGCAAACTCATGACTGAAGTGTCCTTGAGCAAGACATCTTACTCCTGTTTACTCTCTAGTAATAATTGACCACTGTATAATACTTTTTAGTTGCTTTGGATAAAAAAAGTCAGCAAAATAAATAATTGTAAATCTTAATGTAAATTTAGGCATTTAGCAGACACTTTAATCCAAAGTGATTTACAACAAATCGAGGTGTCAATGAAAGTGACACATAGTCATCCATTTTTAACATGACAGATCCATCTATTCCAAGGGTGATGTTAACTAAATCAATTAAAAAAAAAATTCTTTAAATATATTAAATAAAATTTTAAATACTTCCTAAAATATTAATTGAAAGAGTCTCTAACATCATAATCATAATGTTATCAACAACAAAAAAACCAATATCTTACATTATCGGTCAATGGTTTAAATTAACCAATAAACAGGGAGGATTTCATTGATCTTAAGGGAAAATAATAATAATAATAAGAAACACCCCATTTCAGAACATAGTTAATATAACCGCCACACTACTGATACTGCTTTTGGCAGTGGCGGATATCCATTCAAATAATCGGCTATCAGTGTTCCACGAACCCCCTGGATGGCTGGAGTCTATTCAAGCCAGATTCAGTGCAAACCCTGGATATGGTCAATCCTTCCCAGAAGGACATAGAACATACACACACAAACATAACCATAGCACCCTTCCTTCAAACCCAACCCCCTTTCCTAAACCTGATCCAATAAGCAAAACAAACGTTCCAACTGATGTATCACATACCCTGAAACCAAAGAGTCATTAAACTTGCATCATTCTCTAAATGGTGCAGGCTGGGGCGAGTTCATTAAAGCGGGGTCATAACGAGACCTTTGTCTCACTTTTAGTCTGACTTGCAGATGTCCCGTTTCATGCACAAGGACAGATGCTACATCTTTCTCCGGCGCTCATCTCCGAGCACAGCTTGGTTTTATAACCACGAACAAAAGTGTCCAATCATAAGTCTGTCCCGGGACAATTAGCGGATCAACCCAGAACAAAGCCTTCACACTATCAGACAAAGCATGAATTAATTTCGTACAAGCCTTTCTTTTAGTTTGTAGTGCAAAGAAAACAAATGTATATAAAAGCGGCATTAAACAATTTGCTTGTGTAGTTTTGATCGGAAGGCTTTCTGAATGCTTAAAATGATGTGGAGAAAAATGATATTGCATTGATATAAGAATTTCTCTCATTTCAAAACAAAAAGCAAAGTTCATAGACCGAAACCGACCACAAAACTCATTGATGGAAACAAAAAAAGCTGCTTGTGGAAAATGCCATTTGCATTGATGCATCATTCTGAAAGGTGGGAATAATATTAACATAGATCGAGCGAGTGATCGATATTTACCGACGCGAGATTGGAGACATGTTCCTGAAAGCAGCAGACAATCGTGTCCTTCAACACCGTCCATCTGTCTGGAGGCCAAGCTCAAAAATCACTGATTTACGGCTTACGGCCTCAACGTCTGGGTGTCCAATTCTGCCGAAACCAGGGTCCCTGTTCAACAATAAAGCTAAATCTGTCCCGCGTCTCAATCTGTTTCTCCAGGCCACCAGGAAAGTAGACCAAGAACATTCAGCGTGTCTCAACTACTCGCATGCTAATCTTTAGACATGTAATCATGGTCAAAGAACAATGCGGGAATGAACAAACATACCATTTTAAACCAGACTGAATGCAATATGTAGATGCTAGAAGCCGGTCGAACTGGAATGAACGTTGTCTCCGTTTTTACACTTGGATATGCCCAGCGTTCCAGATAAAGCAGATATTGTGTCATTCTCAACCAGTTGTTTCATGATATCTTGATGCCCACGGGGTGAATTCCTCCTGGGATGAGAGGTTTGTTAGTAGCTTAATGTAAGAAAGATGCTGGCGGATGTAGCTCAGATTATTTGTATTTTGCAGGCCTGGACATGCATCTAACAAAAAAAGGGTGCAAAGTATAATTCACCGATTTAATTTTTTGCAATTTATCAACTTTTTCACTTAGATGTAGTTATTTAGACTAGATGTGTCTAAAAAGCTGTGGGAAAGTTAAGCAGTCCGACACAAACCCTCTAAGGGCTACGGCTGGATTAGAAGCATTGTGGACATTATCCAAAGAAAGCTATAAAGCTCTTACGGTCCTTACATCGGCCTTCTGTCTTCATGAAACTTTGATGTGTTTTAAAATGTTCTCCCGGACAAGCAAACATAGAGCCATTTATTGAGATAACTGAGCGTCTCAATCGCAAGATAGACTACTATCTTGGTGGCATGTTTAATCTTTAATATGATTGACTGAAGATATTGAAGAATGTTAGTAACTATACAACAGCGGTATCAATCTTTCCGGTGTACAGAAACAAAACCAATGCAACATTCTTCCGAAAATAAACGACATTCTTCAAAATAAAAATATTTTCTTTTGAGACTCTCAAAATACTTGTTAGAGTTAGTAAATAATAACAGCAACTTTTCATTTAGGAGATTGCATTGGTCCCCATAAAACTAGTACTCAACATACTCAAAAATACTAATGCTTACTTAATGACAAAATGGATTATTCTCAATGTTGATTCATTGTTAATACAATAATCGATGTTATCGAGTGAGTTATTGAGAATAACCAAACTTTTTAAATCTTTACAGCTACATAATGGCAGCTCAACAAGGGCTATTATTGAGAGCATCTCTTCGAGACGTCTCCCATGTAAAGCAATTAAATATTACATGAATGTTTTTGCAAATGGCTGCTTATGCAATATATCATCGCAGAAGAGATAAGGCCGAGAGATAAACACAGAGGAAAATGAAACCCGTGTTGTGCTTGAAAACAGCAATTAAATATGAGTTATCCCATTCCCAATTATCAAGACAGATGTCTAGACCACGAGACAAAAGGTGAAAACATGCATGTGGTTATATCATCTTTCATAATGTCATTATCTACACAGGATATAGTTTAATAAAAAATGTTGCTCATGGTTTATTATGGATACTAGGTAAATACTCTGCCATAATCCTCAAGGTACCCAGTACAATGAAAGTAAATGAAACTCCAAAATCTTTTAAATAAGGATGCTACGATGAAAATTCCCATCTATAAGAATACAGATTTTTTTGTCATATCCATGCGGATTCTGAAGTTTCTTTAACTTACATGAAAGCTCTCTGATCATGTTAATGTTCTTTCAGTTAGAGTAATACTATCGATATTGCCTTTGTAATATTGTAAACATTTTTCAGTAATTATGTATAATAATTATTATAATGTGACAATAGTTTTAATAGATAACTTAATAATTACAAGAAAAAGTTTCATTATGTTGAAGATTCCAGTGTTATGGATGTGACTAGAAAACGCTTTAAGAATATAAATGTTGAGACTAAACAAAAAAGTGGACACTTATCTTGGGGGTAAACAAACTTCTTAAGATTTAATGTGAATTAAAATGTACAAACCAGCATTAAAAATATTCAAGAAACCTCCAAGGGATAGCTTTTTATAGAACATCACAATAACTATGTTGATGAGCAAAATGTAATGGATCTGACAATCCCTAAAATAGCCCTGACTGTTAAAACCATGCACTAAAAATAAAAGCTAATGCTCTAAAAAAGTAAAGAGAGAAGTCACATGGGCATTAGAACAACCAAACGTTGACATCTGTGCTTATAAGTTTACTAAAAACCTTTGTGCTAAAATAAGCTGTTTTGTACTTAAAGTGCTTTCAAAGCTTTTTTACTGAGCTAAACAATCCTGTCTCTCTCTCTCTCTCTCTCTCTCGCTCTCTCTCTCTCTCTCTCGCTCTCGCTCCCTCTCCGTCTCCGTCTCTCTCTCTCTCTCTCTCCGTCTCACTCTCTCTCCGTCTCTCTCTCTCTCTCTCTCTCTCGCTCTCTCTCTCTCTCTCTCTCTGTCTCTCTCTCTCTCTCTCTCCGTCTCACTCTCTCTCCGTCTCTCTCTCTCTCTCTCCGTCTCTCTCTCTCTCTCTCTGTCTCTCTCTCTCTCTCTCCGTCTCTCTCTCTCTCTCTCTCTCTCTCTCTCTCTCTCTCTCTCTCTCTCTCTCTCTCTCCTCTCTCTCTCCCCTCTCCCTCTCTCTCTCTCTCTCTCTCTCTCTCTCTCTCTCTCTCGTCTCTCTCTCTCTCTCCCTCTCTCTCTCTCTCTCCTCTCTCTCTCTCTCTCTCTCTCTCTCTCTGTCTCTCTCTCTCTCTCTCTCTCTCTCTCTCTCTCTCTCTTTCTCTCCTCTCTCTCGACATGCCTTTTCTTTTCACTATTCACGGCAGAGTTAAACTCCTGCACGTGTCATTGTTGGCCATTTTCCCACACTGACCCTCATTTCCTGTCTGAGGTCAGCGTTGTCATGACAACATGCAGAGGATTGACCTATGAAAACGCATGAACCATTAGAGGAAAAAATAGCAAGCGTGCCGATAAACAACGTCATGTGCTCAACAGCTCTAAATCCGCTGGATATTGTCGTTCTTTTATTCCAGCGCTAAACCAATCCTTCAGTCCGGTCAAAGGATTATGGCCTAAAGCCCATAATTCCACAAACAGACCTTTTCCTTAATCTACTCACGTTGTCGTTTCACTTCTGAAAGTAAAAGCATGTCTGAGGAACGACAATTTCTCAAATAGTTGGCAAATGGTTTGTTACGTTTACGCGATGATAGACGAGTCAACATGCACGTTGGTTACAAACATTTATCCAAGACTCTTATACTTATAACTTTTGTGCCACACTGTTATATTAGTTTCAAACTGAAACACAATCGATATTGAGTGATGTTTGTGATTGAAAGACTAAATCACATTTTACTTACAAATGAAAATTCAACGTCAATGCAAACCTGTAAATGATTCTTTCTTCAGAGAAACACAAAAGTAGATATTTTGAGAAATGTCATGGTGGTTTTGTGAAATAGAAGTAAATGAGAAATGTTGTTTGGTTAACGACGTTCTTCAAAACATCTTTTTTCTTTGAGTTACTACTCTGCTGATGACTACTACTATATTGTAACCCAACCATAAAGATTAGGGGCTTAAGTACATACGGTGTTTTTTGGATATTTTTAAACCGCCATAAAACACTCGCTCTACGCCACTCATTTACTTTTTTAGCTTTGTGTAACTTCTACAGCTGGGCCTTTGGTTTTGGCAGGAAATTTGTATAAACAGTACCACTGACCGTGCAAGATGGTGTTTTCCCTGTTACTGCCATCCTAAATCCAAAAACCATAAAATAAGCCCATTCCCTGTCTGAGACGCAAGTGCACTTGCCTGAAAACACCATATTCAGAATGAATCAGGGGCTTAGATTAGATTTTAGGGTTAAATCTTTTCCATCACAGCAGTTACTGAACAACTGCATTCACTTAAACTCAAGAGCTAAACAGAAGAAAACTCTCTATACTCTTACTGTACATCTATTGTCTTTCTTGTGTCTTGTTCAAAAACTTTAATCCAACAAAAAACAAACTCTGGGAAACCATTAGGAAAAGCGCATGACTTCTCATGGCCTCAGAAACGAAACAATACATTTTGTGTAACCAAATCTTCATCCTTATTCAGGATTAAAATATGAAGATGTTTTCAACCCGAAACCATAAATCAATCGCTGCATGCTCGCATTCTTCATGAACACCAATATCAATTATCTGTGAGAGAAACCGATGCGTTCCGTTGGTACAGTAAAAGCCTTGTTGAAGCATGTGTGCTTCCAGAAACGGCTCCAGGAAAGAAGGACTAAAGAAAATAGAAAGGAGAGTGTGTGCGAGAGAAAGAGGGAGTGACTCGACTTGGCCAAGAGAAGTCGGGCCTAAAGATTTCCAGATGTGGAGCTGGTTGGCAGATGATGAAGAAGGAAGATTGTAGCAAAGGGTCTGTGAATGATTCTCTTCTGAAAGTCCCGACTCATGTACACTTGTGATATACTTCCAGTAGAACTACGCTAACATAACATGTGAATATAAATCATGTTTTTCTTGCTTAAAGTCAACATTTGGGACAGGTTTACAACAAACTAATGAATTAATATGTGTTTAATTTTAAGGGGATGGATTTGAAGTGAAAAGCAGGTTACAAACATCTCACATAAATAAAATACATCCCATCTAAATAAGATGGAAATTAAATTTGAAAATATAAATATTCTAACCCTCACGCATGCACATGGGAGTAAGCCATGCCCGCTTATTTAAATTTCGGGGGATCAATTATTATTTAACGGTAGTCTTCTTATATACACCTTTAAAAATGATTGATTAATTGTGCAGCTCCAACGTGAGTTTACAAAGGTTTCACTTTAATCTGTGATACACATTAAAACGACGGTTTAAATAATATCCTTCATTGAATGTTTTCATCCTGAAACATTTGATGTCAAACGCCTCGTGAACAATAGGACCAGGAGATGTTACATAAAAGAGAAAACGCCGTCACAATAGCATACATTGTCATTCCGCCCTGCCCTACTTCCCCAAATCTATTATCTCCAACATTATGCTTTACCTTAAAACTATGTCAAAGAACAAAACTTAAACTGGTTGATTGAAAGAGAAGCATCCACAGCATGATGCGTATAAAGCAGCATTGATACATGGCACGCCACCAGAGTTAAAAAACATCCTCATGTTCAACAAAAGCCTACAACAGTGTGATGAATAATTTGGGAATGAATAAAGTGCCACTTTCGGAAAGAGCCCTGACTCATTTTAACATCATCAATGAAGCAGTTCTGCTGTGATTTCGCCACACTTTATAGAGAAAAAACAGATGTCCGTTCATCACAGATACAACACACAAAGGTTCTGTGAAGTGCCCACGCCGTGGTTTGTTAACCTGGCCGTCCTGAGTGCTCATTGATCCAGCGGCGGATCTTTACGTGCTGACCTACTTTGTCCAAAAGTTAAAAAAGAGCTGCACGAGAGCTGAATGGTTTTTGGCTGGCAAGGCCCAAAAAAATAGAGAGAGTAGCCTAAATAATGCAGCTCTGATGTCCAAATAAAGTCTTTTTACTGCTTTGGAGTCACGTATAGGGTCATGAAATGACTTCTGCTTTTACTTTTAGTGCCCCAAGTTGGAATCGAAGTGGGGCAGAATGAAGCAGTTGATTAAAATGTCGCTCTAGCCATGCGAATCAATCGGAGATGTGCAATTACGTTTCTAGAGACTTGGCATTATTGCTTGGCACCATAAACAGGCGCAACACACACAGGCTACATTATATTAAGATGAAAGGTCGCATGAATATACAAACTCTGTCATCATTTACTCCCCTTCTTTAGATGTCAATCCTGTCTGACCTGCTTTCTTCCACAGACGGTATAAGAAGATATCTTGAAGAATGTCGTTAGCTTGGACCTATACATTGTTAGCTTTCTCTCCATACAGTAGAACTTAAAGGGTGCCAGATGCCAACGTTCTTTATTCATACATTATATTAAAGTGATAGTTCCCTCAAATATGAAAACTCTGTCATCATTTACTCCCTCTCTTTAGATATCAATCCTGTCTGACCTGTTTTCTTCCACAGACGATAGAAGAAGATATCTTGAAGAATGTCGATAACCGACACCTATGCATCGTTGGCTCTCTTTCCATGCAATATAACTTAACAGGTGCCAGTCACCAACATTCTATATTCCTACATTATATTAAAGTGATAGTTCCCCCAAATATAAAAAGTCTCTCATTATTTACTCCCCCTCTTTACATTTCAATCCAGTATGATTTTTTTTCTTCCACAGACAGTAAAAGAAGATATTCTGAAGAATGTCGGTAACTGAAACCTATACATTGTTGGTTTTCTCTCTTTACAGTAGAACTTAACAGCTGCCAGTTGCCAACATTCTTAAAGATATCTTCTTCTTCCGTCCGAGGAAGAAAAAAGGACATACAGGATTGAAATATGAAGACATTCACAATTGCATTTACATTTATTCAATTGGCAGATGCTTTTATCCAATGACGTACAGTATTGTGCAGGTGTCAATCATCACTGCAGAGCAAACAGGGATAAGATGTTTTACTCAAGGACACTTCAGACATTGTCTGCTGACACCGGGATTCAAACCCACAACCTTCTGCTAACAAATCCAACTCTCTGACCACCAGACCACGACTGACGATCACATGATGACAGAATTCTAATAATTGTCTAAACTATCACTTTAATATAATGAATGAACCAAGAATGTTTGTAACTTGCACCTGTTAAGTTCTACAGTATGGAGAGAAAACCAACGATGCATAGGTGCCAGTCACCAACATTCTTCAAAATATCTTCCTCTACCGTCTGTGGAAGAAAAAAGGTCAGACGGGATTGAAATGTGAAGAGAGGGAGTAAACAACGAGAGAGTTTTATGTTTGAGGGAACAATCACTTTATAATAACGTATGAACTAAAACTATTGATAACTCGTGCCTGTTAAGATCTACAGTATGGAGAGAAAACCAAAGTGCCAGGTGCCATTCTTCGAAATACCTTCCGCATGACCTTCTCGGCGTACACGATATCTGTCTTTAACAACCAACCCCAAAAGCCCTCAAACACCTTTCGTCTTAACCATAAACCCCTACATGATGCCTTCACCCCACACCAGGAGAACCTGCAGGATCTTCACAGAGGACCTGGACATCTCCATCCTCACTCAGCAGTGCGCACTCACCATTGGCGTTCTTCCCACATATGAGATGTTCATAGGGCTGCAGGACACCCCACAGCTCGGCATCATTATTGACGACCCCCTCCAGAACCTCAGGGGTGAGGACCACCCCGTCCCTCTCGGCCAGCATCACCCGCGCCCCCACCTCCTGCACCAGAGCCTCCATGCCAGCGCACAAGCAGATGGCAGCGTACTCGTGGATGCGCACCGAGATCCGGGTGTCCACCATCCAGCGGTAGAAGCGACCCACGGAGAACCGGAGCCCGCACCGGGCCGACTTCCCCTTGCGCAGCGGCTCCCCGGCGCTCATGTTGTACATGGATATCGCCTTCACCGTGGCGGTGACGCAATGGTCGGCCAGTGCCCAACTGAGCACCATCCGGACCGCGCTCTGGACCTCGAACCTCGTGCATCTGCAGTGCATGATGCTGAGCCGCTGCGCTTCTCTGGAGATGCGGAGCAGCGCCCGGCGCATCAGCGCGGACAGGCGGCGCACGGCGCCCCCCACGTACAGTCCTGAGACCCCCTCCAATTCCTCCTCCGTCCACGGGAACTCCTCCAGCTCTGGCAAGCGGGGGCATTTGGACAGGAGGTCCTCGGGGTCTTCTTGGAGAACAGTGTTGACTGTGTCCCAGCTGGTGTTGCGGCTGTCCATGGACCCCGAGTGGTACCCCCAGTTGCCCCGGTGAGGGGTGTTCGTCCACCCCCCCCGGGTGGAGGAGAGGCTCAGGGACGAGTCCCCGGCTCCGTAGCCGGAGTCCAGGGTCAGATCTTCGAGGGTCTTCAGGTTGGAGGGGTGAAGTCCTGCCATGGGGTTTAAAGTGAAGCACAACTTGGATGGACTCGTGTCCCAAATGTCCATCCCAGAATGAGTCCGGTCCAATAGTGGGAGGGGGGGATTTGGATTTTAAGTGTGCTTTGGGATGATCCGGGATCGGGGAGATGTTCACATGGCTGTCCCGTGGAACACACTGAACTCACAGCACACACACACAGAGTTTCCTGCTGTTTGATTCGCGACTCGGTTCATCTAAACGACTCCTTTGAACTGAATCACATCCACTTTTAAATGACTCGTCTGAATGAAGATTCATGTACAGACATCATTCTTTACATTCATGCAATAAATAGTTTTTATAATAAATATATTGAGTCACTGTCAATGCAATAATGCTATTTATATAAATATGTTTTTATCATCTCACCTGTGTCATATTTACATGAATGAAACTGCTTATATTTCATTTTTATTTTCATAAATGTCAAACAACTTAAAGGGATAGTTCACCCACAATAACAATCATGCCATTATTTGTTCACGTGCTTTCTTCTGGATAAGAAGATATTTTGAAGAATGGACCCTATTGACTTACGTTGTATGGGCACAGAGTCACAATATCTTGTTTGTTGCAAAGAAAGGCCAAATAAATATTTATATTATTAGATTAGATTCAACCTTATTGTCACTGCACATGTTAGGTACAAGGCAATGAAATGCAGTTAGCATCTACCCAGATGTGCAATAAGCAGTAAGTACAGAGTATATATATATATATATATATATATATATATATATGTACAATGATGATACAGAATAGACAGTATAGTGTTATGGACACATTAACTGGTTAAAGAACTCAGCAGATATGCTGGCAGGTGTGCTATGAACATCCTATACATTTTCTAAAAGTGTATGTACACTATAGACGGATATATGAACATACTATACATTATGTAAAAGTGTATGTACATTATAGACGGTATATGAACATACTATACATTATCTAAAAGTGTATGTACACTAAAGACAGATCTATGAACATACTATACATTATGTAAAAGTGTATGTACACTATAGACAGATCTATGAACATCCTATACATTATGTAAAAGTGTATGTACACTATAGACAGATCTATGAACATCCTATACATTATGTAAAAGTGTATGTAAACTACAGACAGATCTATGAACATCCTATACATTATGTAAAAGTGTATGTACACTATAGACAGATCTATGAACATCCTATACATTATGTAAAAGTGTATGTACACTAAAGACAGATCTATGAACATCCTATACATTATGTAAAAGTGTATGTACACTAAAGACAGATCTATGAACATCCTATACATTATGTAAAAGTGTATGTACACTATAGAAAGATCTATGAACATCCTAAACATTATGTAAAAGTGTATGTACACTATAGACCGATCTATGAACATCCTATACATTATGTTAAAGTGTTTGTACACTATAGACAGATCCATGAACATCCTATACATTATGTAAAAGTGTATGTACACTATAGACCGATCTATGAACATCCTATACATTATGTAAAAGTTTATGTACACTATAGAAAGATTTATGAACATCCTATACATTATGTAAAAGTGTATGTACACTATAGAAAGATCTATGAACATCCTATACATTATGCAAAAGTGTATATACACTATAGACCGATCAATGAACATCCTATACATTATGTAAAAGTGAATGTACACTATAGACAGATCTATGAACATCCTATACATTATGTCAAAGTGTATGTACACTATAGACAGATCTATGAACATCCTATACATTATGTAAAAGTCTATGTACACTATAGACAGATCTATGAACATCCTATACATTATGTAAAAGTGTATGTACACTAAAGACAGATCTATGAACATCCTATACATTATGTAAAAGTGTATGTACACTATAGAAAGATCTATGAACATCCTATACATTATGTAAAAGTGTATGTACACTAAAGACAGATCTATGAACATCCTATACATTATGTAAAAGTGTATGTACACTAAAGACAGATCTATGAACATCCTAAACATTATGTAAAAGTGTATGTACACTATAGACCGATCTATGAACATCCTATACATTATGTTAAAGTGTTTGTACACTATAGACAGATCCATGAACATCCTATACATTATGTAAAAGTGTATGTACACTATAGACCGATCTATGAACATCCTATACATTATGTAAAAGTTTATGTACACTATAGAAAGATCTATGAACATCCTATACATTATGTAAAAGTGTATGTACACTATAGAAAGATCTATGAACATCCTATAAATTATGTAAAAGTGTATATACACTATAGACCGATCAATGAACATCCTATACATTATGTAAAAGTGAATGTACACTATAGACAGATCTATGAACATCCTATACATTATGTCAAAGTGTATGTACACTATAGACAGATCTATGAACATCCTATACATTATGTAAAAGTCTATGTACACTATAGACAGATCTATGAACATACTATACATTATGTAAAAGTGTATGTACTCTAAAGACAGATCTATGAACATACTATACATTATGTAAAAGTGTATGTACACTATAGAAAGATCTATGAACATCCTATACATTATGTAAAAGTGTATGCACATTATAGACAGATCTATGAACATCCTATACATTATGTAAAAGTGTATATATACTATAGACCGATCTATGGACATCCTATACATTATTTAAAAGTGTATGTTCACTAAAGACAGATCTATGAACATCCTATACATAATGTAAAAGTGTATATACACTATAGACAGATCTATGAACATCCTATACATAATGTAAAAGTGTATATACACTATAGACAGATCTATGAACATCCTATACATTATGTAAAAGTGTATGTACACTAAAGACAGATCTATGAACATACTATACATTATGTAAAAGTGTATGTACACTAAAGACAGATCTATGAACATACTATACATTATGTAAAAGTGTATGTACACCATAGACAGATCTATGAACATCCTATACATTGTGTAAAAGTGTATGTACACCATAGACAGATCTATGAACATCCTATATATTATGTAAAAGTGTATGTACAATATAGACAGATCTATGAACATATGACGATGAATTTCATTATTGCAGTGGATTGTAAAATGCATTGGAATATTATTATATTTATGTATGTATTCAAGCAAAAACAGAATGGTTTTCTTTCAAGTCTCAGCAATAACTTGATCTAAGCTTTGTGCACGGACAGGATCGGTCGGAGATGGGTATCGGCCGATAATCACATTTTATTACCCGATCGGTACTCGCTAACTCTAATAAACCGCTCTCAATAGATGACATCAACGCATGAGGACGTACATGATAAGTTGGGGTGTTAATGATATAGGTCTGTAACCCCATTGTAAAGAATTTTAAAATGTTCTCTGTGTAATGAAAACTTTTCTGTTATCATTTAGTCATCCTTTAAAGCAACAGTTTACATTACATTCATTACATATTTAATGTAAAATATATATGAAGAATATAAAAATATAAGAGAGGCAACATCTTCCGTATGCATCGGAATCAGCATTGGTATCGGCCGATCATCATGACAAATATCGGTTCTGGGTATCGGTTGAACGAATCCTGATTGGAGCCCATTTCAGGTTGATTAATAATACTATTTATTAATAAAGTGGATTGTCTTGTCCTTTGTCGTGACACAACAAGTTTGATTGACATTTTGTTATTATATCCTTATATTATTAATCTAAGTGTCAAACATTAAAGGTCTCGTGTTTTCTTTAAGAAATGGCAAACACATTATTGAGCACAAGAAATAAAAGAAGGAATACTGAAATAATTCAGATGAGCGTCTTGTGTGTCGACATTACATCATCTGTCACATTTCATTCCACATTATGACGTCATGAACTAGATAAGATACAACACGTCACAGTGTGTCGGTTCAGCCCACAAATGTTTACAAACTATCATCATATTAAACAGATTTATAAGAACTGTAAAGAGTTCTAAAGTCAGGTGAAATGATTCTTAAGATGCTTGAAGAAATTTGAATTATTTACCTGCAGCAAACGTGATGCCAGGCTTCAGAAGATGTTTGTAGTATCGTGTTAAATCATGTTATGCCACTGTAAAATCATTTGATAAAGTGTTAATGTCCCATTTAATGAGAAGCACACACTGAGATTGAATTTGTGTATTTTGTGTATTTTACACAATGGATTTCAGTGCACATCAGTGCAGCTTTCTCTCACCTGTTGCATGCTTGAATTAAGGCCTCTATGGTTGCCAGATCAGCACTATAAACCCCCTCGACTGGGATATCCTAACTAGGCCTTTTACCCCAGCCCAAATATCAAAAACCAATTATGTGTCTCTTCCACACGTACATGGGTATTTTTTTCAGATGCTGTTTTCATTAACATGATTATTTTTGACAATCATTAAGAAGAAAGGATGAAGGTTGTGGCCACATTGGAACCTGGCAACTCTCAAACGTAATTTTTGTACACAGGCGCCCCCTTGTGGTGGAAGTTATGAGTTACACTGACTTTCCAAAATTGTTCCAAAACTCTAAAATAAAAAAAAAATTCAAATATTTTTCGGAGTTTTTAATTATAAAATGTTTGTTTAACTTACCAAACACAATTACACGTCTGTTCGTCGTTATTCCCGGCATCATTTCGTTTGTCATTTTGGGCTGGACTATCCCTTTTGATTCTTACGACTATAAAATAAAATATGAAAATCAAGATATAAAATGAAATGATTTCTTATACTGTACTTTAAAGAAAAAAACAAGTCAAACGCCACAGTCAGTGAGATGCTTCAGCTTTAAACTTTATTCTTTAAAAAAAAAGAAACCAAATTGGTCAAAGAAAAATACTATATAGATAATACCAACATTCTGAAACATTTCTACACAACAATTTCACAGAAATTACCTTGTAATGCAGATCCCTGTATTAATGTCTCTATCTCCTGTCCTTGTGTTGTTTTAAATAGGCAGCTAGAAGGTATATCAAACCAGAAAGAAAATATCTGTTTACTCTTTTCAAATCACGGGGCTGGGAACGTTTGGCATTTCTCGTGACATCAAGAATGCCACACATTTCTAGTAAGCCTGTTTGTAAACACATTAAGAGATGTTTTTATTTGCATGTTACAGCAGAGATAACAACACCTGAGCTGCCTGTGTCAGTGTACTACGAGTGTTTCCCAAATTCTTGAAAAAAGTGCAATAAATCAAGAAAAGAGAGCAAATAATACCAACTCAAGCTGCCAGATTCTAATGAACTGTGAACTCAAAATGTGTATCTGTTCACACAAAGCTCTTTAAGGAAAATCGTGTCTACTTCATGTTCGGACTGCCCTGTTAAAAAACATCAAAGAAAGGCACACAGCTTCCGGGAAACATCCATTTCTACCGTTAAAGACTGCAAAATTGAATACTGCGAATGAAGTCCAAAGGCCAGAATGAAAAGAGTCTCACGTCGTCTTGCATCTCTGAAAGTGTCCATTAACGACTTAATATGTTCCCAAATCCATCCGTGATGAGGACAAGCAGCAGGCCTCGACAGCAACCAGACACAGACGAATACAAAGACGGATAACTTCAATTTCCGGGCTCAGCAGGCCGTCATCGCGTCCAGTTGTGTACAGATGGGGATCAGCAGGATTTCGAGCGTCGCCGTGTATCAGATCAATCCGCAAGGGACATTTACAGCTATACAACAACGGCGCACATCTAAACCTTGAAACATTTCAGCGTAAACCACCTTAAGTGCAAACCATCCGAAGTTCCTGAGCCGCTAGTGTATAATACATTTCACCCAGCATTCTGTTAAACATATCTTCAGTAATCTCCAGAAGTCCTCACCTTACCAACAGTGAAAGACACACAAATCTGTTTCAGTTCCGCCAGCAGCTTGCGGAGAAGAAATCAACCGGATTTCATCCTGTCTCATGAGATGAGCCTCACAGTAGAGAACACAGCCGTGCGGCCCTTTAAGGGTTCCCGTTCACGGCCGGAGCTGGGTATGTATGAAGTGCAGTTTTATCCTTTGGGAGTTTTGCTGGACTGTGAGTTCCACATCCCTCGTTTAGAGTGATAATAATGAAAGAAGTTTCTCAGTCGTAGCCGCTCCACTTCAAGACCGTTTTGTAGCACTCTGAAAGAGAGAGATGAATTCATTAAATAATAAACTGCATTTATTTTTTAAGATCCAGGTTTAAGTTTTGCATCTCCATCTATGTTTAAAACGATTGGAGGTTTTTTATGTTGAGGTCACATGACATTAAAGAAGACAATTTAAATTATACATCATTATAAAACAGTTTTAAACAGGCTTTTTATGTACTTATGAAAAAAACGAAATATGAAGGACTGCAGCCTTTAAACATCTTTTTGGTGAGTATTTAACATTTTACTTAAACAAAATTAAATTATTTATTTTTTAATTTTATTATATATATTAATTATTTTTTAGCATAAACTGTTACTTTCAGGCACATTTAGGTCTAAAAAACACTTTTGAATTCTTTCCTTTATTTATGACTATACTTTATTGTCAATGTTTCTCTGAATTCACAGTTGTACAGCAGGTGGCACTGTTTACCTTCTGAATCAGATTTAGACATTAGAAACTATTTTTAAAATATTTTTAATATGTTGCACTTTTAAGGAAAGTGTTACAACGTTTTTAGAGGTATTATATTTTAAGAAAATTATGATTTTGTAAATTCTTTAATTCAATAAAGAATATATTCATCGCAGAAAATATTAAAACGTTGTAAAAAGTTGTGACTATCAATTTTTTTATGAAAAGAGAAATGCAAGAAAACAAAATTAACTTCAATTGCAGAAAGTCAAAAATGTAATAATCGCAGTTTATTTGTTTCATAATGCTTCCGGATGATGCATGTATACTCATGTGAAATGTTTGTACCGGTCCAGCAGTTCCCAGTCTTCTCCCCCCCAGCGGTCTTTAAATTCCTCTGTGTTCATTCCACCAATCTTATCGAAATCGGACTTGTAAATACCGAACAGCCCGAATCCATTCACCTCCCAATAACCTGCAGTGACGGAGAGACATTGTTGGGATTAAACATGATAAAGTGTCTAAGAACATAAATCTGCTCCTCCAAACAACAGCCTTTAGACTATATATATATATGCACAATATACAACAATATCTCACTTACATTATTTTATGATGCAATATTTATACCATGTTTACTGTAACTTACAGCACATAATGCAACTCAGGAAGAACAATATGAATAACATGCATTATGAATTACAGCACTATAGAAAGTGGTTTATGATATTATAAGTAGTGCACTGCAGAGATATAGCAAATAGATTTGTTCTTTCTTTTTGTTGAAGTGCGTTTGTTACCGTCAGGCTCATATGGTGAACTGCCACAGCCCAGTCTCATGACTATAGGAGCGAAGGCCAGTTTTCCTTCAACACAGTGTTTTCTGACGCTCTCCAGGATATTCAGAGGAAAATGAATGTGTAGGTCACACAGAAACACAATACTGTGACTGTCCTGTAAACACACATAGTATATTTTTAGTATACACATAGAATGTGTAAAGTCCTCTTTATTTTCATATCTGAATCACCTGATCATTCTTAAGATCAAATCTTTCTTTACAAAGAAGAATTCATTTGGGATAATACGTCTTATGCTGAGGCTTAAAGTTTAATCCATGTGTGGGAAACTGGGTTTACATTACACTGGAATTTAAGACATGGTACATATCCGAGTACTAAATGCTTGTCACATGTTTGTCAAATTCATGATTGACAATCGTTCTCTCTGTTTTATAAAACTTTGTATTGTTTTTTTAAAGTATAACTGTGTGGTCTTTTGGGTCTTAGGATCCGTTTAAAATGTTTACTTAATAGGATGAAGAACATTTAAACCTGATATTTACATTTATTAAGAACATGTTTTGAAGATGGTTTTATATTAATATTTTTTTTAACTTTTTTTAATAAAAAAACTGGGGACTTTGCTCATGACTCTATTTTAAAGAAATAGTTTGACCAAACAAAAAATATTTTAACATTTAACTAATTTGTTACCTGTATGAAAAGATATTTTCAAAATTGTTGGTAACCAAACATAAGCACCAGTCATTTACTTGCATTGCTTTTGTGTCATTACAATCAAAAGCCAATGGGGACCGATGGTTTTTGGCTACCAACATTCTTTAAAATATCTTCTTTTGTGCTCTGCAGAAGAAAGTAATACAGGATTGTAATGACCAAAGGGTGAATACATGATCCCAGACTTTTAATTGAAATAGGCTTTAAATAAGGTAAATGGCCAATATAAAAAATATGCTGTCTACGTTACCTGGGGTAAAGTTAACTTCTTTTAAGTGCTTTATACATATTTGCCTAAATAAATGGGTCCACTCAAACAACAAATATTCGCAAAATAAAAAGCATGTAAAATGAGGTGACACTAAATGCAACATAAATATAAGTGTAAGCATAATTATCACACAGCTAGAGTTTTTGTACCTCTATGGTGTCCACACCGATCTGTAACCCGGCAGAACGTTCAAAGTTTCCTTCTCTTTTAAGATACTCATATCTGTTGTTAAAGAGAAAGCACGGACATTTTAAAGATTTCTGCTTGCAATCAGACATTTTTTGAATGATATTGATCCACATGACTGTATGGAGGTGTGTACCGTGGAACAGAGCTTTCTCTAAGTGCTTGTTCAACATCCATATCTTCGCTCTGAAAGTCCACAATGATGATGTTGAAATTGTTATCCTTGGTCTCACTGTGCAGCAGCTCCATGTCTGAAATGAACTGCTGAACCCAGCGGGCCTGGTTCTTCACTACGGGTAAACACATACTCATTATATTATATCCACATTATGTTTGTTCGTTCTTAATGCTTGTCTGTCTAAGAAGTAAATGTGATTTTTAATGTTGCCGATATTCTCATGGAGACTTTTCAACATAAATAAGCTAAAAGTTTGTTAAAAAGGACATGAGCCAAACATTGTCATTATAAAAGTTAACTATTATGGAAGCTTATTTTAGGATCATAAAAGTCCTGAAAAAAACATCTGTTATTATTAGTTGTTTATATGTACTGTAGCTTTAAAACATATTTTGACATGAGTTGACATCAGTTCAGAAAGGGCGTTTAGTCTGCAAGACAACATCTATGATAAAAGAAAATTGTATTAAATAATACAAAACAATCGATTAATAAATAACAATTAAAAATTTTAATAACGGTCATATTTAAATATATATATATATCAAACTGAAATTACAATACAAATTATATTAAGTAATATAAAAAGTGCTCCAAAGTTACCCAAGTGTGACAGTAAAACATGATCGATGGATTTTACAGGTTAATTTAAGCTATCCACCAAGACATCCCATATCTACCCACCTGGCACTACAAAATGCACCATGACATCCTTTTTCCACTGTAGCATCACTGGCTGGCACAGCAGGGGTTTGGCATACACTGTGCCCGACTGTGCCGTGCCATGAGCCCCCTGTGTGGGCATATGAGATGGCGGAGGTGGGCTGGCGACCGGGGCAGAAGGAGACAACGCGGTCACCCCTTCAACATTCTCCAGACTATCTTCCACTCGGCCACGGTGCAGCAGCAGGTAGATGTACTCTGAGAGACGGACCACCTTACGGCCTCTCTCCATCAGCTCAAGCTCAACCAGATAACGGTTACCACGAGCCGAATCACGCCGCTTCTCTACGTTTATGATGCGGAGGAGAGTGTAAATCCTAGAGAAAGACAAATATGGTGATTGGTCGGCAAAGTTGTTATTTAAATTATAACAGAAAACATTTCCTGTAAAAACTCTGTGAACTGTGCAGTTTACATTTTGTCTTGCATCTTGATGTGTGTTAGAAATCCTTTACAAAACAAATTTTAAAGCAACAATTTAAAAAAAAAGTATTTTTAAAAATAACTAACAATGAAAATAAGCTGTTAAGCTTATTATACAATAATTTAATAACTAGGCTGCTTTTCTATGATTTATGAAGAGATTGAGAAAGAAAAAGCTTTAAGTTGAAGCTTTAAGTCGATGTGAAATTGAATGTGTCCATTTACAACTTTCCATCTTTTTTAAATAAGTAACATAATGCTCTGAATATATAGTTTACTACTATGGATTAAATAGCTTTTCCATAAAGCTTACATAAGAAAAACAGTTATCTGTAAATTAAAATACAAATATTTCAACATATTATATATATATATATATATATATATCAACATACAACTTGTACACTAACAGATGCATGTTTTTTGTGACAACAAAAACAAAGATGAGCAACAAATTACTCTTTTTTTAAACTATATTAAAAATTAAAACTTTCGGGGTAAGTTTTTGGTCAAAGTTCATGTGTGATTAATCTGCAATTCATTACATTTTCGCTACAAATTTTTTACGTAATTTCTCAGTCTTTTGTCATTTAATAGATGTTTTAAAGCAACAACATAAACATTACTGAACATCTGTGCATTCGTGGCCCAAACTAAACCTTGTGTACACATTGAATCCTCAGACAATATCCGAATCCTAACAAATATCTTGTTCTCAGCAAAGAATATTTTATTTAATGGCTCCCTGGAATGTTTGATTCTTATTTGACAGTCGTGACATTCCCTGGTTTGTTTTATCCCAATAACAGCTGATGAAAACTAATAGTACAAGCTCATCTTGACCGTTTTATATCGTCCTGCGAGTAAAATACGTATAAATAATATTTATTTTTACAAGAGGTTTAAAATTTGTAATAAAAACATCAAATAAGTAAAAAATAAATATTTCATATTTGTATTTAAAAAAAAAATATATATATATATAGCAATAATAGCCTGGCGATCAGAGGCTAGATCACACTTCTCACCCTCCATTGCGTTCATTAAGTTTCTCCATGTACTGCGCTAGAACATCCACCACTTCACTCTCGGGCAGCTGCAGGTTTCCCGACACGTTGCACCGAAGGTCATTCCAGTCTGAACGGAGCGTCTCAAAGTCCATGCTGTTCACAGAAAACGTCCTTTGCCAGTTTATGGCTTCCTCTGCCCAACCCGGCCTTGGCTCAATGTCCTCATAGCTGTACTCCGACAAGCCTCCATCCTCCTCTTGATCCGGGTCTGCCTCTGGACGCTGCTGTAGGGACTCGGATGTGTGCATGTAAGAAGTGACGCGAAGAGGCTCAGTCGGAAGAACGTTCGTAGAAGAATTAGCAAGCGGCGGGCTTTGGGTTAGCTGAGGTTGAGGGGTGGTAATGACCCTTGAAGGCCGTTGGTGTTTTTCCCAGACACCTCGGATCCTTTTACTAAAGCGACTCGGCATGGCTGCTCTGTTTGAGATTGCAGGATATTCTCCAGGTTTGCTGAAGTTGGAACCTGCAGGAGGAACTCTGTTCTCATTAAGAGGAGGGCGTGCAAATATCTGGGACGCTCGCAGAGCTCCTTTGATGAGTTTTGGTTTGGCACTGAGGTTTACCAGCTTTGTGGTTTTGCCGTTCTGGTACAAGAAAACACCGGGGAAGACTTCTTTGGGATGACGTGAAATGAGACTTTGCTTTTCCTTGGCAGGACGAGGTCGGGTGATGTAGATCTTAGTATCATCCTTCTTACGTTCCTTGTTGATGTGGCTCGGGTGGTTACCTGGGGTGCGAAGAGAGTGAACAGGACTGCTGAGGATTTGCTTGGCACGGGTATTGAGGGACACCAGTGAGGACTTTTGGGGAAACAACAAAGCTGACCGGCTTATTTTTGGTGAATGGTCTTCCGACCAACCCTCTTTCAAGTCCTGCTGGTCTCTTTGCACCCAGTTAAGGGAGCGACCTCGTACTATGCTGTTGTCCATTGGCAACCCTAACTTAACTTGATTCTTAGGAACATCCATTTCTCTTGGGTCAGTTCCACCAACACTTCTTTCTTTCGTGAAAAAGTGCCTTTGCTCTCTCCTCAGAGCTATATTGTCTGGCTCTACGTCCTTTTTTTCTGGAATTGTGGGAAAGGGTTTATGGTAGGGACTTATTGTGTAAGTTGATTGGCTGGGTTGAACAGGCTTCTTAGCCGACTGGGTGCCAACAACTTGTGCCTCATCGTCTGGGTCTGCCCCTTCTTCTTCTTCAAGAAAATCTACAGAAACACAAAGGCGTTTGTAATCGTCAGCAATTGTGATGAGAGTGAGTGTCAAGGTGTTGACCTATTTTGAGCTCTTATGAGTTTGTTTGATTTAATTTCGCTAAAATGTGCTTAAAATATGAACTATTTTCTTATACACGCCTACCATTTTGCTTCCAAGGACATTTATTACATTTTGTTTATTCAACAATGGATGTACTTGATTTCTCTCTGTGACTTGCAAAAAGCAACGGTTATTTTTTATATAAAGAAAATCTAAATAATCATCTGTATGATGCATTAAAGCATTTCTTTAAATGCCTTTTGCATCACTCTGTTTCGGTAAACCTTTCTAACATAACTACTTTGGTAAAACCCTACAAAAATAAACACGAGTCATTAAATTCCTGGCTTCAGACCAAATGCATTATCTCCTGATGAATATGTCTGTGATGTTCTTATAAAGTAGCTTGTGAAGGATGAATGCAGTAATGAAGTGTTATTTCTCTTCTGGATCACTGATCCCAAACACACACCATCCGGATTGGGGAAGAAGAAAGGCCTGTCATCCTCTTCCTCATCCATCTTCATGTATTTATAGAAGCCAAACCTGAGAGAGAGAGAGAGAGAGAGAGAGAGAGAGAGAGAGAGAGAGAGAGAGAGAGAGAGAGAGAGAGAGAGAGAGAGAGAGAGAGAGAGAGAGAGAGAGAGAGAGAGAGAGAGAGAGAGAGAGAGAGAGAGAGAGAGCGAGAGAAAGTAAGAAAGAAAGAAAGAAAGAAAGAAAGAGAGAAAGAAAGAAAGAAAAAAAGAGAGAGAGAGAGAGAGAGAGAGAGAGAGAGAGAGAGAGAGAGAGAGAGAGAGAGAGAGAGAGAGAGAGAGAAATCCATTAAAAATGAAAGATAACTTGTTTAAGAGAACTTTACTAATTTACTAATTCTCTTTTAAACCTTGTAACAATAACAATAATAAAAGTCTTATCCATTGAATAGTTTAGTCCACTAATAAACGTCACATTAAAGAAGTCAGATAAAGCATGAATTATAAGCACTTTATAAATTACCCCATCATGTATTCTATTTACACTTAGTAAAGGTGTAACATTCGCTTTTTCTCAATTGCTAAAACACTTAAACATATTGGCTGATCAAAGTTGACTTTATTCAGCTATTTGTGCAGTCTGTTTTCAATACTTTACACCATCTACATGAAAAACACAATTTGCAGATCTCACTTAGACTCTTCAGCACAACTTGTAACACAAGATTTTGAGACTCTCAATATTAGTTCTCATTCTGCACTCAAATGCACATGTCATCCATACTTGTTAACACAAAATATTTAGACAAGTACAAGGACGAGGATGAAGAAAAAAAAACTGAAGACAGAGTAGTAATTTTCGATTAATTTTGAGCTAGTAGTCATCATTCTCGTTCATCAAAATTGAGATTTGGAGATTATTCAGATATTCACTTCTCACTGAAAACTATGTTGTGACCTATGTGGTATCTGTATTGATTACTGACTGCTTTAAAATGTATATCATTTTGATCCAGTTGTTTATGAATTTGGAGCACTGTTTGATTATGAAAACTGTTTTGTGATAAAGGATAAAAGAATCAAAGGTTTTGTAAATAGAAGATGAGGTTTTTTGTTAAATGAAATTGTGTTTTAGCAATTGCGAAAAACTGTAAAACAATACAAGCATCATTGGAATGTAGAATCAAAAGCATACTTCTCCAGATAGATGGGTGATTCTCTGTAAAAGCACTTGTTCTCTTTCTCCATGTGTGTGAGGCGTGTGAAGTCATTAGGATAGACGAAAGAAAGATACACCTGAAAACACAACAACAATACATTTTTTAAAATCTTAATTTCACATAAAAGCATTCAAAACCATCTTTAATATTCAATATTTATTTTGTTAAATTCAAATCACAGATATCAAATTACAAATATAGTGATTTTGTTAGGTTTATATATTTTCTAATAATATGTTATTAGAATATATGTATATATTATAATAAAAAGAATCAGATTTTGAGATTATCGTTCAAATTCTTTCTAATACTCAAAACAGTCATGAGGCAAAAATAATGGATGTAATGTTTTGGAAGAACCATTTAAAGGGATAGTTTACCTAAAAAAGAAATCTGTCATCGTTTATGTACACTCATGGCAATTTAAACCAGTACGGCTTTAGTTCTTCTGCAGAACACAAAAGAAGATATTTTGAAGAATTACTTAAGAAAATCTTAATTTGTGTTCTTCTGAAGAAATTCCAACAAGTTATAAATGACAAGAGGCGGAATGAATTACATTACTTTGGGTGAACTTCAGGTGATATTCTGTCAACATTTTTAAACACTTGTGTCATTTGAATACTGTATGAGAACCTGTTTTGTGTACTTAGCACCCATTCAATTTTATGGTTTTGTGTTCATACAATAGAAGTAAATGGGTGCCAGTGCTGTCCGGTTAATACAAATTTTCAAAATATATTCTTTTGTGTCTGGCAGAAGAAAGAAAAATGACAAAATGTTCTATATAGGATGAACTTTTACTTACATTTGCTTGTTAATTTAAGACTTTAATTACATTGTTCTTCCAACAGGGGCCAGTATGTACACATGATGTTTGGTGCTTGGAGCATCAGGTGCTTGTATTTGGAAGCATAAAGGTTTTTGACAAAATGTGCATGTTTTGACTCACAAACTGAAGTCCTTGATAGCGGGCGATGGGGAAGTCCTTGACCACGTATGTCGGGGAGTACAGACAGGGGGGCAATACATTCTCCAGGTGAGTGGGGTCAATAAGAGGGACTGTCGTAAAAGAGAATGTCAGAGAGTGTTCATTATGCATCGAGTACAAGTGCACAGATCACAGATCAATGAAATCAGAGAGATGGAATATAAAGAGTAGAAAGAGGAAGTGAATGGACAATGGCTCACTGTTAAAGAACGTGTCACGGGGGTCTGGTTGCAGCATATCGGCGCCGTGTTGGCTGCGGGTACGAGAACGGACTGGGACGGGACTGTGGCTGGCCAGCGTCTGAGGAATGTGATCCACATGGTTCATCTTCAGACTGATTTCATCTTTAACACAGAAAGAAAGAATGCATGACTGAAAAGATGCCATTGTCTATGAATACACAACGCACAAACACTGATATTCAGCATTTCCTCTATCATCTATCTGACATGTGGGTCATTTCACATCAGAGACACAACAAAGTCTGAGTGACAAATCACGGTCCCACCCATCACACGATGAGGACCAGCAGATGTCCTCCACACAGATGAGACAAAGGACCTTTGAAGTGCGTTTGAATCCCGCAGAGCGCCAGCAGAGGCGGATGATGTCACACACACTCGGCTCTGTAATGTGTGAGTGACAACCGCTGTGAAGTGTTTATGCTCTGTCAGACATTCAAAGAGGGATCAGATGAAGGTCGGAGGATCCGGCGAATGAATCAAACAAGAGTCAAAGCAGAGGGAAGAAGGAGGACAAAGATTTTAATATTAAAGAGACCCGCCGATGCAAAACCGGTCTTTCTTTGTGTGTTTTTGTGTGTTAGTACCTGGAAACAATCTGTGTAGGTACAATTCCTTAAGTTCATGATAGAGTGAGTTATCATCTTTAAGAGAATTCAGACTTCTTGGCCTACAGAAAACGCCAGGATGGGGGCATCAAGTTACTACAGCGACGTGTTGTCAGAGATCCGTAACTGGAGTAACGTGATGTCGCATCATCACCTGTCATGTGATGTTTTTCTTGTCACTTGTGTGAGTAATAAACTGCGCTAAAAGCCATTGTCTGCGTCCGCTGTGAATGGCCCATAAGATTAAAACACTAAAATGATCATAATAAACAAAATCGAAATAAAAAACGAAGCTTATACAGTAACATAAAATAAAAAAGCGTACAAAATTGCATTAAAAAAAACGTAAAAATCTTAAAATGAATCAAGTTGAATGAAGTCTTATACAGAATATTAATTCAAACAAAACAATAAAACCAATATATTTCCATCTCCATCGTCAGGATTTCTTTTTAAATAAACAATATAAGCATTGACCTTTGCAGCATATTTTGTGATGGCTTTCAGTGGCCCTGTTGCTAAGAGACCCAAATCCCACAATCCCCTACTTCCAAGTCTCTCTAAGTAGTAGAAATATACAAAGCAAGAAAACTGTTACCTTAACGACTTACAATGTGTATTATGTTAAAAGATTTCAATTAGAAAAAATTGCTCTGAAAAAAATATATTATAGACAGTCAGTAAGAATATAGAAAAAAGTAATCTGACAAATCTTTGACTCTGAAATACATACATATATATATGTAAAAATGTGGAAATGTGTGAGAAGCATAACTCCAAATTATTTAAAGAGACTAAGACATAACACATTTCCCTTTGTGATATTTCTTTCCTGACTAAATCTGTAAGCGTCACATATCACAAAAACTGTTGTGTTATAAGATGGCATTTGTACCCGAGAGACACTTCCGAAAGGCTATCCTTGAAGGTCAGCATCATTGTCATGGCAACGGCTATAGCCGCCTGATCTCACTGAACTAAGACCTAGCCGAGTGATCTCATTCTTTCTTTCCCGCTAGCATGACTTTCACCACAACCGTAATCTCGCCTCACAAGAAAACAACACAAGTTAATGTTCAAAGCACATTCTTGACATCTTGTACTTCCCTTTTTTAAAATATTGGTTTATTTATCATTCAGAGCCTGATTGTATCTTCTGAAGAACATAAAAGAAGATATTTCAAAAATATCTTTGCACTGTGACTGCCTTTTTCGTATAACGTTTTAAGGCCACTGAAAATGACTTTGAAGCACAGTGCTGCAAAGGACATCGTAGTGGCTCCTACATCTAGTCACTTTACGCCCTGTGGGACAGTACAAAAGTTCCTACGCAAAGACCAGCGACTGGAAACAGCCTCTGGCAGCAGAACTCTGTCGTCCATCTCCAGCATCCCTGTGAAAGCAGCTTTCTGCCTGAGACTCTGGTCTCCAAACAGACATGAGATGTGGTCTGCTGCATAAATAGTTTGCACCAGGACCTCTTGACAATGAAGCATCTCGCAGCAGTTTCGGAGCAGTCGGTAGCTATTTTGCGACGGGTGGGGAGGTTTACCTGTGTACAAGGAGATGTAGGCAGAATCGATGACCTCATATTTGAGTCCTGGCAGAAAAGGGCGCCACTGTAATAAAGATAGAGAGAGACAGTTAGAAAGGCCACGCGGACACGGTTGGTCAATGATCCGTTTGCTGAAGGTCTGAAACTGCACACAAATCCGGACGAAATCACCCTCTGGTCATTTCAAACCCGATTCACTTTTTCTTCACAAAAACAAAAGAAGATTTTTTGAAGAATGTCAGTAAAATAAAAACTATTGGTCATCATTGACTTGTATTGGATTTGTGTCCATACTATAGAAGTGCATAGGGACCAACGGTTTTTGGTGGCTGACATTCTTCAAAATAGCTTTTTTGTGTCTCCGAAAGGAAACAAAGCCATACAAGTTGGAAACTTTTTTTTCATTGATAACTTTTCTAGGGAAGCTTTAGTGTAGAGAACATAATACTAGATGAGAGAAACATGAAGCAGAAGTTGGAAAAGTTTGCAGTGCTCCAGCTCTGACTTGGCTTTATGTCTTTGAAAGAAATTCTGAGAGAAGGCCAAACAAGATCTATAGTCAGATTCAAATTTCTGCCAAATTCAGGGTAATGTATCAAAATGTACTTCTCAGATAACAAGCATTAAAGTTTCATTTCAATTCATTTCACACTGATTTGAAACTTTGATGTGGAATAGTTGATTGAAAAAGGTGCTTTTGTTCCCTTTAGATTCGTCCCTTTGGTGGGTATTATTGCGTGTAGTTTGAACATTTTAGTCACAGAAATCCTACCAGGTACATCTTTCAAATGTGTTGTTCTTTTCGACACCTCCACAATAATGTTTATTTCTCTCATCTAAATTGTATAGACTAATACTACTCTGATGTCTGGAGTGTAGTAACTTCATCAAATATACACATTAAGTTAAATATACTGCTAATAAATACATACTTTTAAGAGTTTTGACGGACAATGTCACATTCAAAACACAGGACTCCTGTAATTTCTTATAATTAATAATTATAAAATACAGACAGCAAATGCAAATAAACAACATTATATTTACAATGTACGTAAGTAATAAAAATTAAATGCATCTCCTTACTTGTTTTTTAACATTGATCGTACTGTGTTGTTTGTTATGTTGAAAAAACTGTACTTTTATAGAAATTACCTGTTTTTAACTTTATAGGAAGGACTGCAAATTAATATGATGTTTCTGCGCATTGTAAATTATTATATATTGATTTAATTTTTTTTGAGTTGCTGGTCAACACCAAGTAATCAAAGAATGTATAAGTCGCATTACAATGAAAACTATGTGGATGTGGAAGTAGTGTTTAACATATAAAAACAAATCTGACACAGAATTGTCCATCATCACTTCATTTGAAGCTCAGTCAGCCTCCTTTAAACATCCACACTGAAATGAGACACACACATTAGGTAGCTTCTTACAGCCCACCTTTACAAACCATAAGATAAGCTACAATCCTTGTAATGACGCTGTGCAATTACCACGTCACTTCTACTTCTGCTCGCTGTAATGAAGGGAGACGGGCTCTTTTCCTCAGTCAAACACACACACATAAACCGCAAACATCAGGAAACTCAAGGTGAGGCTATTCTTTGTCTAAATCCTTCTGTTTAAGGGGGAGAATCTTGGATTTTTGTGGAAAAAGCACTAAAAGAAGAAACTCACATAGATGGTAAAGCCTCTGTCAACATTACAGCAGTCAAAGAAAACCTCACAGCACAAAATGTGCAAAGTATTGACATATTTTGAAAAGTATTTTGAAAAATATTTCTCTCTGTATGTTTGTTGTCAGACACTAAAAACCTCACAAGAAAATCTTTAAACTTTCTGCAGAGTTTGTTTGGGACATAACCTGACACACAGAGACCTGTTTATACCTGTTTATAAAGTCAACATGAAATAATATTCATAAAGCATTTTATTCTTTCATTTCTTAAATTTCAGAGGGAAATCGGACCTTCAATAAGAGAAAACATAGTGCTCGTGTTTCCGCTTTGGGTTTCGGTCGGAATTTGAAAAGGAGTCTTGCTACATGACTTGGTAGATTTTTTATAGGAAACTGTAGGTAGATTTGTATCTTGTATTTAACAGCATATGGGACTTTGTGGTTTCGTATGCTGTAAAAAATTTATATTTCATGGAATTGTACATATTTTTCTTTTCTTTTTTAACACTGTGAAAAATTTAAAGAGAGAGTGATTTTTTTTAAATGTGCGAAAAAGTCCTATATAGAAAAAGTCTGCAAAGTCTTACCAAATTTCTGGAAATGGATACATTTTTAAGTTTTCACCAGACTTTCACATATTTTTCAACACAGGGAAAAATTTTAAACTACAGGCTGCAAATTTAAGAATGGTAAAATAGCTAATAAAATGGTAATAAAACAGTATATTAATGTTTTTAAAGGAGTATTTGATTGATATTTTTAAATATGTAAAATGAGTCACAATACAGAATAAAGAATAAGAAAAGAATGAATTTACATTGTGAGTGACCACAAGTGATTAACTTTTCAATAGTTATTTCAAATGGACACTTTTAGCTTAAATTGTCAACGGTTAGAAGGTCTTTGTTGTAAAAACTGTATTTTTCAAATAACATTTTACTAAAATAATAGCACATTCACAAGTTGGGTGTCAAAATGCATGAAAAATTTTTCAAATCTTTATTATAAATTATAATTGATTTTAAATACGTTGCTTATTTACATTTCTTTGGCGCTCCAGGTACTAGAATATTACCGAGAATTGTTGTCTAAATACTTTTTTAGAATAGTTTACTTTAATGGTGTGTTACTACAGATCATTATGCACCTTAATATATCTAGCTGGATATTAATTGGAATAGCACGTTAAGTGCATGTACATAAATCCTACGTGCTGGTAGCATCTGTTACAGATACTATTTAAATTCAACGGTTGTTTTATACTTAGTTTTTCTGCCCTTGGGAAAGATTCAGCCTCATTTTGGGTTTCGCATGTAATTGTGGTTAAAATAATGAGATCATGGGGGTTTCGACTCTTCTTCACTCCTGTATGTAAACAGGCCCATTAAGACCTCCTAAGTTACTGCTTAAGTGCTTCCGTGTCTTTATGTTTCTCCGTGTTTTCTCTCCAGGCTGGGTTTCACGGCTCATATCACTTGAGGGTATTGATGAAAGCCATTGGCAGTTAAAAGCCTCTTCTTCATGATAAATGTAGGTGTCTCGGTTTGTGGACGCTATAATCATTCCGGCTTTTAAGAGAGACAGAAAGATAGAGTGAGTGAAGGAGACCGACTAAGAAAAGTAAGTGTTTTTGTGACAGGAAGATCAACTGAAATCTTGGCGCTTCCGTGCGTGTCTGTAACTGGGCGGTAGTCTGGGGACACTTTTGATGACAAAGAGAGAGAGAGAGAGAGAGAGAGAGAGAGACAGAGAGAGACAGAGAGAGAGAGAGAGAGAGAGAGAGAGAGAGAGAGAGAGAGAGAGAGAGAGAGAGACAGAGAGAGAGAGAGAGAGAGAGAGAGAGAGAGAGAGAGAGAGAGAGAGAGAGAGAGAGAGAGACCTCACAAACACAATATTTTTAGAGTTAAGGTTTTTTATATTTAGAGTCTATGTAATAAGATTGCTTTTGTATGTGTGTGTGTGTGTGTGTGTGTGTGTGTCATCTCATCTTTTTATATCTCAAATGACATTTCTTTTGTGAAACAGAGGTCTGATTCACTGACCTGGAGCTTCCAGCATCAAGAAACAAAATCAATAAGAAGAGAGGAGAGAAAAAACGAATATAGCAAGATATGTACAGTATTTTATCGTCCTGTGAGCTGGACTCGAGGTTTGGGCTGAACTGGATTACCAGAAAATTGTAGTTACGCTGATAAGGTTTGATGTTCAAAAAAGCATCTCTGTGTTTATTTAACATACATCATAGCAACAGATGCTTTATAGCTCTGATTTTATTTACAGTAATGCAAAAAAATTAAAATGATTTTTAGATTGATAATAATGAATAAAAATTAATAAATACTTATTTTAAAGTTCAATAAACAATCTAAAAACCATCTGATAAACAAACAGGTCGACAAAGTATAAGCTTTATTATCATGTTAATGATTTTCTGAACATAAACATTTTACAAACCTAATACAATACAATTTCATTTGTAAACATTAATAAACTTCCATTTTGATAGAATGCCTTTGTATTTAAAAACTTGTCAATGTAACATTACACAGACATATATCCATTATGACCAACATAACTGTTGAACAAATTCATTAATGTCAAGATTAAGTTTGTTGTTTACATTGTGAGTTGTTTCATTCATACATTTTTTCTTTTCCTCAGTTCTCCAAAGATGTGGTTGATTCTATTTCAACACAAAACAACAATGGTGTTAATCGAAAGGCTAAAAAATTCAACAAATAAAAGGATAACACTTTTTCAACACTTAAGTTAATGAAGATCCTCAGTCCCTCTTTAATGAATCTATATAAACATTATAAGAGACATTTCATTCAAAATGAAATATTTTTCAAAAGGTTAATAAAAAAATTATACAAAGAGAGATACAAACCTTAATTTGATGATAAAAAAAGTCCAATCAGTATAAAGGCCAAGCACCGTCTACACAACTCCGGCTGACGATCCAAAAAGCGTGCGACAGATAACCCAGAAATTGGGTTAAAACAGCACTGAGATAAGATGAGGGATGTGAGACTTACTTTATGTTTTCATATTGTTTTATGGATTATTAAATTGACTGTAAATTAACATGAAACTTTAGGTTCTGACCTTATTATAAATATTAAAAGCTAGAAGAATAATATTAATAATCATTCATGTTTATTTTTGAATATAGGCTAGATTTATATTAAAATTTGAGTTATGTGAGTTAGTATGATATAAAACACAACAGCGTTCTATGTCATTTATCCTTTTAAAATGTAATATATTAAAATATATTACAAGCAATATGTGCATATTTTGCTTTTGTGTGTGTGTGTGTGTGTGTGTGTGTGTGTGTGTGTGTGTGTGTGTGTGTGTGTGTGTGAGTGTATATCCTGACTATCCTAACTGTTTTTGCTTAAAATGATATATGATAAAAACACAATCATATAGCATATTAAGAATTTGTTGTTTGCGACATAAAGAGGAAATCATTTGGTTACGAGTTCAAGGCACTCCAAGGTTAAATAAAAAACAAAGTTATTTACTTATACAAAGTTGTTTTGAAACAAGTTTATGACACAGATATTGACTGTTAGATGTATCAAATTAATTATATCTCAGGCTTAACTGCTACAGAGAAAGCTCTCAATCTTCCCTGTTTGAGAAATAACATTTAATAACAATAAAAGTAATATGCATTCATTTTTATGCAAAGGTGTCTTTTACCTCTTATCCTTATTTATATAGTCCGAGCGCTGAGTTCTTTTGGACCAATTAGATTGAGTTTCATTATTAGTATTACGTATCGTACAACTATGGCAGTATCATATATAGTAGCTTATAGTTTCATGGTTGTTGTTTTGAAGGTGCCTCTCTAAATCCTCCTGGTTCACAGAAGACACTACAAGTAAGAAAATACATTACGAACATTTCATTTGGAAGCTCTTTGGTGTTGGTTTGATCCTCTCGGTGAAATGAGAAGCAGCCAGCTGAAGCTAAATCAAAACAAAAGTACTTTCCATCTCTTTCTCTCCCACAGAGTGTTTGCTATGGACCGATGCTTCTGATGGCTTCTCTCAGGGGGGCCTTCCGTGTTATTTTGGACGTTTGGGATGATAATGTAATGATGTTCAATTTCTTATCATACACTGTATCTGCGCTGCTCTTTTCTAAAACAACAAAAGGATTTGTTTGCACATCTTCTGCCTGATGTTGATTTTTTTAGACATATTTACAGAATTGTTATTAAACTGAAAGTAAAAGGGTTTGCAATGAGTCTATTTATCTTGAAATGTATTTAAAAGAGACTTAAAACACCTAATTCAATGGTGTGAAATTAATGTACATGATTGAATTGGGAATTCCAACAACATCTTTTAAATAGTTCCTCAATGTAAAAAATAATCAATGACTTATTAAGTAAGTGATTATATTTGAGAAAATTTGGGTAAATATTTAAGTGTACCAATATTCCAGAATTGCAGAATATTTATTGTTTTGCTGCTTTTGCTACAACGGCTTGTTATTGTTCAAATAACTCAATTTAGTCACGTACAATGTACAAATTTAAGTTGCTTTCACATAATATCTATTGAAATTTGTTGAAAAAGTTAGAAGCTTGGAACCAATGTACATGTTTATATTGAGTGTTTCCAACTACTCTTTTTTTCAAGGTAGGAACTTTGACATCTTTATCTTTACGAAGTTTGTTTAAAAATAAAAATAAGTTGCTTTATATTTAGCGTGAAGAAACTATGTGACCATCAACTACGTAAAACTGCTGGGATCATTTGTAATACTCAATTATAAGCAAATTATTTAAATTTATCTAACATTTATTTCAAAATTATTTTATAGTATTTATATAATATAAATTTTTAGTAAATAAACAATTTGTTAAATTTGATTTTAAAGCAATTGTATTAAAACAACAACTGTGTAACTTATTTATGTACATGTCTCTGGTGAAGTTTTATGAAGAAAATACAGCAATTTATAATGATACATTTGCACATGGTTCGTCTTAAAGCATACTTAAAAGATCACATAACATATATATCATTAAAACTTCTTTTAATGCTACACCAAAACTTTCTTTAAGCACTAGTAGAATTGGTCTTTAGCTCATGCACCAACTCTGAAATAGGAGTAAAGGTTGAGTCGAGGCTAAACTAGAAAAACATAACAGAAACAGGCGGTGATCTAGCATGACAAAGAGGTTCATCTAAAGATGTTAATGGTACCCAGACTGTGAAACACAATAAGTGTCTGCACACTTGTTAAAAAAAGCATCAGAACCTTTCAATGCTTTTCATATCTATTTCTTTGTTATCAAAGTTGTGAGTGAAATATGATACGATTCAAACATTTGTTTCCTATCCATCCATTGTCAATCCGTAGGTTTTCATTTTCAAGCCTCGGAATAGCTCGCAGACTGAAAAGCTTCATATAATAACATTTACCAAACCAGACAAAACCTTTCTTCCCTGAGCAGAAAATGGATTGTAAAGAATTTGATAGGACACAATTTAGGATTGCGTATGTTTTCGATGGAACAAGCAGATGGGACGTGAATTGAAAACTGCCCTGCAGTCTGACCTCTTTTCATCAATCGGCATTTATTTCTGAAGCTCAATGCATGAGTTTCAACTTATATCAGACTCACCCCGACTTCAATGTGATCTGAGCCCTTCTCGTCCTGTTTGTGGAGAATCTCAAAGTAATATCGTCTGGACGCCATGAGACTGCAATAAGAAAGAAACGGAACATATTCAGTTAGAAATGTGATAGGTGATTTATTGTTTGATTATTGCACAAATATATTTAATTATGAGCTATAATATTTTAATTAACATTAATGTCTTTGAAATGAAGGCTGAAAACTAAAATGGATGTGTTTATTGCTGTAAATGATATATAGAGTCCAAACGTAGGTATGATTTAAAAGAAGTATGATTTTATATATTTTGTGTTAAATATCATGTTCTTGGAATGTCATATTATTATATGTGATAATGCATATTATTATGTATTCCAATTTATTTTGGCAGATATTAGATATTTGAAATCAGACTTACTTCTTTTTTTACTTACATATGCGCAGCATTTAAACAGTGTATTTAATTAGTTTGAAACTTTTAAAATGTAGTCTTTTTTGTGTAGACTGTTTCGTGAAAATTAACAGTTACATTTTTGGTTCTTGGTATAAATGAAAAATATTTTATTCATATCTTATTACATGTCATAATATGAACAGTTTATCACATCAAGCAACATCTTATATTTATGTTAAAATTTCATATTACATCATGTTGTGTTGTATTAGGTATTATCATATATAAAGAAGTTTTATTGTCTGGTTTTGTATGAGTGAATCACTCACAGTAGATCTGTGACTATCCCCTCTCAGATCATCACAATCACACCTCTGCTTCATTTCACACCTTATTAAACCTGTTACATTACAAACCATTACTCATCGGCGCTCTCGACGCGTCACTCTCAAACCATACAGCACCAACACCATTACTTCAAGAACAAAACAGTATTTAAACACTTTGCTAAAATCTGTGGCATGTTTTATTTACACACTCTAATTATTTTAGATACGTATTATGGTGCCCTGGCAATCCGAGAGATTTGAAACACGAGGATCCCGAGGAGCAAATTTGCACATGCATATTCATGAGCGCTGCTAATGCGCGAGACATAATTCAGCTCAGACGATAATGCAAATGTCTCGCTTCTGCTGGGTGCACAAAACAGAAGAGGAACCAAAACAGGTGTGAATAGACCGGAGTAAAGGGATGAAGACTTGAGAAAAGAGAGGAAAGGAGAGACCTCGCATCCATCACTTCACGCTAATGTACTGTAAAATTACTCAAGGTAGTGAAGAGTGGCCTATCATATGTAATGATGAAACTAGACAGAATGGACACGCGGCGGAAAGGACAAACCGCTGATATGCTTGAGCGAGCGAGTTAGAGATAAAAACAGGAAAAGGGAGGAAGATTTTGTGGTAAAAGTAGAAAATAGACCCTCTCAGCGGGTAGAGCTGAATGTCTCAGTAGCGTGAGTGGGCAGCGGGTTTCCAGACTGAGAATTAAGGACAGAGGGGGGTGTCAATGACAGCACAATTTTGTCGTCCGATTCACTCTGCCCGTCTTATGGTGCACACTACAATCAATCACAGCAGGTGTGTCGGCGGGACGCCCAACAGAACCGAAACGTGAAGAGAAACCCGCGTCTGGGTTCACTGAAACATGAGCCTGCAGTATATTTTGTAAGAATAATGTTTAACGCAATCCAAGGTAGCGTACTTAAGCTTCAAACCTTTCCAAAGCCCCTTTATACATATTTATACTGTATATTTCATGATTTACTGTACATAATAATTAAATCAATATTAAAATAACAGGACAAACTGGTTAAACTAGGAAAAAATGCATCGTACCAGACTTAAACAGCTGAGAAATATATCTATATTTTGTATAGATGGTACAATATAATATTTTATGTTTATGCAACCTTGTATTAGGGCTGTAACGATTTAATCATGGTGCTCAAGTAATCCTGCTGAAATTGAGATTGAGATGCAGATAACCTTTTATTAATGTGCTGCTTGTTCGTTAAGAATGTGTTTGAGATGCATATGCATGCGTTTGAAAATCAATCATTATGATTTTTAAAATACTTTAATATTATGAAAAACCTAAGGTGGTTTGAGGAACATTGACACAATATTTCCATATGCATTTCCTAAAATTTCGTGTGTTATGGTCGTCTTCTACTGTGCTTTTGTGTCGTTTCTGGCTTTTGGGTGCCATCGGTTTATACCATATTTTCCTCACAAGATGTGCATAAATCACGTGCAATATATTGGTGATAAATTGTAACAGCTTTACCTAATATTAATGTTTACATGTATTTTGAACCTTATTTTTAATCAAATTTTTGAATAGTATAATGTCAAAACTGGCAGCCGGTCACATGTGTTGACGTCAAAACAATGACTGGCTTTTAGATGACATGTTTTTTTTACATTTCATAAAATTAACTGGAGTAGAATACACACTTTTTTTTCGTCTTACATGTGCTTTTATAAATGGGTGTTGGGATGTCATCATTGTGCCGTGGATGGCAGTGCAGCTGGATTTACAGCATATGAGACAAAACGTAAGTAAACGTTTCATCTTGCTCTGTAAGCAATGACCCACACTTTTACATCGCTGTTAAAAGTGAAATTCTGGAAATGTTCATCCAACATAAAGTTCAAATAAAATATGGCTACTGTATGGCACAGATTGCATGTCAATAACAGCTTACACTTAAAATAAAATATTGGCACTTTTCACGGGACAATTTACACACAAAAAAGTAGTACATGTTAAAGCTTAAAATCAATTAAATGGATCATTTAAATAGAGAGTATATGTAAGTCTTAATAAGTTAATTAACTCAAACATTTTAATTAGATCTTAGCAAAAATATAAGGTATATATTTAAAATGTACACGTCTTAAATAAATATTTATTTTTTCCTTACATAAACATAGACTTAAACAGGACACCTAAACACTTATACATTCATATTTTTTCATATTTTTTCCACATTTTAAATGTATAATAAGCTCATCGAAATAAACAACAAAATGAATAAAACAAGGGAACTATGGCAATTATGTTTTAAATTAAAAAATTAAAAAATAAAGTTTTGATCATCTTCAGTCTCTGCGCTCTGATTGGCTGTTCTGTCTTCAGTATTGAGATAAAGAATGTAAGTTTTGTCATAAAAACACGTACTGTTTGCTTAATAACTTTGTGTATTACACTAAATTCAGACATTTAGGCATACACTTTAAGAAGAACGTTTTTTTAAACAATGATTAACACTTTACTTTCTTTTGACCGGTAGTGTAAACTTCCTGGTTGTCTACGAATCTTTAGAGAGTACTCTGGGGAATATACATCCGAAAGCTTTGTGTAGGATTGTGTCTAGAGACATTTGTGTGTAAGAGCACGTGTGTGTTTGCTCATTCACATGTCAAAGAAATGATGAATAGAGTCCCATTCCAAATGAGAGGAAGCGAGTGAGCGGGCGAGACAGAACAAACTCTTTATTGTCTGGCTAATTGCAAACTCTGACTCAGTCTCTCAGTAACCGTGCCGACCCCATACCAGACACAAAGATGAATGTGCAAGAGAATCTAACAACCCTATTACAGTCACACTCCGACAAGATCCATCACAAGTTATTTACTTTCATTTTTACACAAAATATTTCACCAAAAGAGCGAACAGCAAAAAAACTGATCGACGGCTTAAACACCATAAAAGAGTATCAACATAACAGATGATACAACATTATTCTGGAAACGATCTAAATTTAGATTCCTCAGAATGAGAGAAAAATGATGCTGAGTATAATTCAGATTGTCTGATGGCTGTGTGCCAGACATATTCCCTTCTTGTGTCAAATTAAGAATATCACAGTTTCCCAACTGACAGGAAAATCAAACAGACAAGTTACTTATAAAATCTGGATAAACACTCGGTTTTTTTGCCTGAGATCATCATGAAAAACAACTTTACAAGGCTTTCTTCTTATGTATTTTCTGTCTAATCGAAAAGCATGGAGATTGAGTTTTGGACTGGTGGTTAAAGAGTTGTAAGCAGAAGGTTGCGGGTACGAACCTCAGTGCCCGCAGACAATGACTTGAGAGTCCTTGAGCAAAACATCTTAGCCCTGTTTGCTCTGCTGTGATGATTGACAACTGCATAATACTTGTAAGTTGCTTTGGATAAAAAAGTCTGACAATTGAATAAAAATTTAAAAATTTAAAAACTCAGAAACTTGAAAATAGCCCTTTTAATTTAAAAAAATATGAGTAAAGAATAAACATAAGAGTAAAGAATAAATAAAGGATATAACAACCTTGGCTTTTAGTTTTGTGTTTTCTCCTGTTTTTGTTATGTTATTGAATAGTGCCGTAGTCTGGGATTTGCATTAAGCTTAAACAAATAGTCTCCATATATAACTTAGTGGAGATAACATTTTTGTGATTGTTATGTTGTGTATAAACATTCCTGTAAAATTCTAGAAACATTTTTTAATTGTAGATTAGAATTGGCAATTTTCAACTTGAAACCGACCTATAACATTTCATATTAAAAAAGTGGTACCAGAAAAGATGTGTTTAACAGAGACTATTCATCCGTGACTTTCAACCACCCCTAGTCACAGTGTTGAAACTGATGACTTTTACTTTATCGGATGAATGAACTCCACAAGATCTTGGACAGCATCGGTATCATTAAGATTCATAAACTCTGTATATATGTGGTGTTATTAGTGTGAAACACTTCATTTCTGGGATCTGAGCCACCGACAGACTTCACAGTACATGTCAGTCTGGTCTCTAAGGAGTGCAAAGTTTACAATCCAACTTAAAACTAACCAGCATCAGCTATACTGGAGAATATTCCTTACTTATTAAAAAGAGAGAAGAAGTGAAATGCTTTGAATCCATAAGCTCACAACCCATAATAAAAAAAAGGTAGAATAGTAAAGATACCCTCAAACAATTTGCTGTGTTTTATGAGAAACAATATACACAAAAAATTAATACATTTAATAAATAAATATTATGATTTCAAAAATATTTCAAAATTTAAGAGAAATGAACTGTTGGATTTTTACTCAATGGGGAATATTTACTCAATATTTCTCATTGAAAAATGTATTTAATATTTTAAAAATAGTTATAAAATATAAAAAAATGTAAATACAAGTTTTTTTGTGTGATATTTACTCAGCCACATGAAACATATGAACCAAAGTTAAATGAAAACTATATATATATTAAAGTAAATGTTCATGTCTCTTTTATATGCAGTAATATAATTCAGTAATAATGCAGTTTTATTACGATCATATTTGTCTTGTTTTCAAGTACAAATGTTAAAAGTCCTAAATAAAGGAATATTTACTTAAAAAAAGGTAAGATACTATGTAACAAGTTACAATAAAAACACATTGCAAAATAGTGCGTAAAATAAGGTAGGGAATGATCCGAAAGTGATAGTTCACATTCAAATGAATGAATTATGTCATCATTTTCTCACCCTCATGTCATTTCAAACCCCTATGACTTTCTTTCCTCTGCAGAATATATATTGAAGAATGTTGGCAAGTGAACCCCCTGACTTAAATTGTTTTTGTGTACAAAAAGTCAAAGGGAACCAGGGGGTTTTAATTACCCACGTTTATCTAAATATCTACTCTTGTTTTTTGAAGAGGTTTCAAAAGACAAAAGGGTTTATAAATTATAAAAAAAATAATTTTCCTTCAAATCAAGGCTTCAGTACAGGTAATTTAAGTATAATTTTCTTACCACAATGGTACAAAACCTGTATCTTAATTTTTTTTAAGAAAACAAGTAAAGCACAGTCAAATATACGTACACTTGCATAGGACTTCCAGGCACTATGACTCTGCACATTTGTGGAAACGCCTGAGGACTTGCTAAAAATACTTAGATATGATGCCACTTTCTCTCTCTCTCCTCCCATCTCTCTTCTCTTGCTCTTAAAGTGCAGAAACGGATCTGTCGTTGTGTCTAGCGTGAGTCACATCCAGCAAAACTATATCTGAATTCTCCCTACGGTGCTTTTCAATAGGCATTCTGGGCACCTGGCTTCACAACACAGCATTTGTCATCCCATCTTCTCATCATCCGATCGCATCAGCAGAACTAATCTAACGGAAAACCCATCAGAGACTTCGGTACTGCATCATCATTCAAGTCTCATGTTCATCATCGATGTGATAGACCTCCCCACCCAAAGTACATTATGGTTTAATAAACTTTGAAAAAAGTGTGAATGTAGACTAATATGAGACAGGGAACAACATAGAAGAAATGGCAACGTACAGCTGGAGTTTAACCATCTTGTATTTCAACATTGCTCAAACTAAAGGGATTGTAATAGTGTGGTCAATTACAATAATGGTACACCGAATGTTATTCCAAATCTTTATTTCATCTGTAGAATACAAAAGAAGATATTCTGAGACATGTGTTCACACAATGAAAGCCAGTGTTCATTGGTTCCCAACATTCTTCAAAATATCTTTTTTGTGAACTGCAGAAGAAACGTGATGAAATTGTTTCTATTTTTAAAAAATTATCTAATAGTCATGTTTCAAAATAAATTTAACTTACCCCTTGTTTTATCATTAAAGTGACAGTTAACCTAAAACTGAAAATTATGTCATCATAAACTCATCCTATTATCATATCCAACCTGTATGAAATCTTCTTCCGCTGAACAGAAAAGAAGATATTGATGAATGCTGGAAACTGGCACAGTTTTAGGTTAGTTTTTCTATCACTCGAAAAATACAATATGTAAAATCACTTGTTCAGCAGAAGATGCATTGATAAGATGCTTTGATAATCAAGTTTTTGCTTTGTAACCAAGTTGGAGTTCATTGAAATAAAAGCAGCAACTCAATTGAATCAAGCGAGTACACGCTGAATAGATGCCAGTGAAGAAGTGTCTGGCCATGTTGTTAGATAAGATATCTGATCAATGATCTGCACAAGTGAAAAACACTCACAATAGACTATCCCACTTTAAAAGCAAAGTACTTAACATCCAGTCAATACCTGCCATTGCCTCTATATTTCTCTCTTGCTTAAACTCAATAAGAACATTGATTTGTGATCGCACTAATCGCCATAAACAAAGTTAGTAAGTCATAGTCAGTCATTGTACAGTTTGTACAGAGTTTGAACACAATCTCTTTTTAAAATGTCAGGGTCAGACGGGTATGCTTGAGAAATACGAAAACTTCATCGAACAGCACTTGAAGGCCCTTTAGCACAAACTCAAAATAAAGCACAAAGCATTCTGCAGTGAGGAGCAAAATTTAAAGAGTTGATTTTACTTATTTTACACAATACTAGAGATTAATAGTTTAGTTTAATAAAGAATTGACAACTTTATTTAATATTTATGTGTGATGTGCATTTATACCACAATTGAAAGGGCTCATGGTCCATTAAGGCCATATTCTCCATACGGCCAAAAAGTATCGGGTTATCTATATATATGTGCATACTATCATACTCTGATATATATATTGCAAGTAACATTTATTGCATTGGTCATGTTTAAGTGTCATGTGACCCATATTGTCTTTGAACTATGACTTTTGACCTTTAATTATTATATTATCATTGTCAGGGTTTGAAAATAAGGACTGTCTGATGGCCCAGGGCCGTATGTCATTGGTCAGATCGAGCCAGTGATGAAACCTCTGTAACTAAAGTCAGAAATGCACTGATTGAATCGACTGTATTTCACATAATCCGTCTGACCCGTCAACAAATGGTCAGTCTATTGTATTTCTGTTTTTAAGATTATACTTTTTTGTCAGTGGGGCAGCAAAAGGAATGGAAAGTGGATACAGCTAATGCTAGCATTAACAGTAATGCTTACGCACAAGTCTATCTCTCTCCTCCATGAACATGAACAAGAATTGACGGTTAGCTTCCCTGGACATGGTCATAACTATCCAGCTGAGGTTTAAATGTGTAATGGTAGTGGATGGTTGTTGTACACCAAAGTAAATACAAACTTATTGGATACAAGCGTCTGCTTAATGCCTAAATGTAAATGTAAATGTATTGCATGGAGGGAAATGTTCAAAAGTCCAAGCTTCTCTGTAGTATGTTTTACATCCGAGCCCTAACATCCACAAGGTATTTACTCAGAAACACAGTTATCATAACTGTACACAATACAAGGCTATTTTACTGGCTGAAATTCATCATACAGCCTGGGCTAATCTTTTCAATATAATATTAGGCTTAATATAATGATAAGTGATAAGAATATTGATGAAGAATATTACACGCATACACCGGTCATAAATTAGCCCTTTAAATCACTTCAAAATTATAGTAATTACAAAAAATAAATGCTTTCATGTTGGAAAATGTGTTGTTTTGGCTTTGTTTTTTTCTCTATAATTTTATTTAAACATATCTGTGCAATCATCCTGAAAATATACCCATTTTCTTATGCGTATTTTAAAGTACATACATGTTGTACACATATTCATCTGTTAGAGTATAAGTTGAAAGGTTTTTATCTTGTTTCTATTTATGTACTTTTCATATGGCAGGCGTGTTGATCCAAAGTCACTTACAATGCATTCATTCCGTGTGTTTGATCAGTATATGCATTTCCGGGAAACAGTAACCTTGGAATGAAGTGTCATGCTGTACAAGTTCAGTTATAGGAAAGTTAGGCCATTTTGTTGAGCTATTCAGTGTTTCTCCCAAGGGTGCACTTTCTCCATGCAATGGCACGTCAAGGACAGTAATAGGTGATATACTTGCAGGCCTTTACAACGGATGAATAATGCAAAGAAATGCTAATATATTTCCGGTCCTTGATGCACACAGAATAATGTGCGTAGTCGAAACAAGTTGTTTGGCGTGACTGTACATGTGTGATAAAAGTGTGCTTATTTGTAACCTAATACTGTATGTCAATTACATCTTATTTTGTTGTCAAATGTTGACAAATGTTGATCAATGGCTGAAGGTGTTAAAAGTTATTTCGCTCGCTGGAAAATGTCACTATTTTCACGTGACTGATATGAAAAAACATTCTTCAAACGGTAAGTGTAAATGAGCTCTGTGTGCAAAATCTCACTTAAATTGAAATATTTTATCGGGCTGCCTGACTTGCAAGATTCGCATCACCTGCGGTGAGTTGGCATTCTATTTGCATCTCTGCATTCACTTTGAATGTCATTTACTTGTGCTTGTTTCACTTACAACATTACTATGTATATTATATTGCATTTTTGTTAATAGATTTTCTAAAATTACACAATCCACCTTAAAAAGAAAAACCTGCAAACTCATTGAGTAATTAAATTCGCAGAGGGGAACAACTAAAATCATGCAAACAAGATCATCTCATGTCCTCTACATATATGAACTGGGAAACAGATTTCCAAAAGATACAAACAAACGTGAACGAACATTTGTAAACATGTCAGAGTTTTTATTGTCTTTATACTCAAACTAAGGTTCGCAATGAGGTGGGATTAGTTTATGTGATATTAAATATACTCTAAATAAATAATTATCACTTTACATAGATCACTTTACAGCCATACATAAGGAAACAAAACCACTTCTAATTCCATGAGAACCATCCCACTGAAGCGGATAAGGTGTTTTTCAGAAGTAACACTGCCATTCTTCAGTATGATATTTAAAATCACAGCGGTCCCGTGGCTCTAAATGATGCGAAGCTGAGAGAGGAAATCATTAAATGCCCCATCAGATAAAGGGCAGCAATTTCCCCTAATTACCAACCCAACAAGCACCATCAGGGGTAAAATGACTCAATCAATAGACATGAGTGTGGGCAGTTTGTTTACAAAGACAAAATCGAGGCGCTTGATTGGACAATTGGAGACGGGAAGAAGAGAATAGACTCTGGAGAAGCCTTTGTTTGGATGATAAATCTTTTGTCATCGATGAGTTTAAAGTATTAGTGGAAATCTTTGACATTTTTTTATAAATTGCACAATGCAACCCACTTTGTGAGCTTTGTTTTTGAACTTGTATGATGTAACATGTTTGATAGTTGCAGTTATTACTTAAAGTTATTGTCATAAAGTGGGAAGAGAGCATTTTACTGACTGAGCCATGTGTCACATGAGAAAGCATTGCTTAGATTCGTGATATAAACACAAAAACTGAAGTCTGGAGTGCATGTAAACATATTCATTCATGTACTTACTGTACAGACTTCGACGTCTGGGATCTGAACTTTGTAAACTCCCCGGGTGCGGTCCATTCAGTCCCCAGCTGAAACACACAATGCATTATTACCTTATAGCTTTCTGAATATTAACAATCTGTGGCTGTTATACAAGTTGTTTGTTACCTCACTGTTCTAAGTATGCACGCATTTTCTTAAGTTTAACATCAAGGCAATTTCCACGTTCAGGGGCAGATTCCAAAGTCATCAAAAATAATAATTTTCTCTGAGCATATGACATTGATTGACATCAACATCATTGACATCTTTAATATTAATTGAGTAAGAACATGTCAAAGATTGAAATAATACTGAAATTAAATTGGTAAAATCAAACTTAATGCTAACATTGGACAGGTTTTCATAGGCAGGGTCATGTAACGTAACTTGATTATAATTATTTCAAATATAAAAACTTTATATAGTACCAATAGAGAATATAATAAAATAATAATCAATTGTTATATTATATATTTATTGTAACATTATGAATTAATAGGTAACAATAAATGCTAATTATCACATAATAATGAACATGACACATTTTAGATGTTAACAACAACAACAATAACAGTATTAATAATACTGTAAAAACAGTAATAATAATAATAATAATAATAATAATAATAATAATGGGTGGTTGTTAGTATTATTAATACTATTTAATAACTATTATTATTAATGATTTATGTAGCACCTTTCAGACTTAAAATGCAGTTCAAAGTGCTCTACATAATCCAAAATTAGAGTTAAATATCAATTGCAACAACACATCCATTAACATCATTTCAAACATCAGGAAGAACAAATATAACATATACAATATAAAATGCTTAAACACATAAAAGACAACTATAATATAAACTAAAACCGGTTAAACGATTAAAAAATAAAGAATCAGTGTAAAAAGGTGAGTGTCTTGCTTTTATTTCTACAATCTTCTTTAATATTAAATGTCAGGATTTTCAACTATTTGGAAGAAAAGTTTACCAAGAATTACTTTTGAAAACATTCCTGTACTACATCTGTGAGTACATGCATCAGATAAATGACTGTGAACTGTGATATGCTACAGTACAAAAGTTGTTGTAAGTGTTTTGCTAAGTTAGAAAGCAAAACAATACATACATATGGACAATTTCACACATTCTTTAATCTTACTCAAGTATGTGATTAGCCTTGCATAATGCTACTGTCAAAATCAATGTTTGATGCAAGTGGCATGAGTTCCAGACTGTAAAATGTGCCAAGGTTTCATTTTGGTTGTAGACAATCCAAATGTTCCCCAGCCTGACCTGAAGAGCCAGCGATGCACTCAAACCTCAGTAACTAATGAGAGCTCTCGCTGCCGTGATCCAAAATAAAACCTCCAGCGTTCCGTCCCAGCATGCCTCTCTTTAATTGTCACATGCGGAGTGTCTCTCGCTCTGGAAACCGCCGTGCACATGACACATCACTGTAATGAATCATAATGCCTCGTGGATCCCTATTGCTCTCAAAGATGTCTTTCATTCTTCACACACAAACTTAAGTTGCACAGATGCCCTCAGCTCTAATTCACCCACACATGCTCCTTGTTTCACCAAAATGACTGTGTTTACTGTCACACACACCTCGCCGGACTATCAGGTGTGACACACGAGACTCTGCCAATGCTAATGACCTCCAGTTCGGGGTTCGAGGACAAAGACGGGTTGTGTACTTGTGTGTGTGGCTTCTCATGTACCTCCGGTGGCAAAACCCACAGTGCATTTCCACTTGAAGGATGCTATAGGAAAACTTGAGAGTTTAGAGGACATTTTTGCTCCGTGCCTCGGCACGATAAATATCACAGCTTGTTAAAGGAAACTTGCTAAGGAAAAGATGTATTACACAAGACGATAGGCGTTAAAAATAAGCCCACGGAGAGACACAGCCGTGTTTCTTCACTGAAGTCTCACCAATGAAGCCGTGCACGAAAAACACATTAGAGATACTATATGGAGAAAAATATTGTTATTTATACGGGTGACTCATTTTTCTGCATTGAACATCCGACAGTTGAACAGAAAGTAGAGCATGCATCTGCAATATGTTTCAAGAGTACCATTGAACCTTGAAGCTAGCGTTCGTGTGAAAGTTACTTCAGTAATGGTCTCGCGCAGGACTGAAACAGATCACTTTCATAGGCACAAACCCATCCAAGATGCTATTTGACTTAATATTTATTATGTGCAGTGTTTTGATTGTAGGTTACATGGGCTAATATTTTTGGTGTATTCTTATAGAAATATTTGATTTAATTTGATTCGATGTTTTCAAACTGTAAAACAGAACATTTTCTTGAGTGTACTTAAGTTTAAGTCGATTATCATGAATAATTGTTTGAATCGATTAAACACGACAGCATGCCTACCGTAAATCCTGAGGAATTCAACCAATCATTAGCCAAAGTGTTTCCAGAAAAGTGTGCCTTATTCATCAAACCTTCAGACAGTACTCCGTGGGCTGATGACTAAGGCTGAGACTACTTCAGTTTAGTTTTAAGTAAATAGTAGTTTTGGGACAAACTACAAAAAGCTACTAATAAATGGTAGCAAACATTTCTTTCACGAAAATGTTTCAGATTCGGAAAAACACAGACTCATACTCTGCTGACTTAACTACAAGAAGTATCTTGTTTAATCTTGAGATTATGCATACTAATAAAATAATGCTATACCAGAAAAAAAGCTTAACAAGACACAACTGCAAGCGAAGGCTTCTGGGAGATGTACACTCAATGGAATCCATTCCCCACACTACTTTTTATAATTGTATTAATTCACTTGTATACAATCATTTTTACAATCAAATATAACTTAATAAATAAAAAAGATATCTTGAATTATTGATCCTCAAGTAGTTTTCTACTATGGTTATCAATGATTCCCCTAAAATCTCAATTACTAATCTTCTTCCAAATATCTTAATCAATTGGCAAACTGTTGGCAAACTGAACATTTAACACTTAGATGTTTAAATATCATTATATTAATTATTTTATCAACCTCCGAAATGAAAGGTGAAGTGACATACAGCCTTATGTGACACATACTATGAATCATACTCAGAATCATACAAATGCAGAGCACATACGCCGGCTCTGCATTTGACCCATCCAAAGTGCACACATACACAGCAGTGAACACACACAACAACTGTGAACACACACCTAGTGGGCAAACATTTATGCGGCAGCGCCCAGGGAGAAGTTGGAGTTACGTTGCCTTGCTCAAGAGCTCCTAAGTCATGGTTTGCCACCGTTCCTAGGGTTAGGAGTCGAACTCTTTAACCACCAGGCCATGACTTCTGCTTTATGGTTAATGTATTAACAATGTTTTGATTCACCCCATCATAGATGTTTCTTTTACAAAAAACAAAAAGCACACTTTTATGTGATTTATGAAAGATACACTTAAAAGGAGATGGAATTATTATAATTGTATATATTCTTCTATATAATTTCCCTTGAAATGTAAAACAGTTATATAAAAAATGTACTATATGCTGTGACTTCTATATCTGTAAATTTTTTCAATATTTCTATAGCTGTAACTAGACTCTGGTCTACACTTAAACTGTAAAATGCAATATAAGTGTTAATGTTTATTTTTAGTTAATAAAAAAAAAATTGTCATCCCAATGCCAGTGCTAAAATCTATTCAGCCTATTTTGAGACATGTGAATATTCCTCGAATAGAGGATTACATTGAAGAAACTCAATTCTTTGCCTGTGACCCTGAAGTCTTAAACAATAAAAGAAGGGAAAAACAGAAAATAAAGGACGAGTAGAGTCACTGCTATAATAGTGAAGACATGCATTGCAATCTACATCTATTTAAGGGTGAGAATTTTTTGTTTTCACTTCATTCTGTATTTGTCAAGTTAACAGCTCATCTTCACTTAGGCCTGAGAGTCAGACCTCGTGTGTCTACATGCAATGACAGTATTTTACCTACATGTGACTGGAAAGGTCTGTCGGGATTGTGCACAGGAAGTCACTTGGAATTCCGGACAGGCTGTAAATCTTCACAGACAAAGAGACGCCTCAACGCCTCTTTGTTTCAATCGATCACGCGTCTCAGTGCCAGGATATCGAGTCCTCTGTGAGTCGTGCCCTCTCTTGGCCAGACGTAATCGATATTCTAGTAACCCTCAATTCCCAAAACACGCTCGCAGGTATCTGGCCGAGGTGCTAATTGTGTTTTACAAAGCCAATGCTCTCATACAGATCTGCGGATAAACAGATCTAGGGATAAACACCTCAAGGGAATATATATAAATGAAATCCAGTAGCAGCAAGGCCCTCTGCGTGAGGTTATCGACACGTCTGCCCACTGCAAAAATCTATGAAGCTAAAATCCGTCATGAAACGACTACAATTTGTAATTATTTTTATACTTTTGAGCTTGGAAAGCAGAATATAGTTCTACACTTGCTCAAGTACACAATAAACTTTACTCAAGTATTTCCTTAGTTTAACGAATTGCTTACAACAAACTCAACACTAATCTGGTAATATGTTTGAAGCACCAATATAATTGATGTTTGGGGAATAACAGAATGACCTCTTTAGTGGCAGAGAAACTTTTGCCAAAAAATAAGCTCTGTGAAGTGAAACTGACCTATACGGTGACCCATACCTAAAATGTTACCTCTGCACTTAACCCTTCCTGTCTGTCGTGAATACACACACCCGGAGCAGTGGGCAGCGTAGTGCCCCGGGAGTAAATGGGGGTAAGGTGCCTTGCTCAAGGACACGTCAGTCGTTACCTATTGGCCCTGGGAATCTAACTGGCAACCTTGTGTTCACAAGATCAACTCACTAACCACTGGACAACGACTGCCCCCTTTGGTAAACAAAGGTTTATAATACTTGCACATTTAGTCGATCAAGATCATCAATTTTTGCAATATTTGCTGTTTTAGAAACCTGAAGTAAAAACTAATGTGAGAAATTAAAGTCAAATTAAAGTGAGGCAAAGCTTTATAAAACGAGAGCTGGGCATACCCACGTCGTCTTTCTTTGTACTAAGCAAGCTAAAGCATTGTCTTTATACAATGCGAGTTGAACAAACACGCTTCTTTATACAATTATGAACTCAGACGGGTGTGCACAGACACTTATACAACTGTGGAGCATGTCTGATCGTTCTACGCAGCGCAGCATTGAGAAACACACGTGGTATATTCTAGTCTTATGATAATCCTATACTTAAGGTAGATAGGTCACAATATTACTGCTCGTTTTATATTCCAAATTTTTGACTGTGCACTTGTCATATTTTTACTACTATTCCTTATATTTTTAGATGGCAAGGCACAGTGTAATACATGTCACAAAATAATCAACATTTTTAGCCAGTACTGTACTTTTGAAGTACACATTGTTTTGATATTTTGAATATTTTTTATTGTTGTTTCTTGTGTTACTTTGGTTTAGTAGTATTTTCATTTGCTTACTTCAATGTTTGTGGTTCATATTATTTCAATTCTGGATTCAAATTTTGTAATAAAGTTCCTTATGTTGTGTTATGTTAGAGCTAACTGAATGAGTTGTGTTAATCCAATATCCGTCAACCTCTACTTTACATTTTAAACATACAAAAAATAAAAAGCAAAACCTGCTTTCTTTTTAATAATCTTCATTGTGTGGTATTCTGTTTCTTTAGTAGATTTGTTGGAAACCCTCATATATATTTTATAGCCTTTTAAATTAAATTGAGCACTTGGAAACATATGGGGTTGTAAAAGAGAGCTACAGTAGCCACACCTGGAGCGCATTAAAATAAAACGGAAACATTTGAAAACATTATCTCTAGAGTCTGGGAAGTGAAACAAACATTTGACTAGTTCTAAGTGTCCCATCATCAAACTTACCTTTCCCACGTATGCCATCAGACGCGAGTTAAGAGGATTCTCATCTGAACTCAGCCAAAACTCAGAGTTATCATCAGAAGAGACTGCAAACTGAAAGTCTCCTGAACAAACAGAAACACACATAAAGGAATTTTCAGTTCATCAAAATACTGTCTTTTATACATAACAATAATATAACATTATACTATTTTCAGCTTTGAATACAACACAAATATTTACCATCTTTGTAAGGTAAAATATATCCAAATATTCTCAAGCCGTAGTTCTTCCATTTAGGAGACACAGCTAACTTCTTTAAAGTAGTTCTTGTCTGAGGAGGCAGAAAGAAAACCAAAACAATAAACATAAAATACACAAGAACTTTATCCACACATAAACACAAGCATACAAATATCCGTCGTATGGATTTAATGAGACCATTATTATAAGAAACAGACAAAATCACAGTTTTATCGTTCATAATATACTCAAAATGAATGTTTAAAATAAAGGCTTGAGGAATTGTGCTCATAGGTGGTCTGAATGATCAAGAGAAACACATAAACCAACCAATTACTGGTCTGCTGTATCCAAAAATGCAAGAGCAAGGATGAGGTTTTCTTGCCACATATTCGGCATATTTAGCGAAATAAAGACATTTCTACTCAACAAAGTGTTTTCATGAATAAGTTTGGGCTCAGTAAGAACTCTGTGTGGCATTACGTTCACTCAAACGTACATACAAAATTAGAATATCAACTCTTTCTATTCTATAAAGATCTATTCCATGTCGTTTTGTTGGAACCAGGACCAATAGAACAAAAGAACTACTGTGAACTTTATATATTACAAGATGATAAGACTTAGCATCTTTAAACCCTAAACTAGAATCGGCAAAAATATACACCATGCATGCTATCATTCAGCTTCTTTAGATCTTAACCTGGAAAGTTTTTTTGAACATTCATGTATGCTGGATTCCCATCGGTTACATTTTTTAATTATTTGGTCAAAGTAACAACATTTTAATTATTATATATAATAGAAATATATATATTGAAATCTAGTTTTCATATATTTAAAAACACATTTTTTAGATCTTAAGAAACATGTTTGTCAAGTGACATTTGATCGTCCATGTAAATATGAAATAATGTTGTAGAAAATATACATTGTAGTGGACTAAAGGACACAATCATGTATAATTACATACATAACATAATAACATATATTTTGTGATTATATTTGAGGGATTGTAATTCCCTTGTGTTTTAACTTTCATGCTTTTCTCTTTTGACTGTATAATTTTTTCACCCAACCACAATATCTAGCGTTAATTAAAGCCAGATGTGACAAAAACTATTTTGATCTCTTTCAAGTCAATCTGATTTTTTCCCCTCATCCCCTCATCCCCTCGCTTTTCCTAATTCTGTGACCCCACCGACATAATGTCTCAGCAGATGTTTAATATGAAAAAATATAATCACTGCCATAACCGAAGAGCGAAATATTTTTGTATAAAGGTAGGTAGACCCTCATAAACACAAACACACTGGCTTTGGCTTCATACTCACATGAGGGTAAAGAGGAAAATGCAGGTTTTTCCTGAGCTGAGAGACTGAAGATCCACACCAGTCTTCGAACACATGCAGGTTTGCTTGACCTTTGAACTATGAGAAAAAACAAAGAGGGAAATAATAAACAATAAGACTATAGAAAAAGTACAAAGTGACCTGAAAGTCAACATATAAAACACTTTTTTTCTGAGATCAGCATTCTTTTCTATGTGGTTAATTCTGGTTAGTTCTGGTTTGGTTTAATTTCAAATCTGCACTGAAAAAAATATTTTATGTGTAAATGTCACAAAAAATAAAAGGTAAATTAACTTAAATTAAATCTTCGAATGACATTTAGATACAATTTGTTTTTCAGTGGAAAAAAGGGTTTTGAAGTTTATTGTAATTAAAAAATATATATTTATTTAACAAATATATTGGTTATATACACATTATATTTTTGCAGAAGTTATTAAACGTTAAACTTATTATTATATAACTTAAACTTTAAATATACACAACATTTAAAGAGTATATTAATTTAAGTTTAAACGCTTTACATTTGTTGTGTAAATTGTTTCATGTAAAAACACAGTAAAACATTTTTTGAGTGTGTACGACTTTCTTCCTCTTACAGAACACAAATTAAGATATTTGAAGGAATGTTTAGGTACAAACAGGGGTGGCACCCAATTACCTTTATTGAATGAGCACAAAACCAAGGCAACTAAATGTCATCAGTGTTCGGTGCCCCCAACTTTCTTCAAAATATTTTCTTTTGTGTTCAGAGGACATTTCAACAGGTGGGGTCGCAGCCTATCATGCTGGTTATTTGTCGCATTAAAAGAAGGCACACATTTCCATAAGTAAAATATAATAGTCCATATGATATTCTCTTGATAATATCTTTGTTTGGTCATATCCTTGCCAGTGTCAATATCGTTGACACTGGCAAGCATGATGACAAAGACTGTGTCGAAATATATCTGACACTTCGGTTATCAAATAAAAATGACATTGGCACAGATCACAGACAGATTGCATATTCTTGGTGACATAGCTTTGGATAATTTTTCTCTACTTGGCAACGAGGGTGCAACAATTGAAACGGAGGACTTTGAGCTAGTGATGGAGATTGTAGAGAGGAGACTAAAAGTTTCAAAGAAAAAACAATTTCAAGAATATTGTCGTTTATTTTGGGAGAATGTCATATGCATAGCATCTAATTCAGAGAGAATTCATATTTTTTTTCAGGAAGCATGTATATTTTTCTGAGAGAGCAGAGACTAAGACACTAAAAGTGAACTAAGACTAGACTAAATCTTATGATATTAAGTTGACTAAAACTACACTGAAACTAAAAGATTTCAGATTACTAAAACATGACTTAAACTAAATGATATGTTATACAAATGACAAAGACTATCCTGATTTGCTGTCGAAATGAACCCTGATGCATGCATAACTGAAATCAATTTAAGGCATACTGTATTTATTATTATCTTCTCAAGATGAATGCATTTAAATCTCCAAAACTCCTTGTTGTATTCACTGAGGTATACACTGCTCTGATGTAAAAAACAAATTATACCGTCTAATACGATTAAAAGGATTTCATAGCTTTAGTGGAGTTTCTTTTTGTTACCTGGCAATAATGCAGAATCTACTGTGAATAAGAACACTCCTATACTTCAGGAAGCTTTGGTTTGAAAGGAGCTTTAATAACACCGCCAGCAGCCCATGCTGGGACTAGCATCCAAAACACATCCCGCTGGTCCCTGCAGCACGAAGCCTGAACGTTCCTGGTTTAAAAATACAGCCTTGTCAAAAAAACAGCAGCAGCAGTCATTTCTCTCAAGTTTTGCTGCATTATCAGATTTATTCTATAATGACAGCAGAGACCGAGTCACAAGCTGGTGCTGATCCCTCGGAAGAGAAGGATGTAGGGCTTATCCCCACCTGACCGCTGCTGGCTGACCTCAGCTGGGCCGAACTGCTGAAACCAGGCGGATTGTGATCCGCTGAGGGTTCTGCATTAATAAAACATGGCGGCAGTTTAGATGACTGGTGTGTAGGCACACGCTGTCCCGCACGCTCAACTGAACACCTAAAGTCTGTGGAGTCAAAATAAAACACACAGCGAGGTGTTATTGCCCATCGTTAAAGCGGGTGAGAACAGATTCAAGCCTGGTAGAAAAACCAACTGGTGTTTAAGCTTACGACAGTTAGTTGTGATGGGCGCATCATAAAAATGAGCATCAATGGCGCCATGCATAAAACAATGACATGTGAGCTTTTATTACATTTTTAATGTAGCTTTTATTTTTATTTCACTTTCAATTTATCCAATGTTAGTCCCACCGATAGTCGACTTTGCCGTTCAGGTACAGTGTCACACACGAGTGCATACCATGCAGACAGATTAGAAGCTTATATTTATCTTTAAATTATATTCACCTAATTTCAGACACATTTTTATCATTAAAGGTGCACACTGAGTTTAGTACTGCCCCCTGAGGTCTTGCTTTTTCAGCATTTATTTTGCGCAGTGTGTGCGTTGGATGGACTGCATATTCAGTTCACTAAAGCCCAGCAGACTCAACAATGAACAAGTACTAATAGAAATATACTGGAAAATATAATGTACTATATTGAAAAATAATTTTGAGTATTGTATATTGGAAAATGTAAAAATACAGTGTAAAAAATATTTCACGTGTCTTTACAAATATCACAAAAATTAACAGTTGAATAACTCTTTAAAATATTTAATAAATTTTTTGGGGAAAATATAAAAAAACGATTAAAAGCTCAACAGTAAATTTCTTTATTTATGTAATAAATCTTGATAAAATAAGTGTTTTTTTAACAAATATACAGTTGTAATATACACCAATATATTTGATTTAATCAGATTTTTTAACTTACATATAAGCAAAATTTTTACAGTATATTTAATTAATTTTATAACTTTAAAATTTAAAATTTTTATTGTAAATTGTTTTAAGTGTACACTTTTTAATGACAATTTTTTCCAAAAGAAAGACCAAAGAAAACTGCACAAAAAAACGTTAATGTAATAATTTATTGTTTTAAATGTGCAAATGTTGACACATAGACTTTCAAACTATTCTTAGTTTCACTTTCAGTTTAGTATCACATGAACCTGTAAAGTGTGCTTGAGTAGAGCAGGACATCATTTGTGTATCCACTTATTCAAATGAACAAGGGTAGAGTTACAGTTTAAGGCAAAAAGAAACTATCAGAGAAAAACTTTCATATACACTTTTTTGAGCTCAACAATGACTTATGAATGATACATTTATTGAAAGCACTGGGTCTTCTGCTCGAACACCAGCAGCATGTTTCTATCAGACAGACACACACTTAACCCAGTGCGTTTTATTTCGGCTGTTGGGTGTCTGTTAGAAGGTTCCATCAGACAGAAGACAACTTGGAGTTATTGTTTATTTCTTGCCGTTGGCCCGCAATTGATTCCTTTCTTTCCTCTGCAAGTTCTTTAAATGCAATCAATAAAGAAAGATCAGAGGCACTTTACAGTTCAATGTCTCATTTGCAAACACCACAGAAACTTGCAGAAACACAATAAAGGCACCTTGCGGTTAAGGCAACGAGGGCAAATCAATTTCTTTTGTCAGAAGAAAGTTGCATCAGTGTTTGGCTAATGTTCACGACATGAATGATTCTGACCATCAGAGCTGAGAGGTTGAAGGTTATATAATAACTACTGGGCATTTAATCCATAGCAATGATGCATAAGTGACCCAGCTCAATGGTTGACCTATTGCTTAAGAACTTTACAACTATGGATCAGAAAAAGTTGCGTAAATAATACATGATATTTCGAGGAGAACAGGAATGCACTCTCCGAAACCCTCTTAAGCTGAACCTAAAGAAGTACCTTATCGTTAATAAATGTTTTCTGAAATCTTTTTCATTAAATATATCTTCTGTAAGTCGCACTTAGCTATACCTTATCGCTTTGACTACACATAGAAAACTGTATATGAACAGTTAAGTAAAATCTGATTTAGTATAAAATTTTTACTTTTTTACAGATAAAATCTTTAAGTTGTTATGGACTATACCCAGTGTATGGAAGTGTATTCATTAAAAAAGTTTCACTACACTAATGGTTTATAACTTTTTTAATTACAATTAGGGCACATCAGCTGGCGAACCATTTGACAGAATAGGCTTTGAGATCTTTATAAAGAAAGATGAGTAACACAAACTTTATAGCTATGGCAGTGCTGGCAAAGTCTTGCTGTTTCTCACGGATCGTGTCCCACTGTCTTGATGGGCAGGAACCAGACACTGCCAATTTCATGGCTATGCTTTCCCTGATTTCTTTTTTTTTTGGAGACTGTTGTGAGGAATCTAGAAAATAATATACTGTTCTGGTGTTCCTCCTAATTCAGTGGTATAGACATTTGGGAAGTGGTTAAGCTCGTCTTTTTTCCACAATATAGTGGATGTAAGAATGTCTCGTATGTTAGCGCTGTTAGTGAATAAATCCTCCAAGTACACAATGAGTGATTTAAGCCATTAATGTGATAAGGGTAGTGGGCAATCAGCATATTTGGAGAACATTAACACACTTATGGCCATTAGGGTGTGGGAATGCAAACTTGCTAAATTATAAACTCATAATCATTCCTGCATTATATTTCAAAAAGCCCAGATAATAGTTTTTCTATTTTTATTTCTATTTTGTTGTAAAACAATTTCCTCAAAACTTTACCCATACTGCTTTGAAGGAAAGAGCACACAATGGATCTTCGAGGCATTGATTTCAACTTATCGACCATGGACTGCACTTGCTAAGAACACACTTATGAAGGTTTACCTTAAGCAACATCCTAAGGTCTAGTTGAGAGATAACACGTTGGAAAGGTATACCTGTAGTTGAGATGTACCTTTTGAGACTTCGTAGCATGCTAAGAGACAACTTTATCGGAGAATGTTATCTAGATCAGGAAAAATAATGTCTCCTTTACCGGCTGTGCATTTTTCAGTGCAACTTTGACTTCTATGAAAAAATGTCAACAATCTTCATGGGAAACATGAAACAAGGTAACATATGGCCTCCTTAAAAGCAAGGTTGAAAGCAATGACCACAAGGGGATATAAGGTCATGTGTATTTCCATCCTATCTAACATGTTGAAGTCCTCACCCGGCCTGAATTTCAGTCCTTCTGTGAAATTAAACTTGTCACCGTATAGTAATAGTCAAAAGATACTGATTGTTCACACCCTGTAGGACCTTAAACAGAAGCATCAATGACAACAGATGTCAGATTGACTCAGATCTCATAAGTAGTTTTGTTCTGTTGGATTGAGTTTTTCTCAGTCTTTTTTTCGTGGTATGATCATCTCCCTCTACTCGCCCACAAACTAGGCCACAGAGATTAACCATGTGATTCCACTACTATAAATAAACTTTATTTTCCATATGGTGCCATTTTTCATTCATGTAACTACAGAGATTTTTAAAGGACATTTTGGATTAAGCTTTTGGAAACCATTTCAATGGTTAATATAATCTCGGGATTTATGTAATACCTCTTGTGGACTTGTACAAATGCATTAAATACTAATGTATAATATCAGAGAGAATTGGACTTCAAAGTTTGGCCCCCATGCCACCTTTTTTGCAATGAAATAGATTGTTGGAATTACTTAATTTTATCATTAAGTTTATTTTTACCTAATTTCTCTTGAATTTTAAAAAAAGTTATTATAAAACAACTTAATTTAATTCATAAATTTCAAACAATCTACTTTTTTCCAGTTTGTGTACATTGTAAATAACACTTTTTCCTGTATGTTAAGTTTAATATAAATGTTTTTGTGTGTATTTTCTTCACAGTATTATTACTGCATAAAACATTAAAAAAACACTTTTAAGGGTTGCCACGTCTATATGAAAACCAGCCTATTCCAAACTAGATTTAATCCTAAATCTTATTCGGATTAATTTTAACACAAAAGCTTCACATTTTTAAAAAGCAAAATGTGCTTTGAAAGTCCAGTTTGGGAAAACCAGCAGTGAGGGTAAATTGAGTACTTTCTAGAGGCCCTTAACACTGAAAAAATGCTGTTTTTAGATATGAAGTCCTGCAAGGTTGATGTCCATCAGATCCGTAGGGAGATGCCACAGTTTCTGGTACAAGCACATTTGCTCTTTCATGAGGATACACACTGAAACACATACACACAAATAGCACACACTTTCACCAGGACTGAACTCTCGAGTCATTTCTGTCAGAAGATGTTTGATGACTTCATCTCTGGTTTAAGAATTTACTTCTGCATGTTTCTGCAAGAGCTCATTGATGTGACTTAGAGAAGCATGGCAGACCTTCAGCACCATCTCATCCTAAAAAAGTTTCAGCACACCAAAGTACATATGAATGACAGCTGCCAAAATTCTTTCAGACCTTGCGGAAAGTAACTTCGTTCCGTTCTAAGTTATTTTAACCAACTGAGTATTTCTTGTATAGCCTAAGGGATTACATGGCACTCTTATATCTCATTATATCTTCTATATGATTTTTGTTGATGTAAGCTGGCTTTCAAATAAATGTCATTAAAATGGCAAACCAAAAATAAGAAGCATCTACAACAATGTGATTCAATATTCTTACAGTTTAAATCAATTATAGTCCAGCATTGCTATATATAAATGTCATTCATGAAATGTATTAGTTGTTGTTTTTCAAAGCTTTATGTATCCATTTATCGATCACATGAGCAATCACTCATCTGTGCCCTTTATGATTTCATATGGGCTCACATTGAATGATGATAGTAATCAAACACTCTCATTTATGTGCAGATGGAAACCACACGGTCTCATCGAACCACAGACTAATGCATGACCGGTATTTGAAAAGAATGCGTTAGTCCATTACTCAGATTAAAGTTACATGGTGGGATAATGCTGGCCTTTGCCCAATGTTATAAATTGTTTGTGTGTCAAGCATGAATATTGTATTATTGGTGTATTAATGGTATACACTAATACAATTTGGAATCATCTGAATTGAATGAGTCCAATCATTTCTTTTGTGTGAACTCAGTTCAGTTGGTTGCATTCTGGATTGTGTCAGAAGGCGATATTGTGAAACAAGAAAACTAAAAACAATATTGTGAAGTACAACAATAATGTACAAAAGTATGAACAATGGGACTGGATGTTTGCATGTGGAACAAAAGGTAAAATCAACCAACAACCACATTATTATAGTCCGGGAGTCTTAGAGACATCCGTTTGCAGGCAGAGAGCCCCTTCACCGGAAAACTGAGCACTACATTTCCCATAACCCACTGCACACTTATTACACTGATTAATTTGACTATTTAAGCCTTGTATTCTATGGATTGGATTCTCTGTTGCTGACTTGGAATTTGGATACGGGTAATTGTTTGCTGCCTGCCTTGACCATTGCCTGTATATCACGTTGGATTTTTGCTGCCTGCCCTGGCCATTGCCTGTTATATTGATGTATACATAGTTATAAAATTGATCCCAACGCGTCTGCTTTAGTTTTCTAACAATAAATGTGTTTATTGCAATTCATGAACAGTTGAAACAACCATGGTCGAACACTAGAAAGGTGTGCACACTACGATAGAAACACCCTGGCAATGTAGGGTAAATACAGGTGTGCATATCCTTTCTTTTACATTACACGTTATATAATTCTGTTACATAAAACTGTATTTCTGGTACAAGAAATATCAAAAGAACACAATTTTCCCCAAGAACCTATTTTATATCTAAGAGCAAACCATTTCTCCCTGTAAGTGTGTGTCTAAAGAGAACATGACCTTCACCCTCCCAGCTCTGAAAAGTCCCATTGATCTAAACCTTCAATCCCACTGAGACTCTAAATGCAACTCCTTTCCCAAACCCAAACAGCAGACCGTGGGTAAATAATGTCTTACAAAAAGAGGTTTGTGGGTGACACACACAAACAATCACAACCGTTCAGAATGACAAACCGTGGCACCATTTGTCATCCATAATCCCTCTTAGATGGGTACCTGGAGAAGTGACAATTGTGCATCTGCGAAAATAAAATGGGTGTGCTCTGTGGAGTCTGTCTAGATGGTATTTGTAAAAACCAAATTGCCAGTGTTGTGTACTAGGGATAGGTTAAAATGGTCAAACAGCCGTCTAGACCACACTGATCCATTCAGACATCTTATGACCTTTTGTCTCCGTTTTGTCCAACACACTTCTTCTGCAAACAGGCTGATGTCTTTTGTCGAGTTTCTCAAAGGAAGGACACAACACATCCAAAATATATAGATGCCGCAAAAATGTCATCATATACACAACTCGCATAAATAAAGCCTGGTTAAAATAAAAAAATTATGAAACACTCAGATCAACATAGTGTTGAACTTTAATATAGTTTTTTAAACAATTTAAAAAAATTTTTTATAATTTATAGCAGCATAAAATAAAAACACAACATATAACCAAATAGCTAAAAAAAAGGCAGCCAATCTCTTATTATAAAATAATTAAAACAAAAATATTCTACAGAACTATCTATAAAACAATGAAATATGTACATAATATTTAAATAACAGATATGTATTAATTTTTACAAAAAATAACAACTACAGGCAAACTAAAAACAAACCAATAATAACTCTAAAATTCTATTTTATATAGTAAAAAATAACAAACTGAACACTAAGAATTGTTTATTATGGTATATTGTAGTAGTCTGTGGAATGTTACTGCAGTTATAGCTTAAAGCATCATACCAAATGCACTTTTACTGTTCAATAACCCAAGACATGTTTAGTTGCTGTCAACCGTCATGCAGAACTGTTTGCAGAAACATAAAAAACCTTAAACCTCGAGCCCTGAACAAGTTTCTCCTCAATTTCTGCATTCTCCAGATGATTAGAGCAACTGTAAAGTTCTGTCACCACATTGGAAGCCCTGCCCCTCCGTTCATTCGATATGGCAATGGAAAAATGGTGCTCGATGTCAAGCTCTTTTCTGTATCGAGTTGATTTTTTGTAACTCGAAGTGATCAAAACGCTCCATCAAAAATATGAGACACCCAAATACAAAAACTAACATATAAAAACAATATCAATAAAATAATCAAAAATAAAGTAAACCAAAACTATTACATGTATTCACATTTGTATAAAAATATTATTACAACTACAGAAAAACTTTAAAAAAAAACCGATTATAACTACAAATATAATAGAAATCTACATTTGAAGTAAAAAATAGCTTACTGAACTCTTATAAATACTACAGTTTCTTTATATACTTTAAAGTTAACTATTTTATATATTTTATATACAATAGTATCAACTAGTATAGTAAATAGTTTAAACAGAAAACCTGAATTGATCAGATTACTTTCATTTGAAAGCAGTGGTAAAGAAGACTACAGATATCTCACCAATACTCTACAGTTTCCGGTCTTTGTGACAGTACTTTAATAGCCCAATGAGAGGTTGCTGATGCACACAATTTTCTCAACTCCCTGATGACCCATAATGGCTTTAAATAACCACTGCCAGCACTGTCATTTAGTGACAACTGGCCAGAGATGAGAAGTTCTTCAAAGAGAAAAATGGATGGTGTCCTCACCGAGGGAAAAAAGTAATGATGCCCGATGCACAAAAGGGAAAATGTGGAAAATGAATCAGAGTAGTAAGAGGTCAGAGGTCAAATTCTTCTGACATGAAGGTCAACGCCATTCCAGTTAATCTATAAAGTGCCATATATTAAAGAACGGCCTGATAGGCTGATAATGGCCTGCACCACCCATTGCTGCTAATCCTGTCTGTAATCCCTACACCTCCATATATCAATATAAAGGGTTCCTGTTAAAATAGATTGGTCATTTGCTCAACCAATGACTCAATCTACCCATGAACCCAATCACAACAGTGCACTTACATGTCAAAGTCAATAGCTCTGTGAACAGCACTATGAGCCTGTGATCATTCAAGTTCAGTTGAGGTCCTTTAGAAACACAATACCTTTTCCCTCCCGAAACTTTCCTGCCTGATCTATATACTGTCACATGAAATAAGTACATATAATAAATCGAAAACTTTGAAGGATAGTGGGCTTTCATAACACAACAAGAAAAAACTCACCTCGTCAAAACAACTATTATATTTTAAGTTTAAAATCAAGTATGCAAATAACTTTTTGTAATACAGAGTGATGATAACAACAAGAAACATGACAGCAGTAAAAACATTTTTTATTTAAAAATACTGATGATAAAAAAATTTGTCAAAGGATGATCCAGAGACAATGTTTTTTATACAAAGATTATTTCTAAAACAGCTGTGCTAAACACAGTTACTTTGGTAAAAAACATAAATCAAATGCTCAGGCGTCATGTGTACATTAGTCTTCATCTAGCCTGTGGACATTTGCCTGAGTTCATGGGTTGTCATTGGGCTGTCGATCACCTCTCATCACTCCTAAAAATAGCAGCCTGTGAGGGAGGTCAGGGTGTGACCATCCGTTCACCCATAAGCAACTGTGGCCAACGGTTTATCCAGTAATTAACGCAGAAGAGAGTCAGAGGCGATGAGCCAGAGATGCTAACATTAAGCGGTGCCAGAATAATAAAAATACAAACAGATGCAAACACTTTTACTATAAAATACTATATTGGAAACGATTACAAAAACGATTCACTAAAATGGTACATAAACCTCTGAGACAATGTTAGGTAGAAACTATAACTATCAAAGGTTAAATGCATAAATTCTATTCTATTTTATTCTATTTCATAAAATAATACCATTCTATTCCATAATGAAAACAATTCTAGCAAAGCCTGTTCTATTGCACCATGACAAGAATTCTATTATTTTCTATTGCGCAACGAAAATAATTATTTTCTGTTCTTTTCTTTTGTTCAGGTACAATCATTCTATTTTATTGTCTTACACAATTATATAAATCATGGCCTAGCATATTCTAGTCTACTGTACAATGGCAAGAATTTAAATGTAATCTATTTTATTCTACTTGAAAGCCCCGAACTTCAACATGAAAACAAGAAAACAAGAAAAAAAAACATTCCTGTAATGTTCCCTTCTGTAGCCTAAACTAATTTTCTAGACTTAATTTTTTCTACAAGGAGAGAACATGATGGAAATGTATTTTTTTTAATGAAAGCTTTCATCTGTAACCCGATGTCAGAACAGTGCTTTGTCAAGACCTTGACAAAATTCATGATTCAATTACATAAAAATAAACATAACATAAACAATAAACATAAAAAATATTTTCTGTTTATTGCACATGTTAAAATAAGCTTTTGAAAACCTTTTGATATGATGCCCTTTCTTCCCTTATGTTCTGAAAAATAGAACTCTGCCATTACGAGCAAGAGATTATTTCACACAATATTTTCTAAGGTGGCTCATCTAACGCTTTTTATTCATCTGGTGTCCTCTGGTTGCATTCAGAATTATTTATTTAATTTTTCAGACTCATTATTTTACAGGTTGTGCTTTCGTTCAGCAGAAGAAAATGCATTGGGTTAAATCCTGAACTTTCCTAAATAAGCAGCTTAGAAGAAAACCTTTTAACTTTATCTTACTGGAACAGTTATTGCAGTAGCATTTCTTCAATGGAGTTAATTTTACCATATTAAATAAATACCATCCTTTCAACTTTAAGGTTGGGCAAATTGGGTCCAAATAGCAGTAGATTACAAACAATGATGATTTGTACAAATTCTAATACTGAATTATTAATATATATATGTATTAATCACCTCAATGTCGTCTTAAATTGTGCTGAACCTGGCAAGATTCTTGACCTGTTTTCTGCACAACTCAACTCAGATTTGTTCTTTTGCAATATTGCGGGGAAAATCCCAATCCAACATGTGCTTATCAAGAGCTTAAGTTGAGGTTTGACTAGAAGACTGGAGACATTCTCATTAACATAAACATCTGATACCAACCAAATATTGTGAGAATGAGTCATCGTCAAAGATAGAATTACAGAAATTAAAGTGTTGCCTCTACCTCTGGTTTCCATGGTAACTTCTTGTACTTCTGGGTGAGGAACTTGAGGATTTCGGCATGATCTTTATTATGTGGGGTGCCAGCGTTGGGCTCATCTTCCTGCTGAAGACAAAGAATAAAGGGTCATCTTCTCATTCAATCATTTTCAGTATCTGTTATTTTATAGCACACTGCCATAAATAAAACTGCTGAACCCATGTTGAGGTCTTGGCTGGTATGAGCTGGTCTTCCAGCTGGTTAAGCATATGTCCAGTTGGTATCCTTCAATATTCATTATAACAGCCAAGCATGCAAGGTCATGGGTTCGATTTCCCGGAAACGAGCAAAAGTATACAACAACAAACTGTTTCTTGGCTGCACTGAATGTTGCTTTAAATAAAGCATCTTTAAAAGCCTACATTTGATTCAAGTCTACAGAGAAGTAACATTTATTTGTCACCTAAATATTCATATTTGCAGAAAATATAAGAACGTGCATTAACAGAAAATGAATAGTATGGGAAAACATTTATATTAATATATTTTAAAGTCCTCATAAAAGATGTTCTGGTTTCTGAAGAAAACGAAAGGGTAATTTTTTTTATTATTATATGCTTGTCAACCACCCAGTCAAACAAAGTTGGAAGCAATTTGTCAACTTTCGGGTGTTTTGAAAGAGGATAGGCATTTTCAATGGAAGAAAGAAATTTGTCATTTGTCAATGTATCACAGAGACATTGACTATGGGGTGCCGCAAGAACTGACAGATAGATGACATCTTAGTGCAAGAGAGAGTAAAGGGCTGCCTCATGGTTCTTGTGGCGCTGTATTTAATCATCAGTCTATTGAAAAACATATATACTCTATGATTGAGAAATGTAATAAATACTGAGAAATGTTAAATAAATCTATAGAATGTTTGAATATTTTAAAGTAAAGACCGCTTCCTGAATTTTCCAGAAGAATTAAAATCAACATTTGATTTCATGATGACTTTAATAATGAGAATTGAAACAGGTATTTTTCTGTTTCAAAATGCTAAAAAATCATAAAAAACAGTCATGGTAAATGTAAATACTAAACAATAAATAAAAGCAAACCTTAGCGATATACAGTTAGAATTTTACATTGCAAAACTCAAATTATCATAAAATTTCATAGGATGTTCTTGACAGCTTTCATGATCATAATACTGTATACTTGACTGTACTTTGCTACATATATTGTGAGCTCTCTAACGCAGCACATTTACAAGTTTAACTATCTCCAAAATCATCTTTATATGATCCAGTCACTTTCAATAATATTCATCTTTAGAGCAGCAGTAAAGAGAGACCATACAGCTTTTCTGAGCTTAAGTCTTTAATAGAGACCAATGAAACTTCTTTGTTTCGTTCTCAGTTCAATTCTCTTCATATTAATCTCTTTCTTTAACCACGTGTCACGTGTCAGTGTGCAGCGCTAATTGAAAACTGCACTGAACCATTACAAACCCGATTAGAAATGGCTTAAACTCAATACTGTCAATGAGCAGTCACAGTAACCGGGGCCTTTATATATTGTGTTAGTTATTATCTGCCCACTTTGACAGCTGAAATGACCGGCTAGGCCCGAACATCAAGCCATCATGCTGCTCACACCTTTTCAGAAATATATAACAAACTCTGGGGTTCCGGCCCCTGAGTCAGATATGTACAAACCCTACAATGGAAAAATGGTTATATTTTGGTAGCTGGGTCAAAAAACGGTTAAAGTTTTATTTTTGATACATTTCAATTTTTTCTCATTAGTAAACAGTTTGTTTATTGTAATTAAACAATATTAATAGCACTTTTAAAATACGTAGAAATTCGGTTTATCAGTAACATACTGCAAAATGACACTTGTCAACCTGTACTTACTGTTTCTACCTTGTGGTAGATATATGCAATTTTTTTATTTCAATGCCGCAAATACTGTCTGTAAGCTTCCTGGCTGTCATCTTGTTTTTTTACAATATAATGTAAAACGTGATGTATACCGGAAAGCAGGGTGTGGGCAGGGCTTGAGTACCGACCCGTTGGTATAAGTTACATGTGTGATTCCAGCCACTTTGAGTGAAAATAATTCAGTAAAATAATCCAGATAAGAGTTTTTCTATTACTATAATTATTTAGAGACATTATTTTAAGGTCAAAACACGACTTATTGTTGCACTGAAAGGGATAGTTCACACAAAAATGAAAGTTCTGTCATTAATTTCTCACCCTCAAGTTGTTTCAAACCTGGATATTTTTTGTTTGCTTAAAAGATACTTGGAAAAATGGTAGAAACATCGAGGTACCTTACAGCTTTCAATTCTTTGAACAGAACAAAAACATTTCTACAAGGGTACTACAAAGGGCAGTCGTTGCCTGGTGGTTTGGGTCTCGGACTCGTGATCCAAAGGTTGCTGGTTCGAGACTCGGTACCAGCAGGAATACCAAGACTGAGGTAGGACCCAAGTGCCAAATCCTCCAAGGTCCAGCCTGATCATTTTCCTGTCTGGACAGTCATGTAAACCCTTATCATTACTACAAGAACATGCATCACAGCTAAGCGTCTGGCAGGAACTTGATCTACAACCAGCTTTTTTGTCTAAATTCTAGCCTTATCTATTATTGCAATCACAATAAACCTGACCTGAAGTCATTCATCACCGCAAGATAAAGCACTAAATATAAAAGAAACTCTGAGATGAGTACTGGGCATCATAAACTTTCTGAAAGTGCAAGCACGGAACATTATTGAGGTTAATTAATTCTTCTAGTGCAGAGGTAAACAATGAGGTAAACAATCTCAGTCTGAGAGCAAAGGCCCCGGTGCATTTCTCACGACCGGTTAACAGCCGGAACGACAAAACACGGTCCCTCCACAAATCACATTTTAATTTTGTCTGCCCTGCGACGTGGAGGATAATGACCTGCACGATCTGTTTCATCTGTCATCTTTATCTCGCGTGAATAAAGCGGGAACAGCGGCTAGTCAAAAAGAAAAATGTTTTGAGATGATCTATGCAAGGTTAATGTATTCTTTACACAAAGGGAGATTTTAACCCTTTGGGAGAATGCGGCATGCTTACAAAAACAAACTTTCTTTAAGATATGACCCATTTGTTTAAATATTTATTTTATATTTAAAGCCACGCATTTAACAGATGCTTTTATACAAAGATGAAGGTTTAAGTGTAAAATAAAATACATATTTGCATATATTTCATGTTTATCTCCCAGAAAAGTAATGTTACATCCTCTGAAGTAATGTTACATCCTCTGGACATTTATAAGATCTAAAGTTGTAGAATCATTTGATAAGTATAGTTTTTAAGCCTTATCATGATATTCATTCTAAATTAATGTAGACCATGTGTTTAACTGTCAGCTTTCAACCTACAATCCAGTCAGAAAATACGGTTGTAGTCCATACCCAATGTCGATCAAGATCATTAAAAAAACATTATTCTACATTTAGTGTAAGTGTTATGACAGTACTAATAAAATATTGACACCATCAGCTAAAGAATGTTAAGTTGTACTGTTAAATTCTCAATATTGGTAGATATCAACTGGTGTTGAGTGCTGCTTTCCACATTGCAATGGGCTCAACTTGACCTTCCATTTCAAGTGCGATGACGAATCTGCAAAGAACTTCAACATTTGAACTTATTTACCAGACTAGCAATAGAAAATGTTCACCAAAAATGCTAATTCTTTCATCATTTACTCACAATCTGGGTATTTCAAACCTGTAAGACTTTCCTTTACAGAACACAAAAGTTGATCATTTGAAGAATGTTGCTAATTGAACGGCCATGGCACCCATCCGCTTCTATTGTATAGACACAAAACCAAGGGAAAAAGAAGAAGTGCGCATACTCATAACTTGTGCCCTGCATTCAACCCATCCTGAGTGCACACACACAGTAGTAGACACACACACCAACCGTGAACACACACCCGGACCAGTGGGCAGCCAATTATGCTGCGGCACCCGGGGTGCATTTGGGGGTTCAGTGTCTTGCTAAAGGGCTCCTAAGTCATGGTATTGCCAACCAGAGACTTAACCTCCAGCAACCCTAGGTTTAAGAGTCAAACGCTCTAACCACTTGGCCATGCTTATGGGTGCCACTTACCGACATTTTTCAAAATATCTTATTTAATCTAGTCATTTATCAGACTAGCTAAAAAAAGAAAAGTTCTGTAATCATTTACTCACACTCTTGTCATTTAAATCCTGTATGACTTTCTTCCACAGAACACAAAAGATTTTCAAAGAATGTTGGTAAATGAACTGCCCTGCCACCCAGTTGCTTCTATGGTATCGACACAAAACGAGTGGGTGCCAGTTACTTACATTCTTCAAAATTATTTTGTGTTCAGCACAAGTGATGTAGTAAAACAGGTTTGAAATTACAGTTTTTATTAAATATATATATCACTTTAAGTATTCAGCCACATCAATTAAATATGCATAGAGTCATGTGACAACGTTTATTATGAACTTTTTTGATAAGCTTTGTTTATCGTAATATTTTCATTTAAGGCATTTAAAATAGTAAGCAGAATGCAGGGTATACAAAGCAGTATGCAGTATTCTAGTATTCCCTTTTTATAGTGGAGTGCTGGTGCTTTAATGCGGTGAAAATTGCAGTTAATGATTTAACACTAAGCCAAACTTAATCTTGTGTAACTAAACACGATTTTCTGCAGTTGACTTTGCTTTCAGCAATGGCTTTAACAAAGCACCGGCTATAAACATCTCACTTCTTTATTACATCCACATGTGGCCACAAGCACAGCCATAATGTCTTAACCTCTAGAACGAGAGAAAGAAATAACAACTGTTCTCTAGTTGATTTTTGGGCTTAAAATAACAACTATATAAATGTTGCCAGGTTTCTTCATTCAAATTGTGTGAATGATATTGAGAAAAATATTCGAAATCATTTAGATTCTAGATGCTTGTTATATCTATTTGACTTCAGTAAAAGATGTGTGATTTTATATTATTTTGAGGTAATGGATGACAAATGTGAAGACACTCATTTCAGACACATTAGTTATACACTCATTTTCTTTACATTTGACATATGATTGAGTTGAATGCTCGGAGGTTGGAGGCAGAGAATTTTAAATATAAATACCTTTCTTCCCACTTCACCTGTGAGGAAACTAACATCAGGTTCTACTTGATGTCATATAAGAACCTTTAAAACCCCAAATGTTCTTTGTCGTGAAAAAAAGGTTTTTATATTATAAAAAGTTAAGACAGACTCCTTGAAACCAAAAGTGGTTCTTCTCTGAAGAACCCTTTTAGCACAATTTCACATTTGTAAGCAAATTTTTAAGCATATTTTCAAGGGTATATCTCACCTGTACCAGCCATCATCTCAGTTCAGAGAGTGCTGGTACAAACACACAAGCATCTATTCTGCGCTGCGTTTCCATGCAACCTTGGTTTCCATTGACGCAACACACGTATGACACAAAGTTGCCATTCTGGATCCTGGATAGAAGGTTGGAAAAATCATACTGAGAGCAAGAAAGAGGGGAAAATGTAACACCTGGCAATGAAAGCTGAATATGACGTCATTACGGTTTTCATGAGGATCTCCACCCAAAGTTTGTTATTGGAAAACCTTATTTCAGTGTTTTTGTTTTTTGAAATTGCCTGAACATCAAATTAAAATATATTTGTATGCACTGACGATACACATACAGTCGGCATAAATAAACCGTTTAAACCGTGGCAACGACCAATGACGTATTATGTACTGCTGAATGAATATATCTTATATATTCCTCCTTAAAGCCCTAAGGTGAGAAGTGAATACGATCACAAAGAAAAATGACAGGAAGTTCCTTAAGACGTCCAATTTTCTCCAACCATCTCTTTATTAATGCATGCTTCCTTAGAATACTTTTTTTAGAAAAAGTGCAGGATGTCCATTCATATTTGATCTCAAACTCTCATGTTTAGCAAAACAAAAAACCATTAGATGATAATTGTTATTGTTGTTAATAGGCCTGGTCAATCATGACAAAAATTAATATATTGAAATATATATAATAATTAAACTATTTTGCCTAATTTTAAGATCAGGCCAACCCTACTCTAACACGTTTAAGTTTAAAGTTACTTATTGATGAATTAATAATAGAAAAATAAATAAGACATATAAAATAAAATAAAAATAAAAATGATGAGATACATTCAACGGTTTTTAAAAACAATCTGACTGCTCGTTTCTGAAGTTTTATGTTACAATATTATGTTTAATAACATCATATAAAGATATTATATTGGCGAACCCATGACGTTGCAATTTAATAACCATTATATATATATTGTGATGATAAAACTATGTTTAAAATTGACTCAAGAATTCCAACACAGTGAACTTACATTTGTACTGCTTTGTAAAGAAAGTAATCCACCTTAACAGCAGGTGCAAGTCTCGCAACAGCATTCTTTTCAGACCACCGCTGACCCGGTGCCAGTCATGGCTTGTGTAACCACGGGAGAGTGACAGGCCAGCGGGGTGGAGAAGGCAGGGTATATCGGAGGTGACAGAGCTAGCATACATTCTCATATGAGAGAACAGACGGTCACATCACAGCTGTCACTAATAATCCCCAAACGCTCACAATGAGACAAGGCTTTGCTTTAGGTGCTTATGATACAGTCTGGAAACTAACGTTTTGATGGGTTTGCTCAGGAACATATGCTAAGTCCTTGTAACAGTGGCTTGTGTCTAAATTTCAATTTCATCGCTCCTCCTCCGGCTGTTCTGGGTGAAACATGGTGCTATTTTAAAAGACTATTGTTGTCAATACGAGTTAACACAGAAAGTAGCCAAAACCTAGTTAGCTGCCTGTACCAACAGTTACCGTCTAAAGCGGAACCCCTAAAAATAAGTCATCAGAAGTGCTCTAGAAAGGCAGCAAGTGTGCAAAGTTCACATAAATAACGCTATGAATGGAATGTCAATATTTTAACATTAGAATGTTGCTAAGCTAACAATTAACCTTCAAAATAAAGTCTGATTTTTACGCCGCCCCCCCCTGCGCTGTAGGCAACACGCCAGCTTTAATTCATGCTTGTGGATCGTTTTCGATTTGGACAGTCAATGGCCACTGGGCGTCATGGTCTGCCTAGGCAGGTAGGACCGAAACAGACGTACGAAACTTTAAACGCAGCCCATTTTTGCAGGCAACAATAATCTAACAAGAATATGACCAACATGTTAATATTGGATGAAGTAATTAATTTTTAGTTTTATTTAACAATGGTATCAACGCAAACTGGTGTATATAAATTGTCATTATTTATATGCTTTGTTGTATTTTTTTTTAATGTACTCATTTATAATAAATTTATTTTATGAATTAAATAGTTATATGTATTTATTTGTTCATATATTTATTTATAACTTTTAATGCAAGTACAATGTTTTCATTAATGTTTAATGTGTCCTAAAATAAGCAATTTGCCTTATTCTATAATGCTTTGAGGCAAATATTTCTCTCTTCCATTAAAAGTTATTCTACTGGCCATCCAAAATTGAACTGGCTAGAAATACTTCAAATGTAATGGTAGCTGATATAATTTTCTTGTTAGTTTTTTTTCAAATATTGAACAGCGATGCTATTCTTGTAGACTTTCAGTCTGGGCCACAATTGCATTTCAAAATGTGATGTTGCTTTGAAATTGTCTATAATTTTCTCTGTAAACGTTCAAGAAGGAAGTTAAAGTCAACTGGAACGGAAAAGAAAACAAAGCTCTCAACGGTAGAGTGTAGTTACATAAGTCATATTAAGTGAATGGACCTGCAAGATTGAACAGTGGAACATTGATGAATAAATATGACATTTTACTTTACTTTTACCTGTTCTGCACATATCCGTATGGAAAGCCCATGACCTGATCACAGAATGGTACGAACTCTGCAATGCAAGGAAATTGAAAAGTGGGACAGTAAAACTATATTGTGCCTGACTGCAAACCTGCAGGTAACTAATTTCCTTCTAAAATTTCAGCAGCTGAGGACTGTGTAATATTAATGGCTTGGGGTGCGGCATATGCTTCCTGAAGTAGAGAGGATACAGATTAATAAATCTCAACAATAAATAAATCAAATTAAATAAATTCTGGCCATATGCTAGTGTTGTTGAGCTTGTTGTTGAGCTGGTGCAAGATTCATAAATGATTCTTAAAAAGAAAAATCTTCTGCCATGTTTTTAATTTATTTTCTAGTTTAAGACAAAGTAAATATCTTTATTTTCTTGGTAAAGACAAAGTAAGTATTTTATCACAAAAATTTAACAAGTAATCCATGACAAAATTTTCATTTAGGGGGTTTAGTATCACTTAAAAGCAAATTTAATAAAGCATTCTTACGTAAAACCCATGAAATGTAATGAAATGAACCAAGGCTTTGGGAGCAACCTTTGGCATTTTACAGATGGTGACTGTATGGGCAGACCATGTTATGGAAGCCAAAATGCAATCAAATTTTCGGTCAATGTTTTTCTCATTCCGCCCATCGATATGGATGCGGCCAAACCGAAACTCAATGGACATAATCCACTCAGTGCTCATGAAACCAAGCTCAACACCGGCTCCTGGCACTGCTCTGGACCTGATTTATTAACTCACTAATAGGCTTATGGCTGCCACCCCATCACTGACATTTCTGCTGAGCGGCAATCTCTTGCTTTTGTGTGTACGCTTGTGTGAGTCAAGCCTGGTGGTTCCTTCTAATTCACCTTTCCTATGGACTCTCAAGTCAAGTTTAGTTACATTTTATGTACACTATTTTTATATGTCGAATAACCTGACCTCATGCATGCATCACTGCTTTTAGTTTTTGTGGTTTAAAGTGCTTTCATAACCAACCCCCTCTTTAATGATTTCCTTCTGGACATTTGTGCATTGCTTTAAATGTGCCCGCTCACAAATGTATGGGCAATTTATAAAAGATCCCCACAATAAAAACCCATTTAGCCTTAGCGGTGTCCTCTGACCACGTGGCTTGTAATTATTTTCCCATCTTTTTTCTGCTCAGTTCATGCGGCTGCACTGTTACAGATGGAGGCACGGCCGTAAGCTACATGTGATGAATCTCATTATTATACTAAGCCTCTAAAACACTGTTGATGAGAAATGAGCCATACATACATACAATGACTTTGGTTCAAAGAGCTGTAGGTTTTGGCATACTTTCATACTATTTAAACTTTTTTATAGTATGAAGTATGCATGCTGTATAAAGTACCTGATTTTTTTGGTAGACATGTAGTATCTGAAAGACCTACTACTATGTGTCAAAATGTGTAGTATGCAACCACAACACATGTGTAGTTTGCCCACATTGCAATGCATCTAATGACCTTTGACTAGACAAAATGACATCAATCATGATTCTGCTTCACCTTTATTATTATTGTTTTTGTTTATTATTATTGTATAATATTATTTTTATGATTATTATTATTATTATTATTATTATTATTGGCATACACTAACGATTTCGATACAAAAATCAATAATAGTGTATCTATTCATTTATGTTAACAACAACAATAACAATAATCATAATCATCATAATTGTTCTTGAAATTTATTATTTAGTTTAGTTGTTGATTTAATAAATTTCATTTAATAATTCTTATTATTATTTGCATAGTATTTTTATTATAATTGTTATTATAGGTAATTGTATTGTCAGTATTATTAGTATTAGAATTACTATAAAATAAAAAGATGAAGAGGCAAATGACAGCATATCTAGAAATAAGTTAATTTATAATATAAAAAATACTAAAGTGTTATAAGTTACAAATATTTTCTCTAATTTTCCTCCTTACATGTTAAGTGTATTCTTACCATGTCTTCATATATTTTACTCAAAGCCAAGCTAACACAACTATTCCACATGCATACAAAGTTTTAATATATTTAAATAACATAATTAAAAAGAGAAGACATCATTTTTCTATAATTGCATATTGCTTTTAGCCAGGACTGTATAACTGTGTACATTTTCTGTATACCATACATTAAATCCACAGGAAAGGATAACAGAAACCCCAAAAAAGAGGTGACAATACATTCCAGCTACTTGATCAACACAACACATCAGTCTAAACATTCAGTGTAAGGTCAGTTCACTGCAACGCTGAGCACAGGTCATTAAAAAACCTCACGCTGTTCTGTGTCGCTTGACTGTAAATTCCTGATGGCTGGCAATTTCCGCTACGTGGGAGAGAAATTTATGGGCCATAGCACAGGAAACAAATAATATTTAAATACAAAGTTGCACAAGCCAGAAGTACAAGACACAAAATGTATCTTTTGTGTAGTTGATGGAGCATAATTAGCAAAAATTACAAATGATTAAAAAAATTACGAGGGAACGTATTATTATTTCAAAATCAACTTCTTATATTCAATTTCATTTATTTTTATTATAAGTTATAATATACGTTATAATTATAATACATTTTGAAATTTGTAGTTTTTCTATACAAGCATATGTATATGCTAATATAGAAAAACTAGAAATGTCAAAATGCTTACAAAGATTTATTTTTAGTTATTCACATATATTTGTCAGTGGTGGGCAAGGCTTAGGTCATGAATATTTATTATATTTTGTGACTGATAGACAGATATTGCTGTAGTGGAGCTCTAATCATAATGGGATTACTGTGTCTATTTGTACACTGCTAAAGCAACAAAATGTGTATGGTAAAACCTGTTGAACTTTTCTATATTTAATAAAATGTTATAAACGCAGAGCACAATTTTTTTTATAAATTTCAACTAAATAAAATTCGTATTAGACAATACCTAATAAGAAAATAAGAAAATAATTTCAGTAGATTTTTTTCCTTTTCCTTTATTTGTATGCCTTTATAATTGAAAATAATTATTTTGAAAGTAATAAAAAAAAATTTAAATAAACGATAAAATGTGTTTTCAGTATGTTATCATCCTTTTATTGATTTACTTAGTTGTATTATTATGTCTTAGTATTACTTAATTTTATTTAAAACCAACTGCAGTTTTATATCAATACAGTTTTTTCTGTATTTTTAAATACATTTAAATCCTTTTTGACACTCTATCATATACAAATGCCCAGTAGGTGAAAAACTTGTGTGCAGGTCCAGGCAATATAGCAGGTATAATACAGAGTTCATACCAACCGCGAATTAAGCGTTAAGCATGAGTTATTTACATGTTAAGTTATTGCAGAGCAAAAAAATAGACATCCCATTTGCAAATGCCATTTTTCACATGCATTTCGTGCTTGGTATAAACCTACTGTGACAACAACAGGACGATAAATACAATAAAATAAACATTTATGAGACCACAGTTCTGAAAATTTCTATAATGTACATCAAGTTACATAAAGTTAACGTAGATCTTTCACTTGTTTACTACACAGTTAACATATGCAAGTGTGTATAATGCACAGTGACGTAGCAGAGATGACTAATAATGAACATATCTTGTGTATGAATATGTATATCCATACCCAGTAGACCTCATTTTCCCAGCAAAGGTGTTCAGAAAATATAGAAAGCAAGATGAGAATAACATTTTTGATTTCCTTGGATCCCACCATCTGTCTTTTATAAACTCATGATGAAAAGAGTGGTATCTATATTTCAATATCTCACTGGGAGCAATACTTCAATCACCGCGGGCAGGCCTAAAAATCAGTCCACATGTAAGAAACTCATTGATTCCTACCACACATGTTTGCAACACGCTTTTGTCCACATAGACGACTGCAATGGTAAATACAAAGTATAAGAGACAAATCACAGTTAAATACAACTGGCATACTGGCATAAAACTATCAAAAGGAAAACCCCTTTAATTCATGAGAATAATATTGGCAATAGAAGAGCTGTGATCAATGACAAAGTCAAGTCATGATCATGTTGAATGAAGCTTTCTGGCTCAGAGCAGGAAAAGATCTGCGGTCATTTCTGCTCTTAATATTCAAAGGCATCTAATTACAAGGAATTAGTCGGGCTCAACACGGCAAGATCCTGGGCATGTGCAAGCAGTTACCATCATCTAAATGTGTTTGCCATTAGTTTATGCTGTGGAAGAGTGGATCGGGTGAGCATAAAAAGTAACTTGGTGTATCATGCACATTTTTATCTAAACTGTTAGGAAGTTTGTCTCATGCTTTGGTAAAAACCTTTCATCTTCACTGATCATTTGCTTAATAGCAATAGACATTTACAAGACAGACCGAAACCCCCAAGCTTTAAATGTTGAAGAGTCAAAGTTGTAAAATGAAAAAGGGAAAATTTGGTTTAATACCCTTTTCACAAAAATCTATAATTATTTAATCTAAAAGGGTTTCAGCAAAAGACGTATATCAAAGCTGTTTAGCAGGCCTTTAAACCACCAAAAAGGTGTACCAACCTAACATGCTTGAAGAAGCGTACTTTTTGTTGTTTGTTTATTTGGGATTTGATGTTAGAAAATGTTGCATATTAATATTAGTTATTGGTAGTAGTATTTAAAATAACATTATTTTGCAGCATTTGGCAAATTATTTGCTTATAAAAAGTGTTTTTATTGTGTAAATTAACAAACACATGTAAGTTTATTTTATGTTTTATGTATTTAAATTATTATTTTATATTCTTATTTTCTTATATTCTTCCTATTATTTTTTATTTTTTATTTTTTACTATTTTACGTCAGCATACTGTTTCACATCAACACAACAGTGTAAATTTACATGTGTTTCAAATAAGTCTGTGAGGGGATTAATCGTGATTGATTGGATCCAGAATAAACAATTGTGTTGAAATTTTATTGGTGGGATTTTCTGTTGAAAACATTTGGACGGAGATAAATAAGAAGGATCAGCAAAGGATGCTTGAGACAGAAATCAAACTTGGGTCTGACCGACTACATTTCACACCAACAACAGTGCCATTGATGCTGACAGGATTTGTATAGTATTTATTTGGAAAATATTTACAAATATTTGTTTATTTTTAACAATAATTATAATATAAAGTAGTTTAAATTACTAATGGGAAATTTGTTTTAGTTTTAGATTTTAGTGATTTTTAAATTGTAAATGTATCCCCACAAAAAAGTCAACTCCCATCACAATTGTTCTATAGAACAGTAAACATACTTTATTTTTTCTATTTCCTAAAAAACTGAATTGGGAGATCCGAGGTGTCAGAAGGACAGCAACAAGATGATATCAAACTAATTAGCACAATCCTCTTAAAATGCAAAAATATAAAGAATAAAGCCAAAGATGTACCTTATATGGTTTTTATAGACTCAAGGTATTTTTGCTCCTCAAAATAACACACACAGAGTCCATCTGTCCTGTGCCATGACATATGTTCACTATAACTCATCTCCCGCACTTCAAAATACTCGTGACAAATTCACAAACCCAGCAGGTACAAAACCATAACCAACACTTACAAACCAGGCCATATGGACTGTTGGTGACACTGTCTTTAATTCAAAGTCTAGCGCCCCTTTTCCATTTATAAAAATAGAAAAGCGTCTGCAGTACATTTGTAGTCTGGGACAGAAGAACTAAGAGGCCGAGCAGGAGAAATCAATGCTTTTGCAGGGAAGATCAATCACGGGGCCGGCGGGCTGATAAAAATCAATGTGAAGTGAGGGCCATGGCTTTTATTTCAATAGGAGACCGTGCATTATGTACTGTAACACACTGTTGCAAAATAAGAGAAAGAGAACAGTGGGTTTCACAGGAGGAATGTGTAGGGAAAACTTGACTTCTGACTACAAAGTTTGTGAGAAACCTAATCTTAAACAGTATGTCTAAGGAACGCCCCAAAACGTTTACAGGTAGAAAGAATGCAGAGCATTATATAAATTTAGGTGGGTTGAACCTTACAGCAAACAGCAGAAGTTGATAACAGGAGGTTAACTGAGCATCAAAGTTCACAAAGCAGGGATGTGTTCGTAGGAGAAGTTGGTTTGAAAATATAGTTCATGATATTAATAGGTGATTTAGTAATACTGTTTTCTCATTAATCCGTTCAGTTCGATTTAAAATCATATTATTGCTGTAAATAAACGTACATTGCATTTAAAAAAAAATTTGTATCATATTTTTGCTCAATGTTGTTTTATTTCATGATATTTAAAAGCGTGGTTCTGCCCAGGGATCAATCGTATGCGTGCTTAAACAAAACAGCGCTTCTTATATCTTAACAAACTAAATGTTTGAAAAATAACATTTGAAAATTACGGGAAGATCACGAAATGTTGCTTATAAAACATAATAATAAGGAACTATGCTTCTAACCACAGCTTTGCAACTGTAGTTTCGATCAAGCAACTTTGCGTTGTTGTTTGCCAATGTTCGTTGGAATGATGTTTTTGAGAAACACTTGAATTGTTGAACTATGCTGAAACAATGCAACTTGGGAACGTAGTTTGCCAACAATGCTTTTGGGAAATGCAACCCTGATCAATATATTATTTTTAAGCATTAAAACTTTATTAAGCAGAAGGTTGTAAGCGGTGCATCTTTAATGTGTCTTACTCTGAAACAGACTTAACGTAAACATAAAATACTATATAACCAAGGGTTCTTGTAAACGTCTCGTAAAATTTTATAAACATAAATGCTTAGGAACTCAACATATATTCACAGTGTTAAAAAAGGACGGTCTGTAAAACACTCACTAGCTATGTTTCTATTATATAAGTGACTTTATTAATGCAAATGCTAGAATTTATTCTGTAAATCATAGTTTTATCATTGTCAGATAAAAGTTTATCCTTTTCAATTGTTAAAATGTATGCTCATCTTGGCATTTCCATCCAGGTTGTTTTGCGATTGTACAAAATGGAGCTACTGATATTTCAGGAATTGTGTTCTACTTACATGCATACATTAATGTTATAGTAGTTAAGTAGCAATGAAATTGCTCATTACATTTATGTTCTTAAAGGATTCTTTCATTCAAAGCGTCTTACAGAGCATTAAAGCTAAATATTTTATCAGCATATGTGTTCTCTGGGGTCGAACCAATGACCTTTATATTGCTAACATAATACTGTGCTGTACCAATTGAGCAACAGGATGTCACAACAACAAAAACTTATTTAAATAAAATTAATAATACATAAAGTCCTGGAATGACTTTAATAATGTAGCTTATCATTAGAATATAATTGCATATAATCAAAATGAATGGGCAGCTAAACAGCATCACAATAGCAGCAGCATTCTTTTGCGCCATGGCAAAAGAACAAAGCCGTACGCCATACAAAAACAGACTTCATAATGTGAGAAAAACTATAGGAAAACATAATAACACATAAACAGTAGAGAACTGAAACCTAAATGTATTGTAGATGTAAAATAATGTGGATTTGGGTCAATTTGATGAGAAATATTTGAGATCATATTGAGATCTTTAATACTTTTGACTTTTACTTACAGACTTCTGAGCTCAGTGTGTGACATTGTTAAGATCTCTTTTGAAACTAATGGATGGATTTATAAGATTACTTTCAAAAAGGACAGTTCTTTAATCATTTACTTCCACTCTAGCCATTATAAATGTGTATTATTTTGTCTTATGCAGAACACAAAAGAATGTAATTAGAAATATGCTGGTAATCAAAAACCAAGATACATACATGTACATAAAACAATTCAATAGGTACCTAAATGTTATTTTGTGTTCTGCAGAAGAAAGAGAACCATACAGGTTTGAAAAAATGTTATAATGATATAACAACTTTACATTTTGATGAACTTTCACTTTAAATACACATCTGTGATTTGTAGACCTTAAAAACATCTTATTACATAGTTAATATACAATAGAAATTAATACAATTTTTATATGCTGTAAATATACATTTTTTATGTACGCTTTATGTTTCCAATCCTATTTTAAAAAAATGTCTGCAAGGAAAAACATCACTAACATTATGATTTTTTAATACAAATTTATATCCATCATCTACTGTACATCGCAATTTTACTATTTCACCACCTTTCCATGCATTGTCGACAGTTTGGCCTTTAACTCTCTGATTTTAGGCAGCTAGGAACAAGCTGTGAAAAAGAAACTTCGCAACTTCCACACAACCATCATCAAAACTTTAATGTTAGACATTGAACCTTTGCCCCAGCAGAGCCTTGAAAACCTTTTCACAGAAGACAAACCCAACCTAAATGAAATTGGTCTCAATGTCTCCATCCTCTTCTCCTTCTGTCTATGAATTAGAGAAAAGAGCTCTCAGGAGTGCCTGGAGCTGCTCTGAATCCAAGTCCTCATTCCATCCTTCAGGAACATCCCCATCTCCTCAAAGAACCATGCTGCCCTTCGCTGGGTTAAGCCAATTACCTGCAGGCTTTGAGGAGCACAGAATAATGGTGAAGTCTAAATCACGGGGAGCCGATCTACCTGGGGCCAAGATACCTTCAGCCACCTTTGAAATAACCCTGACTCAGAGACCCAAACTCCTCAATCTTGCTGATATATTGAAGACTTAGGCTGAAGTGATAGGATAGAGGAACCGAGAGAAGTAGGCGATAGAAATATTTTTTTAAATGGAATAAAAGAAATAGAGAAGGGGCATTGGTTCACAGTCATTGGTTAAGACCGTTTATTTCCACAGAGCATTTCACTAGAAATATATTTAAATGCTTTAATATATAAATGATATAGATCTTTGAAAGAACAACAGAAACACATATATATTTTTGTCCCTGTATCATGTAGAATTGTGTATAAACAAGAATGAACTGATTCAACTAAATCGGAAGTAAACACCAACTCTGGGCGCTTTACAAAACATTGTTTTATAGACATATAAAATAAAATTTAGGATTATGTTCATTTTCTGTTTAAGGTATTTAATGGGCTTAATGAGAGAAATGCTGCACTCTTTCCAATTACCATAATTGCCTCAGTGTCTATTGAAGTGGGGATTGAAATGTGATCATGGAAAACATGGCGCCAAAAAACGGTTGAGAAAGCGCAACTGGACAGTTGAACAGAGCTACCTGTTAGCCCATTTAAAAGGACATCATTAAAGAAAAAATTGTTCTGGGTCTTACATCACCCATTCTGTCATTTGGTTAAAAACCCTTCAGCTTCTTAAAGTCCCCTTCACTGCTTCACTGGACCTTAAGAGTCTTTTTAAGGATTAATATGCTTTATGAATTATTTTTTTTGTACTTCTTTACTTTGGCTATAAGGGGAAACGTCGACATTTCTAATAATCTCTTTACTAATATTGTAATAACCTCTTTACTAATATTGTAATAACCTCTTTACTAATATTGTAATAACCTCTTTACTAATATTCTAATAACCTCTTTACTAATATTCTAATAACCTCTTTACTAATATTCTAATAACCTCTTTACTAATATTCTAATAACCTCTTTACTAATATTCTAATAATCTCTTTACTAATATTCTAATAACCTCTTTACTAATATTCTAATAATCTCTTTACTAATATTCTAATAATCTCTTTACTAATATTCTAATAATCTCTTTACTAATATTCTAATAACCTCTTTATTAATATTCTAATAATCTCTTTACTAATATTCTAATAATCTCTTTACTAATATTCTAATAATCTCTTTACTAATATTCTAATAATCTCTTTACTAATATTCTAATAATCTCTTTACTTGGAGCAACTCTTCGCACTAAGATTAATTTTGATAGGGCCCTGGTCTCCACATTATTAAACTGTTCTTTTATGTACAGTCGTTTTTATATATGTGTATTTACATTTATTCAAACTAAAAGGAGACGAAAACTATGTGACCAAACACAAAATGTTTTTAGACACATTACATTTTTGCTGACAAATTTACATATTTGAACAAAAGTCTGTATGCTCCGTTTCCATTTACAAATAAATTTTGAAGGGCTTGCACGTCGACACATATCTGATCGGTTTCTTTTCAGAAGTTATATAACAGACATAGATATGTATTGCATAATGCTTCAGTGGCATAATCACAATATGAAATAAAGAACCATAAAAACTTCTGGTCTGTTTCCTAAATAACAACAACACGTCAGCGAGGTGGTCCTCTCCATACAGCTGTGCGCAGACTTATCAACAAGAAAAAACAGCAAGAATGATTAAAGAGCACTGCTTCTTCCTTCGTGTGTAACAACCTCAACATTGTCCCAAAATGCCTATTGTGGACTTGTGCCCAGTGCCTTATAGATCTGTACTTAGCAGGCCCACAAACAGGCTATTGCACTTAAACTGCGTGGTAGACACTAAACAGTTCGCCATGTAATCTGTTTGTGTGTGAACCGAAATTGTAAAGTAAGTTTCACATCTGAAACATGAAATGCATTCGGTACATACATACAGCAAACCAATGGTACTGAACTGAAATGGTTCGGATCGAATACGCATACCGTTCAACTCCTATCGAATAGTGTTTAGGCTTTTATGTTACACAGGCAAAATGACCTTAAAATTAACAAGGCTTAATTTAAGCTAAACCTGTTGGCAACTTTTTTACAGTCCATGCAGCACAGCTAATAAAACGACAATACGACCAATTAGTCTGATCTATCTGAATGTAAAGCTCATTAAGAGGCGTCTATTGGCCCTGAATGGGTTGTGTTAACATAGCAGTGGTCTGGCAGGGATGTTGATATAATGTGCCATCTATTTTGACTGCCTGTCCGGCTTCACATGCCACTGATGGTGATTAACTTATTTCTTTTACAGCTGTTCGGGTCAGGGGAAGACTTCTTACAATAAAGACAGACTGAGAACATACATGTATTTCCTGGTTGGGCTCGGGGAGGCAATATCTATCACTGCTTGGCTGACAGATGGCGTGACATGCCAGCCCACAATGTGCCAGTGAGGTTAGAGAGGTTGTGTAAGCAATTTCCAATTAACGCCATTACAGACATTTGGCTTTAAACAAAGAAAAGGAAGTGTGCCTGCAATTATTTTAAGATGAAAACCTGGCAGATTACAAGTTCCTTGAAGACACCAGACAGTCTCTTTGAAGTCAAAGAAAACTATATGGTATGTGAGTAAACCTTTAATCTCAGCCTTCTGCTAATTATTCCTCCACTCTGAATGCCTACAGCTTAAGTTGACCTACAATACCCGCTCCGTCTTCAGACTTTCCTTTCTTCTGCATCAGCCATTAATCCAACAGGAAGGATTGTAAACATGGTGATCGGCCTTTTCTGCTCATAGACATTTAAACAATCAATGGCGGTTTAGAGTTTAAGTGGGGCTTTTACTTCTTCCAGGGTCTGCTGGTGGCATCATCGCACATTATCTGTTGCATAGATTCGGAGGCAATTATAAGAAGAGGATGGAAGCGGTCTGAGTGGATGTTTTGTCGATTTGATTCGAGACTGCAAACCTCTCGTGTCTCTTAAGGGTTTTGTTGTTCTGTCTGTCTAATGCAAGCTTTTCTACAAACTTTTGGGCGGTTGTGCATCCGACCTTTATACTGACAGAAACGCTGAGCTCAGATACAAGGTGTCATCTGAGGAAAGTCTGCAGCGTCATTAATATGGATGATACCAACGGGACGCCCTCCATTCCTTCACCTACGAAGAGTCACTTTCTTCAGCTTGGGAAAGGTCAGAAGAGGATTGTGACATAACCACAATTCAATACTTTGCAAAAGGCAAATGATGCGCAAAACATACAGAATTCAGGGACGTGACAAGTGCATTATGGGTCTAAATGGTGTGTTAACAAATATGTAAGAACTGAAGCTTTGAGGAGGAAACCGAGTTGTCAGATTGTAAAAATATGGATAAATGGGCACACAAGTATATCTAGGCTTTTAAGCTATTAATTATCTTCCAGGCAAGCCTGTGAACCGCTATGTCCTTACATTAGCAGAGTGCAGTACTATCTCTAATGACTGTGCTTTTGAAGCAGCACTACATTACAATTTCTTTTCGACATCCTGAAAAATAAATTATAACACTATAGGAACAGTTCAGCCTAAAAATAGCATTCAGAACACTGTGATATTTAGAATGTGGCGAACACGTTTAGAATCAGGCCCGGGTCGTGTTCTAGTCTCATGTGTTTCAGTAAACATCAACTCCCCAGCCCACAATTCAATACTTTGTGAAAACAAGTTTATTGAAGTGTGCTATTTGAATACTTATTTTAAACTTTAAATAGGAAAGCATGCTCTACTATACTTGAAAGTGGGCCAATATAGTCCCAAGTGCTATTAGTACACTAACAAGTTCGCTCGTAGTACATTGATATTATTGAACCTACTAAATAAAGTATACATATTCTTAACCTTAAGAATCCTTATAAAAGTGAATTTCAAGTATACATATTTTTGGAGTATCTTACAGGTAGAAAACAAAACAAAACATAATATTTATGTATATATATATATATATATATATATATATATATATTACTGGCACTGATTTAATTCATGTTTACCTTTTTAATAAAACATAAAAAAATTTCATATTTATGCCGCTGTTTTCGTTCAAAAAATGCATCTGCCATGCAAAGAGATACACATATTTTAAAAGTTTTATTGAATTACATTTGTTTTATTTTTTCATTTATGACACACTATATTGACAAAAGTATTTGCTCACCTGCATTGATTTGCATATGAATTTAAGTGACATCCTTATCCCAATCTATAAGGTTCAATAGGATGTCGGTCCATCTTTGCAGCTATAACAGCTTCAACTCTTCTGGGAAGGCTGTTCACAAGGTTTAGGAGTGTGTTTATGGGAATTTTTGACCATTCTTTGAGAAGCTCATTTGTGAGGTCACACACTGATGTTGGACAAGGTGTTCTATCAGGTTGTGGTCAGGCCTCTGTGCAGGCCAGTCAAGTTCATCCCAACTAGACTCTGTCATCCATGTCTTTATGGACCTTACTTTGTGCACTGGTATACAGTCATGTTGGAAGAGAAAGGGACCAGCTCCAAACTGTTCCCACAACGTTGGAAGCATGGAAATGTCCAAAATGTCTTAGTATGCTTTCAGAGTGAGAGTGATTAAACTGGATTTTGATTATTTGGATGATTGAGCGAATACTTTGGGCAATATAGTGTACATTTAGTGTGACTTTTTTTCTGTAACAGAATTCTATGAAAAATTTATGTTATTTTTTAAATCGCTTTTGAAATAACTATTGCTTACACTATTGCACTAACATATTCTGCTAATTTAATGTATTTCGCCTAAATATGTCCAGATGAAAATTAAAAAATGTACCAATACTTTTCTTTCACTTGATAACAATGTTCTGCTTGCAATGAACTATGAGTATATTACTCACCTTAAATTTACTTGAAATGAACCATGAGAATAACTACAAAAATGCCTAAAAAATAGCCCAACCCAGAATATTTAAATTGCCTGGAAGTCTAGTACCAGGTCTGAACACTGAGTGTGGTGGAAGCGTAGCAACCATCATATTCTGCAGGGATGTGAGAATTCATTCGGAACAAGTCTTACTGTAGATGTGAAGCAGATAGGCAATCAGTGTTTATCAGTTGTACAATTATTATTGCAGTGCATCATGGGAATAAGTGCACTATGGTTTCAAACGCCGCTACAAAATGGCCATTTGACTGTAACTAGGGATGCACTGATATATCTGTAAAAATCTTTTACTCTATATACAGCCAATGCTTCCAATAAACAAAAATGTGTTATTTATTGTTTTGCATTACACTTATCTATTAATTCCCATTTAATTTGTTGCAGATGGGATTACAAGCACAGGTATTTTCTTAAGGAAACACAAATCTAGATCTCACTCAAGTGTGGTTTGGAATGAACGCCACATGTCTCTAATAACAATTATATAATCATTTATAAAGAAAGACATTCAGCAGAAAGAAAGTTGTGGTTTAACTCTCAAGAGACCGTATAAATACAAGAACAAGAAACAGAATTTTTCTTTTTTTGGTTGAACTATCACTTTTATGTCATTAAAACTGAGGCCGAGAAAGATTATATTGAGATGTCAGAGATATTGTGGAGACAGAGGTAACATGGAGATAAAGATATAGACGTAGATATAAAGACAGAAATTGAGATGATAGAGATAAAATGGAGATAAGCTCAAAGACAACCATCAGAATAACTGTCAACATAAAATAACAACCATAAATAAATCTTGAAATGCTACGTTTAAACCCCAAATAGGCATATAAGCAATTGTTTTATACAAAGCAAAGTTCAATTGTGCAGCTTTAATGTTGATACAGCTTATATCCGCAAACTTTATAGTTGTGAGGAGTGTGTGACATTGAGAACGTGAAGTCGAACTACAACGTAGTTTTGCATTCACGGCACAGCACTGGCAATGATAGATTTATGTCCAGGCACATAAATCACTTCACCAGCAGAGCATCTGTCACGCTTCTCTGTTTGTCCACATCATGCTCCACAATCTCCATTTCATTATGACTTGACAAATCCCTCCCTCACAGCTTTACAGCCATTTAAACACAAATCTCATGAAATGGTGTGACTAATCAAATTTTTGTTGACATATTTCCAGTTGAAATGTAAAGCTGCAATACATGGGCTTTAGACTTTATTTTACATTAAACATAAACAAAGATCATCTTCATTTAATATCAATCAAACACTTTTTAGATTCCAAAATAAGAGATTCTAATGCCTATTCAAACACTTTAATGGAAGAATGTGCTTGTGGTTTGCTCAATTTTGGTCCCCACATGCATGGGACAGGGAGGGGAAGGTGTCTGTGTGGTTGAGAGCAGCTGGACTAACATGTGTTAGATTGAGATACTGCGTATGTGCTGTGTTTGAGATGAAAGGCACTAAAAGCCAAGGAATGGACTGAAATGTAGTCATGTCTATTTGGATAAATTTTTGGGATGAGTAATGGCACTGTTAATGATTTAAGCAGTGACCTTGCAATGCCTTTGGCCAATTTTAGAGTGAATCTTCATGCAAGCCTAATATAAGAAGTCAGGTGTTTTTTAAAACGGAAATAATTTATCAGGGGATCATGTTAGAATTCTGTTAGAAATAGCAATTTTGTAAGCAAAAATAATTGTACTGTTCATATGTCTGCTGATCCTAGGTAATTTGACAAAGTTATACGTTTACAAAAAATTCTCACTCTCTGATCGTTTTAAATCTTTTTATATTTTTATGTTCTAATGAACAAATAAATATATTTGGAAGAATGCTAGTGACCAAACAGTTCTTGGATGCTATTGACTACCATAGTATAAAAATAAACCATTTTAAAATTGTTTAAAAAAGTGGCCCAAACCCATTTGCTTTCCTTCATTCTTCAAAATGACTTGTTTTGTGTTTAACCGAATAAACAGTGTTATAAAGTTATGTTTCCTACTACGGTGGTCAATTGGATCCAAGAACTGTTTGATTACAAGCATTCTTCCAAATATATTTTCCTGTGTTCATAACAAGAACGACATTCCAACTCAAATGTACGTATATGATGACAGAATTATTCATTTTGGGTGAACTATCCTTTTAAATAGTAAGGATTACAATGTCCTTGTCCCTTTCATGTAGTTTGTAATGTTGCTGTTTGCAAATGTAAGGCAAAATTTAACAAAAGAAGTTATTAAAAAAGGAGTCGATGCAAAATTTGTTTAACTTCAGGTCACATCCGATTTGGTCACTGCCATGACCGTATACGTTTAGCTTGGAGTGACTGCAAAAGCTAGATGAGTGGTTTTATTTGTACAGGTTGTTTGGAAAAAAAATGGTACACCTTGTATATACCTAAACTTGCTGTTGGAAACTTTATAAAACTAAAATAGGACCTTTTAAATACAAACCAACTGAACTGTCTGACAAAAGTGAACTCAACTTGATTTACACTGAAACATAAAATTGAACTAAATTTCAGCATAGTAGGGCTGTAAACCCTCGACATATCATGAGAACTTACTGCGTTTTCGTCTTCCTGGCTGTTGCTGGTGTCCTCACTTTTGCGAAATTTATCCGAGGATTGCGGGTCTCTCTTATGGCTTGTATCGGTTCCCTCCATCGGCCTCTCGCCATCTATAAATGACAGAAACCATATGAATTCACTATATAACACCAGAAGCACTGTTAGATGATGTCATTAGCATTTATATTACATATAACACACTGCATGAAATCATGAGCTGATGTTATGGTGTCCCTTCAAAGAATTCTCAGAGATTGTGAAATGAGATTTCGCTGAGGAAGTACAGTAAACTAGTCTTACACCCTGATGGTACCAGGCAGGTATGGCTTTGAAACATGCCTGAAAAGTTATTTGAGAGAACATAAGAGAACCACGGTGCTAAACTAATTTTATCATTCTTCAAACTTTGACACAGTAATACAGGAGAGTCAAATAGTCACACATTTGAGCAATGAAACTTTTAAAGGGGTATCGCCACATTGGTATATTTTTACCGACCGTGTAGGATAAAAACCTCACATATGCCCTTCAGCTTTGATATCCAAGTACGTAAAGTGTTGGTTAATTCTATACTTCTACTTTATTTTAGTTATTGCAATTAGATTGTTTAATTTTTTTATGTTTAACCATCGTCTGTTTTAAACTTTGGCACTGATATTTTATGTTACTGTCATTTAAAATGATCAAAAACTTAACCTTACATTGATGCATAATAAAATATTTTTAATATGTTTTTAAAAACAAAATTGAAGGAGTCTTCCAAAAGCTCAAAAGTTCTTTGGGAACTTGGCTAATTTCCTATGATCCTTTTGTATTTTTGTGGATTTATTTTTACATATTAAGCTTTTATCTAATTCACAGATAAGGTTTGTATGGAGCTGAAGTTAAGGTCACTTGTTTGTTTGAGTATGTTTGAATTGTTTTAAGAAAAACTATTAAATAAAAGCTTGAATTTGAGTTTACTGTTCTGAAGAAACAGGAGACTGCTTAGGGAATGAGCTTCCTTTCAACAAAGGGATGGTTAATACCATCTTCTGCTCTGAAGTTGACATTTTCCTCATTCTATGTCTTATATTTACATTTACATTTAGTCATTTAGCTGAAGCTCTTATCCAAAGCGACTTACAAATTGTAATAAAACAACAAAACAAAATTCAAGTTAACAAGTAATGCTGATTGTACTGATGATATATAAAACTTTTTTTGTATTGTCAAAAAAGTCTTGAACATTTCATACTTAGGAGACCAAGAAGCAATGCTAGAGTTTTTGCAAAAACACACACCATTGTACAGGAATCCTCAAACATACTTACACACGAACTTAAACAACACACTAATTTACACTGTCAGACTTGCACAAAAATCCTATCACAATTATTTTTCGCAGCAAACGTCCACCACAAGAATGCCCTGTGCAAATACTTATTATTTTGCTTTTATTTTTATTATTTAACAACTACGTTTTTTTTTCATTTAACAGAGGCTTATTTAAGATAAGCTCTGAGAAGGGATCGAAAGTGAAGTAGACCACATTAAGAAGTCAGTCCAATGGTTCTTTTAGATGGAGAAGAGGAAAAGGATGGAGAAAACTTGTCAGATCTTTCTACATTGCCTTGCAAAATAGTGACATCATAGGGGTGAGCTGGTGTTAAATGTGCATGCTTGTTCTGTATTCATAATAATATACCCCTGGAGATACTTTCCATAGTTCATATCAAAGACAACATAAGACATAGAGTTTCATGTTGGTGTGTAAAGTTATTATTGAAAAAACTCCTTGTGCTATGAACAACAACAACAACAACAACAACAAACCTCCTATAACATTTTATACTCGCAGTCAGGTACCAAATGTCAAACGTATAAACCCAAGCGAACACATAACATATACAAACAAGGACATATGCAGTATCTCAGATATATGAACATGTTTTCGTAAGTGTCTGAAAACAGCAGTTCTGAATAACCAGGAAGCTGTCACAGACTCCACAGGAATTCACTTAGCGGATTGCAAACACAAGGATGAGCTCAAGAACAGCTCCAGTCACAGCGTGAGTCTCCATATCCCAGAAGTCCTTCGTTGTTGCAGAACAATGATGAAACTGGAAATGTTGGATCATAGCTTTGCTCACTGCTCCATAGCCAGAGTTTAGAGTTGTACTTGCTTAAAAATACATATATTTTAAAGTGATCCATCCCATGACCTGCACATTAAACAGTGTTAAATGAATTTCAAATGAAGGGTCTTCAGTAAATGTCACCATCCCAATTAAAGCGTATTAGCATCGGGGCAACTAGAAGAGGTGACATTTTAACGTAAATACAATCAGCAGCTTTTCTCCCAAAGCACTGCATGTTATGCAAATGCCAGGATGTAAATATTCATGAGTTACAAAGCAGAAAACAAAATGGAATTTACTTTAAAATCCACTCTGTAGCCATTACTTTATGTGCTTACAGAGCAAATGAAGGGGCCTTTGCAGAAAACATCTAAATACACTTAGACAGCAAATTTTCAGGTCATGTCTTTGTTCATGATATATTATGATATTTTGTTATTAAGTAAAAAAAAGCAAATAAGTCCAAAAACTTACAGACACTTACACAACATTATTCATGGCATCTGCTGGCTTTATGGTAGCTTTTAAGTGTCAAGCTTTTGTTAATGAGTTTTATTTACCTAATAATTCTGTCAATTATTCTAACTTAATATTTGACACAATTCTAAGTTTAATGTCTGTGTTTTGTGTTTACAAGAATATAATATCTTCTATAAATAATATTATTTTTTTCTGGGAAATGTAAATGACTAACCATGTTAAATGTATAATAAATGTATAATCATTCATAAAAGATAAATGCCACACTCAATCCCTGAAATAAGTTTTGTATATCATTGCTGTAAGCCTGAAACCTTGTTTCTAAAACTGCTATTGTACGGAAACTAAAAACAGTTAAATTATTGATATTGAACTGTTTTCAGTTTCCGTAAAGTAGCAGTGTGTTGTCAATGTTGGCATGCTCTTTCTAATCCTTTTTATTTTATATTTTTCTAAATAGCCACAGACAAACCAGGGCAAGAGCAACCAATATTATTGATTTATTTAAAAACATATCCAGTTGATTTGCCAGTTGCCTTATAATGTAAATTATTTATAAGTTCTCATATACCACAAAAGCTGTGGATGCATCAGATGTGTTGGGATGAGCTGTGGCAGTAGCTAAAATATTAGTGAGCTTTGCCTTGAAGTAAAGAAACAGGAATACTTGCTGTGAGGCTTACAGCTTTAAAAAAGGGTCATAATTCTTTGAATCAAAGCAAGAACTTGCAAACAAAACTACCTTTATAAAAAAACATCAATGCTTTTCCAGGTTCTTTAAGAGCTACAGCAGACTCAGAACATTTCATTTTTCCCTGCAGCATGCATTAGCTTGTTTGGTCAAATGTATTCTCAAAACTATACATTTTCTATCAACAGCAATCATAAAAGTATTATTTCAATATCTAGGTAAATAATTGGCAATTGTGATGGCATCATCATGAGTAGACCAGACCAAGTTGTATAATATACCCAAAGGCAGTATCTGTCATACAGAGAGAAAAAGGAACCAGAGCATTTATATTTGATGGTGATGAAGCCCTTTGCCAGGAGAAGCACCCCACCTCGCTGCTTCTATTTCTAGGAATAGATTCTGATAATGCGACGCAGCAGGCTCGAAGAGTGAGCTCCCAAAATCTCCTTAATTTCCTGTAATCTGGGTCACAGGCAACCAGCCAGGAATCCTGCTTTCCCCTGGGCGGTGTGTACCTCACTACACACACTGACACACAAGCTAACATACAGCAACACGCACCCACATAACACATGCTCTACAGTGTCCATTCACATCTTCACAGCCCTCTGAAATGCATTAAAGAGGGTCAGTTTGTTTCTGGCTGATCTGATGCTCGCAGCGTGAGGTTCTGCTATGGCCTTTGGATACACTGGATTAAATTAATTGAATATAAGGAGATCAAGCCAGTAAGCTTGATTAAATAATGATTAGTAGCTTGAAAACACTTTTACTGCTGTGATGGAGAAATGGAGAAGAGAGACAGAGCACATGTGTTTGTTGCTCTCGTCTCTTTTAACCATTTTATTTCTTCTCTCTCTGCTATCTCTCGTATCATTTCCTCGTCTCGTTTCATTTTTTCCATTTTTATGTCTCCCCCAAATTTCAACTTTCAACTGATTTATTTCAAATCAGCTTGTCTCCTTATTGCTCCTCTGTTCTTTTCTCCTTTAGAATATTTTCTCATCTCATTTCTTCTCCTCGTCTACTGATTCCTGTGACCTCCACTCATATCTTCATCTATTGACTCCTCTCGCCTCTTCACTTCTTCTTATCTGGTGATTCTTTCCTTCACCTCATCTAATGACCCCTCCCTCCTCCTCTCAACTCCTAATCTATTGAGTCCTCTCACCTCCTTTCTTCTCGTCATCTAGTGATTCCTCTCTTCTCGTCACCTAGTGATTCCTCTCTTCTCCTCATCTAGTGATTCCTCTCTTCTCCTCATCTAGTGATTCCTCTCTTCTCCTCATCTAGTGATTCCTCTCTTCTCTTCATTTAGTGATTCCTCTCTTCTCTTCATCTAGTGATTCCTCTCGCCTCCTCATCTATTGACTTCTCTCGCCTTCTTTCTTCTCCTCATCTAGTGATTCCTCTCTTCTCCTCATCTAGTGATTCCTCTCTTCTCCTCATCTAGTGATTCCTCTCTTCTCTTCATTTAGTGATTCCTCTCTTCTCTTCATCTAGTGATTCCTCTCGCCTCCTCATCTATTGACTTCTCTCGCCTTCTTTCTTCTCCTCATCTAGTGATTCCTCTCTTCTCCTCATCTAGTGATTCCTCTCTTCTCTTCATTTAGTGATTCCTCTCTTCTCCTCATCTAGTGATTCCTCTCGCCTCCTCATCTATTGACTTCTCTCGCCTTCTTTCTTCTCCTCATCTAGTGATTCCTCTCTTCTCCTCATCTTCTGACTCCTCTCACCTCCTTTCTTCTCCTCATGTAGTGATTCCTCTCTTCTCCTCATCTTCTGACTCCTCTCACCTCCTTTCTTCTCCTCATGTAGTGATTCCTCCCCCCATTTTTTGACTCCTCTCTCATTCTTACATCTGCTCATCCATTAACTCATTTCGCCTCCTCTCTTCTCGTCATCTAGTGATAACTCTCTTCTCCTCATCTATTTTTTATCTTTTCTCCTCATCTAGTGATTCCTCTCTTCTCCTCATCTATTGATTCCTCTCGCCTCCTCATCTAATGACTTCTCTGACCTTCTTTCTTCTACACATCTAGTGATTCCTCTCCTCATCTATTGACTCCTCTCTCATCCTCTGATGTCCTCTTCCATTGGACTTCTTTCGTCTCCTCTTTTCTCATCATCTAGTGATTACTCTCTTCTCCTCATCTATTAATTCCTCTAATCTCATTTCTTCTCCTCATCTCTTAAATCCTCTCATTTCATCCCTTCTTCTAATTTTTTTTCATAACGATTTAACTTTCACCTCCTCTCCCAATGTTTAAGTCCTCTCATCTCATTGCCCTATTCCCCATTCTTCTCATCTTAAGCTTCCAAACATTAATCTCTTTATTTCCATATCTCTCTTTACCATATCCTTAACTTTAAATATCTTGCCCTGATCTCTGATGACTCAATTTTCCTTTACACTCCTCTCTATTTATATTTCCATTTATCAATGATGCAAACTTCATACACTTCAGGCTTGCTGATTCATTGCACTGTACTCAACCCATTGCCAGAGAAACAGGTCAGAGAAACCAAACTTTACCATCAAATTCAACAAGATATGCAATCTGAAGGGCTGAGGGAAGATTGCACTTCCTAACCCACACAAACTTGTCCTTTTGCAAAAGAGAGGAAGTCTCTTCTTCATGAGACATGCAAAGACACCCATACACATAAGCACCCATGAGCACAGTTACGGCCAAGACAGGAGTTGGAGCACAGTGTTGGGTTTGTTAGAGCCCAAGATGCAGGGAATAAAGTCAAGCTTCTCATGACTGTGCACAAAGAGACTCATTTATCCACAGGATTCCACAGACACATGAGAGCTAAACCTGGGCAGAGACACACAACCATATTTCACATCCAGTAAGACAGGTAATGCAAGTGTTTCCCAAACTTAAAAGTGGGGGGTACATATCATGTTTGTTTTCTGATGTTTTCTACTTACAATGAAAGTCACTTTCAGTCCACTTACAATGTCAGTCAAACACAAATACAGAAGAGAAATAAACCTAAAATGAATGATCAAACTGGTAGACATGTAAATGATTAAAGGATAATATTTAGAATTTGCTAAATATTACTATAAGCAGTCAATTTAAGTGTTCTTATCATAAACCACAAAAGCATCCCTTTTCTACTTTAAAATATTCTTTACAATTTCGCACACCAACACAAATTCTGCTTTGCCAAATTTGGTGCCTTGCCAAGGTAATCTTATAACACTAAATAATCCCTGATTTAACTGGAAATAATTCTGTACACTATTGAAAGGTTGATGAAACCTGAATTTATAATACACTCCTCTAGTTCAGCTGGAATATAACAGAATTATATGATGCACTCTAATTTGAAGAGGAAAAAAGCTTAAGTCAAATTTAAAGTGTAAAAAAAATATTTAATTCAATGACAAAGGATGCAAAATACAAAAATAATTTTTCAGTATGCTACTTGAAATAAATATTGCAGACTATAAAATAAAATAAATAAATGAACATCAATTTCATTAAATTGTGATCACTCAGGTTGAAACTGTATTATTTTATCAATATTTATGGTTTCATCATGATTCACTGAAACTACACATATTTTGGTTTAATAAAAAATGATGTACAATGGTTACACAAAATGAAAAAAAATCCTCTAGTTTTCCAATTTATGTATTTGATTCTCTGCAACATGACTACATTAAGTCCGAGCTTGACAAAAATGTGACTTGCACGACCTACGACCTAGTAGATATTAAACACTAAGAAGGGTTTCTCTTTACACAAAATGCATTTAGATAAACGCATTTAAATAAAATTATAACTTTCAAAGTGCAGTCTTACACAAAGCATGCTGAAAAATATAAATCCTCTGTCAAGTTGTTACAAGTATATGTCAACATAAATCATTTGTGTAGTCCCAACATGGATGTTCGATTCCTGATCGCAAAGAATCACACATTTTTCAAATATTGTAAATAAAATAAATTGTACAATGAGCAATAATCCTTTTTAAGTGTTTTTTAGAGTATTGCATGGTTATGTCAATATAGAAATCAATTTTGGGTTGACATAACATTTTATGATGCAGATATGCAGATTTTCAAATCAAGTCATTTCTGACAGTTAAGAATGCTACATACAACATTTTGAGCCACAGACTCAGGCATCTCCAAAACTTTTGAGTTCTTATTAGTTAACAATTGTTTAAAGTCTGGATTGTTTGTTTGTTGACAACTTTTGAGAGTTTGTAGACTTGGACACAGATTGCGATTTCATGCATGCCATAACGGTACTGTTTACAACAACAGCTGAATCTATTAAAAGCCATCTCTGACAGTGATTTGCAACACATCCTTATGTGAATTTGAAGATACTTATTGCAAGTTAAATGCTAACCTGTCATGTGTCAACACATCCAGAGTGCTTCAAACATATTCCACCTCCTCATCAACATCCAGAGAAACCTCAATCAACTCAAAGAATTAAATCAGCCTACAGAACTGACTTTATGAATACAATCACTCAGTTCAGAACTTCTATGATAATAAAAATGTTGGTAGGCTTATATTTAAACAGTAAAAAAATAGTACATAAATTAATTAAATGTAAGGTGACAAGTCAAGTAACAAGTTACATAAGAAACAAAAGGTAAAAAATTATAATCAATATGTAAGTTAACACAATGGTGGAAAACCCTTTTATTATTCCTACTATGGTAATCAATTGGGTTCACAAACGGTTTGGTTACAAGCATTCATCTAAATATCTATCTCTCTGCTCAACAAACCAAAGACATATATACAGGCTTGTTACAGCTAGAGAGTCAGTAATTAATGACAGAATTTCATAATTTGTGTCTTTAAATGCAGGGTAACTGATTTCTGAAAATGATAGTCGAAAGAGTAAAAAATAACTATTTAAAGTTTATTTCTATACATGTTATTTTTAAGTGCTTTGGATAAAAGTGTCTTCCAAATGAATAAATGTAAAATGTAAAAAATAATTTGATCAAAAAATATTTTGTGAAATATTTCATTTGTCATGCTAGGATTCTTAATCAATATTTTATTGAAGTAATACAACTTTCTTTAATACCAATTAAAACGCACTATACAATTTAAATAGTCATTTATGATTGATGCTTGTGTTACTGTACAAAAATAATTGTAGCAATAAAACACACTTTGCGATCTCTGTTGTAAAACTGTAAATTAGTTTATAGACTTAAATGCAACAAGAGAGAAACTGCACTGCAGGACTGAGCTTCAACATTTCTAAAACAGAAAAGTAGAAATTAAAAAGCAAATAAAATGATCATAAACCATCTGAAGTTGAACCCGATTACAGGCTTACAGCAGATTTAAGAAAGCCAGTCAAAGTCAAAATCAATCATTGTGCTGAACTTATTTTGTGCCCTATTCATGCAAAGCGAACAACGACTATGAAAAAGTAATGTTCTGAGAAAAGAGAGATGACAATTGCTGAAGGCATTTTCTATGCACTTCCAAAACCCCGATTCACGGTTACTGGATCTGCCACCAGCAATTAACGTTTGATTGCTGAATTGCTTGAAAACGACCATTGTCTCCCTCTCGCTGATTACAATCATTTCACAGTCACACTGATGTTCTCATTGTATTGTATCAGGTGTGAGCCGAGACCTTAGAGCATCATGATCTCTTTGGTGTTCACGGGTACATGACGACAAAAATCAGGTGTTTAAAATAGACAACAGGTTATGCTTACATATACCAGATCAATAATCAACCAAGTATGCTATAATACTTTTAGTGATATTACCTTTTTGTCCTATCCAATAACAACAATACACAAAAGGATTTTTTGAGAATCACGAACATGCACAATTATGACTGCCCTGGCAGGTGTTCAGACACACTCGCTCATTCTGTCTCTCTCTCTGTCTCTCTCTCCAGAGACTCTCTTCAGCACCTGCAGACAGCATCTGTCATGGCCATCACACCGATTACATTATTAATGAGGTTCTGTTCTTCCACAGGCCCTGCTGTCACTGGACTTATATACAACCACACGACGGGCTGTCACGTGTCACATTAAATCCCTCCTTCGCACCAATTAGCATCATTGTGTACATTCCATGAGAAGCCCTTGTGAGAAGATTGGTCACAATCATAGATTGGTTAACGTGTTGCTGTACAGTACAGGTGTTGTTTGCAGGCCATTGCAAGGTAGGAATGTTAAAGGATGTTTCCAGAGCGATGCTGTTCCGTTTCAAAGGTGTTGTGGTTGGTTGCTAAGGTCTCCCTATATTGTTGTTAAGGTTCTTTAAGTATTGGTGGCTGCGTGTGATTTCTAGGTAATTTCGAGTTAGTAGCAATGGTGTTGAGGATGGTTGCCTCATTGGTTGCCAGCATTTACAGTAATTTGTTGCTCTACAGGTGTTGTGTGTGGTTTATAAGATATTGCAAGTAAGGGCGTTTCATACGTGTTAAAAGTCGTTGCAAAGGTTTTGCTGTGTAATTGCAAATGTGTTGTAGTTAGTTTCCTGTTCCTTTTCATAGAGTTTCCTGGGTGTTTTTTAGGGATGAAGTGTGATATTTTAGTATAAGTATCATGTTCCGGCACAATGTGTGCTGAATTACGAAAGTGGCTGAGGCTTCGTAATTACAGGTTGGTTCAGATGCATAAGTATAGGTATTAGTATAACAGATAATAGACATCACCAATTCAGTGGGCTGAACATCATTAGCTTTGAAATAAGCGGATAAGAGTTTAAAGCGTGCATCACAGGAATTAAGAACTTCTCTGAAACAATGCAGTCCCAGTGCAGTGTTCAGTGCATAACTGCCCACAGATATATCTTTCCCTGGTTAAAGGTCCAAGGCAGGATGGAAATCAATAATTCAATCTGTTACCAATGGCAACAACTCCTCCAGCTGGTCCTCTGCACCTTGGCTGAAAACAGATCAGCAGATCCCAAGAGCGATGCGTTTACTTCACACAAACCAAAACTCCCTCTCTCGTTCTCTCTAAGTAATGGACTAAAGCCCAGTGCAATCTGTCCTTCCCCTGTGAATTCATCAGCTTTCACCCTCGCTGTGACACTGTGCTGTCACAGCCACACCCGCTGAGCCCTCCTAACCTCACATTCATTATTCAAATGTTGGAGGAATTGATACCACACCATAAAAATATTTGTTTTCCTTGAGAGATTTTCCATATTTATAATTATTACCAGTGCTTGCTAATGTCACTTGGTAATGATCCTTCAAATCATTAAAGTTTTTTTACTTTTCTAACCAATCAGTTTTACGATATTCACTAGAGGGATAACAGAATAAAAATCCTTTACATTTACTCTGAAATAGACTTAAGTCTTATTTGGGAGTCAGTGGCTTAATGTGCTAAAGCTGGATATGCATTAAAGGGGAAATCCATGATCCTCCATGATCATATAAAGTTTTAACAAAAACCTTTGGTTATGCTTACGACATGCAGTCACAAAATATTGCAGTTATATCATTTTAAATTTGAATATTTCTTCTAAATACATTGATTCACTTCAAAACGCCTTTTTTAACCCAATGGAGCCGTTTTTCAATTGATTGAAGCTCTTTGTCATGACAGACACGGAGACTCAAGTGCGGGAAAACGGGTTTATTTCAAGAACAAAAAAAGGACAGGGCTGGGACACAAAACAAGAGTTCAAGACCCCAAAAAAAGTCCAAAAATTGACCTCCACCCTGGAGGCTGCGGGACAAGACAGTCAACCGCTTGCGCTGCTACTCCTGTCCTGGGGCAATGCCAGTCCTGGGGAATGCCCGGCACGCAGAGCGTCCTCAGCCCGGGACGATCAGTAACCACACTGGGAGAGTTCTCGACCCGGCACAAACTTTATCCACAAAATAATACGATTCCACAGGAATCTCGATCACGGGCAGGGAGACAGCAAAAACTATGGGCAAAAGTAGATCAAAACAAAAGCAAGAAGCAAAACCACAAGACACGACAAGGACTAGAGATCAGGGCACCAAGGGGCAACGGACTGACACAAGACAACAGAACAAGAGGGTTTAAATAAGGGAGAAAACAAGTAACAGGATGTGAAATATTGGGGATGCCGCGAGGGAGACACGGGGGCGGGGTGAGTGACGCAGACGGAACACATGACGACACCAACACACGCCCACCGAAAACCCCCAACCGACCCAGGATATGACACACTTTTTGGACGTCTAAAATCTCTTCCCCCTTTCACTACAAACTTAAAGCATGGAACAGACAGAATATATGGTATTATGGGTCCAAGTGTATTCACCTAAAAGAAGAAAGTCATTTACATATTGGATACCACGAGGGTGAGTAATGGGGTAATTTAGACTTAAAGCCAAAAAATTTTAAAATGTAGAAATTGAACATTGAAACACCTAAAGCTTTTTCCAGTCCTTTAGCTTTGTAGGTAAGACTTCTTAAAGCATCTAAGAGACATTTTCACAGTTAATTCCTTAGCTTTGGACTTGACAAATAATGCCAAAAGAAATGTTTGGAAATAAAAACTGATCTCCTATTTTTCACAAATCCTGTATATGAAACACTTTTATATGCAGCATCCTTAAAACATGCCACTATCTAAATCCCAGCATGACATAAAAATCCTCACCCACGACAAGATTCTATTGCCTTTGGCCCCCTGCGGCAGAAATGGCTCGTTTGTGTGAGAAAGATAGAGAGAAAGAGAGGTTGGGGTGGGAGGTGAGCTAATTGATGTCTTATCCCCACAGAGAAGCTCTAACATGTCTATCATTCTGTCAGCTTGAATGCCTACCATAGAAAAGACTAGACATGAAAAATAGAGGTCCTCTCCTTCAGTCTCGACAGACCGGAACAGCCCCTAACAGCTGGAAAAGCCATGAAGAGGGCCTATTCTGCAGTTAGACTCCATATACCAGTCACCCAATTATGCTTCCCTGAATACTCCTCTTGAAGGACACCGCTTAAAGGGCTACACGCAATACGCGCACACACATAAGCACTGATGCTTTTCTTGGTTTAATTGACTGAGAGCATTCATACGAGTGATCCATTCACATTACATGGACAGATTTAAGCCACAAAAAATTGAAAAGCAACATTTCAGAATCAATTAAAAATTCTCTTTAGTTCACATCAGAGAAGAATTGCGTGAAAATAGTTCACTGTTTGCGCATAGTTAGAGGCTTGAACATTTTTAGTTAATTGCTTCATTTGCACGTCAAATTCACTTCACAACATGCACATTTGCATCAAGTCAGGGGCTTTTCTGTATTTACGTTTGTATATAAATATGCTCCCTACATCGTAATTACATGTACTAGAGCAAGCTCCTGATTGGTTAATGTACTGCAAATTTTCAGGAAAGTTTTTTAAAATAACCATTTAAGCGAATCACATGTTGCACGTGTCGATAACTCTATTCGAGATGCACCACTATTCAAACGAGTTATTGGCGCGAAACACACAGCAGGATGACGATTTGCGTCTTTGCATTGACTTAATAGGTAAATGACCCATGCTTAAGGCTTCATTCGTGTCTGGTGTGAACGCCCCATTATACTTAGTTCCCCACTAAGATATACATGCCCTTTGCAACCAACTAAATTATTTAATGTTTATTGAAGCTAATTTAATCAAATTTGTCTTTATATGCCTTTTACTTTAAATCATTGTTCAATTTTAATAAATATTGTAATTTGGATCAAGTTTGAAAATATTGCCGTGAATCATAACCCTTTTTATCAGTGAGGAAAAAGATAGTTTACCCAAAAATAATTAACTATTTCAAACCTGTATGACATTCTTCCACAGAACAGAAAAGTATGGTCATAAAACCAATGCAAGTAAATAGGTGCCAATTCCTATCCTCCTTTAATTTATCTTCCTTTGTGTTCTGGAGAGGAAAGAAAGTCATACAGGTATGAAATGCATTTGTAGACTTTTGTCCAAGCCTGCTTACATTGTATGATACTTCTGGCTATGTGAATGTGCACTTTCTGGGATCGCACCCATGACTCGTGTTGCTAGCACCCTGTACATTATTTGTTGAACTATTACTTTAAACTGTTCTTCCATAGCATCTTAGTGAAGAACCTTTTAAGATGTATTATATGAACACAATTACACAGACTGCCCCACACAGTGAACATTAAGCTGACAAGCTCAGCATCGTTCATACGATTTTTATCACGGCTTTACAATTCAAATGTAATTTGAATTCACTTTACGTGACCTGTAGAAGTGATGAAGTCTGTCCCGTGTGATTCTACCTAATGAACAAACCGCTTCAAGCAGCTCTAAAGGAACGCTTAAAAGCGTGCTATAAAGGTTATGTGTAATCTCTTCATGTGTTTACACACCTAATCGCTTCGCTCGTATCAGTGTTTATAAGGGCAGAAGGACAAAGGCGTATTTAAGTGCACTGAACTATAGCAAATTTTGTACTACTCGGCGTGCCAATGCAAATTTTGTGTGTGGGATGTGAGCAGGTGGTGAGACCAAGCTGTGGATTTGAGAGAGAGAGAGAGAGAGAGAGAGAGTAAGCATGAGAGAATAACAAATGCTTGCTAAGGGCAGGCTCTCAAATAAGTATTACTGCTCACAACTGCAGTGTAGCCGCAGGGGACGAAAAACACTTCGTATTCATACATGCAAACAGACCAGTATAACAACACCACAGTAACTTCAGCAGAACATCACTGCCTGAAGACGTTTAGGTACAATAAGCCAAAGGGGAGAAACAGAATTCAGCGAAAGAAATTTGAAACACTGGAGTCATGGTGATTCGTTTCATGGTTTACAAAACTGCATTAAATAAAAGCTATTTCAATACATCCTTTCATAAAGGATCTTCTTTTTTTGCTGGCAAAAACTTTTTTGCTGTCAAATTGTCAACAAGTGATTTCAAATTATCGAGCATATTGTTAGATCAGATTAGATGTCTTGATATTTCTTTTGCAAACGTATAGATGTGTAAGATGATTGTCTCTAATTTCATCGTCACATTTTTTTAACATTTCATGCTCTTGCCTGCCATGCACGTCACATTTAGCACATCTTTTAAAAATACTGATAGCTCAAATTTATTCTCATTTTCAGCCCCACAGCTTTTATTAATCATTGTTAAAACACGGGCATATAGCACATTTGATATCAAAGTAACAAGAGAACATACACTTTTAAACCACTCCTGCATAATCATGTGGCGATCTAACTGCACACCACTGATGTTTGATCTGAGTAAAAAGTTTTTGCGTTTAAGCTGTTGTGACGCAGGGCAACATGTTTTCATTATGTGTGTGTATCTTTTGTTTTTTTTCTCATGGTGACAGCTAAAGTTTAAAGAGGATTTTAAACACACTCATGTCTGACATGCATTCAAATGCACTTTTCGATGCAGTGGTCAATCAAACTACATTCCATACCTGAGAAACAATAAGAAATTGCTCAAAAGAAATTGCTCATTGATGAAGCATAAAATCGAAACGTACTTAAAACCACAGTTAAATGACTGTAACAGTTTAGAAAGTCTTTTTATCACTATGCACTTAACATTAATGAAGGTTGCTGGTTCGAGACTCGGTATGGACACTATACTTGCCCACACGTCACGTCACTTCACTTCACTACAGTGTGTGCCATGACCTTCACTTTAAATCTGCTTTTCAGCACAGTTGGTAATCAAACCACATTTTTGTGCCAAACACACATTCAAAGAATCCAAAAAACTAATTTTATCCAAAATAAATGTGATAAAGAAACAAATTTCTTAATTTCCCAAGCCAAACTGATAATATAATGGCTGAACCAGTTTAAACAGTAAGTTAACAGGTAGGTAATGCGTTTTAATGGACGCAGGTTTATGTACATATATAAGCTAATATCAAAGGTAGTGGTACATATGTTGCTAACGTACATATTACAAAAAACCCTACAGTCATTACATCCCCCGTCAAGATAAAAGTCCAGTTACTAAAATGAAAGAAACTGCTTGTTAAAACTTTTTAGAATAAGGGAAAATTAGAATCCCTAAAACTACAAAAGAAAAACAGAGAATTTACGACACTGGTTTATAATAGATAGCTCTATAGTATGCTGTTATTTTATGGATTGGTTTCTGTGATGCGTAAAACAAAGTAGTATCCAAATGTTTACGTTTATGAAGAAATTGTAGTGCGCCTTGAAAACGTGGGCAAAAGATATGATTGTGTAAAACATGAAATTTACTGAATCTAGAAAAAAGTTTCTTTTCAGTTGTATGTTTTGTTGTTCTTTTAACAGTTTTTTTACTTTTTGTTGTCAACGTCAAAAGGAAAATCGTGTCAGTAAATGTATACACGTACAATCGAGATGCTTTTTTTTTGGAGGGGCAAGTAAAAAGCACAGCCACTGAGGTTGAACCCTGAATGTATTAACAGTCTTTGGCAAAGATTGACATTAAGTGCATTAATTGTTTGTGTGAAATTCAGTCAAAACTAACAAAACACACACAAGGGGATGTACATTTCAGAAACGTTCTCTGGTCCGCCTCAGGGCTTTGGTCTAGTCTCCTCACCATTGGATACAATTTAAAACTGAAGGATGCTTCCTCGGGCAATGTGTGACCTTTTTCCCACTGAAGAAAATAAACAATCTCAAATCATTCATATCCGAGACATACAAACTCTCAGACACATCATGGTATTACTATTGTAATCCTATAGCATTTCTCAGGGAACAGGGGCAGGCTCTTCCTGTAAGACGTGCTGTGAGTGAACTGCACCACTGTTGAGAGACATTCAATTATTAGTAGCCAAAACTAATTACATTTAACTGATGTTATCCAAAAAGATTACAACAGACAAGAGCTGAAAGTGCTGAGTATCAGCTAATGGACACCATTAATCGGAGGTGCTTGGGTGAGAAAGGAACATTTGTTTTTAGGAAGTGAAAGAGTTTTGTGTCCTGGCTTCGTCTGTTTCTTTTTGGTAGCGTTTTTTTTTTGTTTCTTAGAAAAAAAGCCAGAAATCATTTCAACATCCTGTTTGGTTATCATAAGACTCTCTGGTAACACTTTCCATCCTGCAAGCCCCGTATCTGATAATGACGGTAATTGAATTTCCCTGAAACAAATGCTTTAAAATGCCACAGCCACACGTTTCCTTCATCGTTACAGCTTTCATTTGCAACAAAAAACTAGTGTGCTATACAGTATCTCAACAAGAAATATTCTTCAATGGACCGTCTAAAACATTGGCCGTGTGACGGATGTGTAAGTATACCTGTTCAACTGGAACCTCCCTCAGGGAACATTACAATAATGGGTGCAGTTTTCCTCCTCTGGTATCCACTGCTATAAAATATCAGTTTGCAGCACGTCCCAACGGAGAGAGTGCAAGTGGCTTTTCAAACCAACTTACTGTGTGATTGAAGGCCATTGAAGTGGAATGCTTTGTGATAAGCAGGAGCCGTTTTGTGTTAGAAGAACACGCAACTCATCACAACATCTGTCATTTCAATTATAAGATTTATTTTTCAAATTTGGAATTGCATAATTCCAACAATTTTTATTGTATTTTATTTATTTTTAGTTCTTCTGCATCAAATATTGATAGGGATGTGCAGGAGTAAACTAATTTTTGTTTTATTCTGTGAACTAATGCAGGGGTTTCCAAACTGGGGCTAGGGGACCCCCAGTGAGCCTGCAAAAAAGTTCTAATGGGCCCCTAGAACATCTTGAAAATAAACATTTTTTTCATTTATAAATGTTTATATTTTTGCAAGTTTTAAATCTTAATAGTGAGTTTTATTCACTACAGTAAGAAACGTTTATTACGTTTATTATTATTAGGGTTATCACAAATGACTCAACAAAAGACAAAATCTAATTCCTGATACTTCAGTATTTTACATTTATTTTTCGATCAGTTGAAAAACGAATTAATGATAAGCCATTTTTGTGTTTGCATTAACGGAGTCTATCAAATACTACTGTTGACATAAGGTAAGTTGAAACTTTATAGAAACAAAACTAAAATTGCCACAATACACAAAAAAAGTAAATTTCTAGCAAAACATTACAATATTTTTTTTTTCTGTTTTCAGTCTCATTACTATTTAATACATGTTTATTATTTTTATTTTTATATTTATTTACTTTTGTTGAAGGATTTAAACATAATATAAAAACAATTATATAATTTTTTTTTGGTGATTTGTGGTGTTTGCTGAATATCTGTTTTTTAGTCATTATTACTAAATCAAACAACTCAAACTGCAGTTTTATTGTAATTCATTTCAATTCACAATTAAAAATATAATTTTTGAACCTTTTGTATAAACAGAATTTTGTGGTTTTCAAGTCATCTCTTAGTTTAAAAATGAATCAACATATCATTTTATTGAAATTGCAAAAGAACTGTATACACAATCTTGTTAAATTCGTTTCTTAGCTAATATAAAAAATAGGTTAAATATATATTTAAATCATCTGGAGATAATATATCCTGTCTGATCTATAGCCAAACTACTTAATGTCCTTTGGGGGTTCTGGGTGACTCATTTGCTCTTGGAAAACCACAGTCAGTTTTAGAGTCATGTTTCAGCTGATAAGTATGAGGCATATCTTCATATTCAATCGCATAGTCTAATCTCAATACAATCTTAAAATGCATGCAAAACAATTTCTTGGTATAAACGTTACTCTTCCACAAAAGCATATTATCACTTAACAACATTACATTTACATTTAAGCATTTTGCAGACACTTTTATCCAAAATGACTTAAAGAATCAAGGAGGAAATAAAACATTAAATAGCAGAGATAACAATTAACATTAGCGTTAAAGTCCATTTGTCGTATTGTATACAATGGGTTTGCTGTGACATGAAGTGTAGAGTTATATTCAAGCTATGTATACGCAGGAAGAAGATATTTTCAAAGGAAAAATGTTTAAATGTGTTATTTTGATGGTCAAACCTTAGTTGTTAGGGATAAAATTATCGATCACAAGGGAACTTTCACGTCTCTTGTGAGTTCAAACATCAGATGCCAAAAGCAAACAAAAAGGTTGTCCTATTAAACCCCCCCAAAAACACACTCAGTATTGGACAAAAAATTAACAATATAAAAGTGAAAAGAAACAAGGAAACATGTGGACCAAAATCAACTTTTGCTTCTGTTATGTTTTACTAAACAATTCCCAAAGAGCAGCACACCTGTGAAGGCTTTGTACAGAACAAATGTAAACCAGCGTTCCGAGAGGCCACATGTGGAAGATTAACTGACATTGAATGTGATCTCTGTCGTCTCAGGTTTATAGGGCCACTTTTGAGGAGCCTTAAGGCAGCTCAACAGTTACACTTCAAGAAAAGGCTGAAAAATGCCTCTTCGTGCATCTGCTCACAGGTTTAAGTTAAAGGGGAGTTTCAAAGCAGGACGCTGCCGGTTTTCCCCTGGTCGAGATGAGAGCGTTTGTTATTGAACTAAGCCTGAGAGGACGTTCTGTCAAATGGGCAAAAAGCTCCCCAGACCCCTGGTTTACATAACACTGCTTGCCAGTAGCCTTTAAAAGGAGTGAATTTTATATAACATAAGAAAGATTTGCGATTAATGCTAAGACATCTAGACATCATGTAGATAATGCTAGTGGAGGTTGCTTAAGAAAGGATGAGAAATGGGAAATCATTTTCTTTGTGGCGTGTCAAGCATATTGGAGAATAGATGAGTAATGAGATTTACAAAACTGTACTTTTATTTCAACAATTGCTGTGAGTGTCATTAATAACTACTGCAAATGTTAGGAACAGATAAATCCCTTTTAAAAGCAAATCTTATAGATATTGTAAAGTGTCACCAATGAATAAAAGATTGTGAATAAAAGGCAAAATGTTAACGTCTTTTGTATACACACAAAGTCAATCCAATAGGGTTGCACTCTTTTGCCAACTTTCTTCAAATTATCTTCTTTAGTGTTCTTCAGAAGATAAAAGAAAAGAATTAAAAGAATTTTTATTTTTTGTTCAACTGAATTTTTTATCCAAAGTATCATATAATATTATTTTCTTTAATATTTTTTGTGTGATTTGCAGACTGTGCAAAAGTTTATTTTATTTGTCTGTAAATTAAACAAACATACGGTCATTTGCATTTGAATCATTTGAATTTTGTCATTATTTATTAAACCTCATGTCATTTAAAACCTGTATATGACTCATTCTTCTGTGGAACACAGAATTAGATATTTTTAAAAATGCCTCACTGATTTTGTGTTCATAAAAGGAAAGTTATTAAGATGCAATGTTGTTGGTTTTTTAAAGATTCTGCTTTTGTGCAACAATGAAAGTCTTACGGATTTAAAAATAAAATACTTTTTCGAATTGAACTATTTTCGATAAATGTTTTTAAGCCCCCTTGAGCTTATTTTTTATAAACCTAATTTTATAACTTTATATTATATAATTTGTTATATAACCAGACTAGATATAGAAATTAACTTTACATTTTTTAAATAACAATTGCCCTTAAAAAATATATAAAATAAAATCCTTCATTCCACAATACCACAAAACTTGCAGTCAAAAGATGATGCATTGAAAATAAAGACTAAATCTTTTGCAAATATTTGCTTTGGGCAGAAACCTTTCAATTCAAATATTTCCAGTTAAACTTCAAATGATGATTTACATTCAAATTAAATTTAATAAATGGTTCACACAAAAATGTGTCTTGCGTAATAAAAAGCCCACAACGGTCACAATTAAGCTTTTATAGACTCAAATGATGACTTTTCATGATAATATTTATCCATATTTCTAGCTCTTCTCTTTGAGAGATTTTAGAAAATCATAAACAAATCTATTGGCATCTACAAAGCTATTAGCGATAAAAATTATTGGGAAAAACTGACTGGTTGCGCTACTTCAGAGCCTAAGAAGGTGCACGTAGCAAACATGTGTCCTTTATACACCCTGTCACAATAAAACTCCACTCAAGCAGCTCCAAGCCTTTGATAATCAAGTGTAATCCAGCCTCAGCAAATGGATCACTTTCAGTAAAATAACACCAACTTCAATGCAGCACATCTCTGAGCCAGGACATTGAAATATGATATACTATTTGAGCACGAGAGTGAGAAAGAGTGTGTGTCTGATAACGCCTGAGAGAGCCTTATAACTGCTTTACATGTAATCTGAACACGTCTCCACTTACTGAAAATGAAAGACATTTTGGTAAGGAAAGACGTATGCATTTTCAAAGCCATGATTACATTTATGGCTTTGGGTTAACAGGACGGGTTTAAAAATGCTTTAATGACGTAATTCAACATCAGTTTTGACTAATACACCATACACCCTATGCAACTTGATTACATGGCCAGCAATAACAATGCAGTGCTGTTAATGTAAATCTGTTTTGTTCTAAACGTCAAGCAATTGCAACAAAACATTTTGTCATTCGTCATTTTTATTGCATCGATGTTTACTGGATAGCAACTTCAACTCTAGATGAAACTGCTTTTCAAAAAGTGGAGCTGTCAGAATGAATATAATGATTGACTCTGTATTTCACATATTCATACAATTTCAAAGTCAAGCTAAAATATAGACAAACAAAACAATTTTATGCATTTACATAGAAAAAAGATTGTGTTAGTACCTATTTGACCCAACTATGGGTTGAAATGAGCTGGTATATTCTTTGGTAAGTAAACGTTTTAAGAATCAAAGCCTCAACGTGACCCACAACCACATTGGAAGTTTGTTGGAACTATTGGAAGTCTATATCCTAACAAAAGCCTTTTATGTGACATCAAGTTGAAAGCTCTCCAGTACGGTTGCTACAATTGATCTTCCTGAGATCTGTATTGACCGATTAGGGCTGTGCCATTAATCATTATCCATATTCAATTTCAATTCCGGCTTCCAACAATGACCAAAACAGAATAATCGAGTTCAAACTTTAAAAACTTCTGGAACTGAGCTTCTTTTCTAAACCTCACTTATAATTTGCGTTGGATTAAAGCGTCTGCTAACTTACTAAATGTAAATGTAAATATAAATGTAAAACAATTACTATGGCCGTATTCAGTTTTTCAAAGTGCTTATTATTTCTTTTTATTTTATTTGTATCTATGTATTCTTTTTTTATCTATTTTTAGATGTAAGTGTTGTTGTTGTTGTTAAGATTATTTTGGTAACAATTTTTCCAAGTTAATGTGGAATCATGTGTAATCATTAATGTGTAATCATCACAATATTTGTGATGTCAACATTGGACAAACTAATCGATATCACAATTTCGTCATAATTAAGCAGCCCTACAGCCAATAATCCCATTTAATGGCTCAATTGGTTTTGCTAACGGATCTCAATTGATGACTTCAAACCGTGAGGACGTACATTATGGTGCTTTTTCATAACTATTAAGCTCTCTGTTTAAACAATAGTAACATTACATAATTACTGTAAAAATTTAACAAAAATTGAAATATATTAAGAAAGCCAAATCTATGATATTACTTTATCTGAAGTAAAGGTTAAAGGTGATCAGAAAGTTGTCAGTAAACAAATTTGAAGCATCAGAATCAGCCGATCACTTTGGCCAATACCGAAAAAACTAAAAAACTAAAAGTATATTTTACTAAAATAAAGGCATTGCAATTGCCAAAGTTATTTGATCCGTGTTATGAAGATCATTACTTGGATGCAAAAATAATACAGTGTGCACGAGAAATCTAGATCGCAATGGATGCGGGGAACTCGCTTGGAGACAGAGAAGCACAAATAGAAAATGACCAGAGCAAAGAAATAAAAACTCAGAGCAATCGGTGTGTTTGCAGTCCACGGTTTCTGTTTGCCTCATCACAACTAAACTCTTTTAGCTTAGACAAAATCAGCCCCTTCTTTAAAATACAGTCTAACCCAGAAACAAAGGATGTGTTGACTCGGACCAACTGGCTATTAAGGGAATAGTTTTGAATGCTATTACAGCTAAATGTCATTTGTTGCATACAGATGGCATTCAATCTTACCTCAAGATACATTTCTCAGAATCACAGTACTAGAAAATGTAATTATTATTCCTGTCCACCTTTGTGTACTCTCTGCACAGGAGAACGAGCACGTTTCTTACATTACGGGTTTTCTATGCATCATTGAGTAACAAAGTCAAGCAGGTGTCAAGCCGGTTTCTGTTCAAACTGTAAATCAGGCTGAATTTTCACGTTCAAAGGTTGACGTTGTTATAAATTTTGGAATGATGTTCTTACTATGACTAACTTTGTTCTTTCCTTGTCATTAAACAATTAATTTATATCATTTAAGTATCATATTAGTACTATGTTAGTATCTGTTCTTCTTTACAAATGCATAATTACTATTATAAATCATGCTTTGTAAAATCAACAGACTAAATGGCTTTACCTGTTCGGTAGACAGAAAACTATCCTTTACTTACACATCATTTTTAGATAATCTCCCCCACAGCATTAACAGTTGTCATGCTTTACTAAATGTACATTATAAGTGGGAAATGTCTGCTTAAAACACAATGTCTGTTTATATTCTATCATATGACCTTTCCCATCAACTCTTTTTGTGTTTGTAATCCACCTGCCACTCTTTTCCGACTCTTTTTCTGTGTTGTGTGTTTTTCTCACAACCTTTCATTCTGTATTCAGCCAGTCACTGGCTGCCTACGGTCGCCAAAGTTGGTTTGGTTTCCCTGGATTCCTATGCATAGCAACCTAAAGCAAAAACGATTTCTGACACGTTGACCATTACATGCAAAATCTTTAAAAAACAATTTTTTTAAATAAATTGTAACTTGTCGTATAACACTGTCGCAACTGGAATTGAGCAAAGGGGTTCCTATTACAAACACTGCCCTTGGTTCATTTTCTTGGGTAACTTCCGACATTACAATTAAAATTATAAAAAAGATTTTCATTGTCAATAAAATCTAATTTCTGAATGTTATGATATACAATTTCGCTATTCAATCATTACCATTTTGGGGAAAAAACTTTTCGAAGTCCAATTTTCTTTCATTTCTTTCTAAAAAAACTACATATTTTTGCTTTAAGATTATTTATGAATATCATTGTAAAGATCAGCAAAACAAAATTGTATCATCCTATAAGTTAAAATCTTCATATAAGTTAAACTGTGGTGTCACTTGTTGTTGTGTCTATATTATTGACAGGCCAAAGCCTAGAGCTGAATTATAAGAATACCTAGGAATTTGTGAAAATGGCAAATAAAATATAATCTTGATGTAATTTGAGATTTTGCAGATAATGATTACCATTTTTTTTATCATCCTTAAAAATTGTGAATGTAAGTATTATATTGTACTGGCTTTACTGTACAACAAGCTAACATATTAATTACTCAAAATAATAATAGTAAAAGCAATACATTAAAAAATAATCTAGTTAAATTACTAATTAATTATTGGAAAGTTAAATAACCCTAAAACAGATACAAAAAAAGGTTAAAAAGTTAATTGTTTTCTGAATACGCACATAAAAACGGCCAGCATGTGACAACAGCACGCAATGAATACGTAGAAAGTGATTGTTTTTTTGATCGTTAAAAGTAAATGACATTTTCGAAAATGTGATTACACACATCATTAAAACAACCTTTTTGATAATATCGCACACCATATGTATTTTAGATCACCCCAGTTTTTTCAGGTGTGTTTCTGAGAAAAACATATCAGCAGGTTGAATCTCCTTAACATTTTCGACACTATTAAACCCTCACTCTTTACTGGAGGTTCAACCAATGATGGGCATTTGGGGTATGACTGTTTTGACTGGCAGACAAAGGAATGTTATGTTAACTTAACCTGATTTTATGATAAACTGGAAGCTTATTTGACCAGAACACATCATTAACTAACTCCCTACATTACACTTTTTTCTTTAAACCATAAAGCATTCCCAAGGGCAACAACAACGTACAGCGCACAAATTCGACACATTCCTTTACATTCGGTTGCTTCAAAAGACCCTTGTACACAGCAACCGACCACAGCTGGTGCGCGGCTACGTCTTGAACCACCCCCATGGAGCTTGTAATTGGGAATAAGGTGACCATTGTAAGCCCTGAGGTGAAAAATAAACAAGCCTATTTGGGCAAACAAGCATTTTCACAGCCAACATCTGATTAAAATGTCAGCCATGTCAATTTGTGAGCTCCTCTGGCTTTTTAATTTTGCTTCAGTCGACTTGGTGCATTGAAGCTTTAGTTTCTGCAGACATATAAGTTAATATGGTATTTGTTCAGCCTTTCTTACTTGAGTAATTCCAGAAATGGAAGAGAGTAGAGAGCCCTTGGTTTTTTGTGACAGGAGTGATTTGGTGGCCCGTTCAAATGCTGAAGCGGTCATACTGATGCTGAGGTTTCGGTGATGTGATCGAGGTCAGATTGGGGCATAACGGGAGAGAAGCATAACTATACCTAGGATTCTATAGCTGTTAATGAGAAAGAGCATCTCCTACAGCGCACCTAAAGGTTTCGTGGCTGAGATTTATAGGGATAGTTCCAAAAATTAAAAGGCTCTCATGAGTCATTAACTCTAATGCTTTATATTAACACAAACAATGTTCTTTTATACAAACAGATTAATGGATGGTATGAAAATCCACTCCCTTATGCAAAAACATTTGTTTTATATTATATGCCAATACAGTAGCCCATATTAAATTATTCAAAATATATAGATATAAATAAAACATTGTTAACATATAACAATATATTAAATAATAATGTAAATAAAGAAGTGTATATATGCAATATATTTTAGCATGTTTTGGATGGTTGAATTTAAAAGCTTAAGAGATTAAGTAACTATTCTGTTTACAATTTCTAGCAAATCTGATTAACTCACCCAAAATATTGGGTGTATATTACAAATAAATATTTGTTAACTAACTACTTTTTTAAACATAAACTTAAAAAAATATTTGTAAATAATAGATCAATTAACTGTTGTATTTTTACTCATTTATTTCAATATTTTCCACTGAAAAATCTATTTAATGTTTTTAAAAATATTAAAGTTAACTGTTTACTTTTATGTCATTTACTAAGCCAATGTAACATTTTACTGTGTACTGCTAAAAAGGGCACATCTTACTGTATATGGTTTAAATTACTGCTTAAAAAGTCCACTTGGAATAAGCCTGAATATAAGTATATAAGTAATCTTCAATTTAACTTCTACCTGTCTCTCAAATTGTCCAGGAGTTACATCCTGATATTTAATAATTAGTGTTATAAAAAAGGTATAGCTACTGCCTGTTTTTGGGCTACTTTACATAACCTAAAAAGGTTTAAACACAAATCGTACCAGGCTACTTGCAATAATATAGAACACTGTGGGTAAGGTAAAAACCCTATCTGAAAAGCACTTCCTGTTTCATTTTAAGTGTGGTTTTTTACTTCACTTATATATTTAAAGTGATAATTAATCTTAATATGAGAGGATATTTGACATTTTGGCAATTCCATGGAAATGTCAACCTTACATTGAAAATATCAAGTTTTTACCAAAGGTTTTAAGTATACTTATAGCACAGATGTCAACATTTGCATGTTCGGATACCCATGTGAGGTCTCTCTTTACATTTTTAAGGTTTGTTTTTATTTTTAGTGCATGATTTTTCCATGGTCAGGTCAAATAGGGTCTATTTTCAGGATTATCACATCCATAACGGTACATTTTGCTCATAAACAGACACATGAATATTAAAATATAGTTATTATTTTATGTTCCCTTGCCCCTTTGTTGGATATTTTTAATTCTGCTTTGTAGATTTTAATTCACATAAATCTTAAGAAGTTAGTTGTCTCCCAAAATTGGTGACATTTTTGTCACATACATTATTAAACATAGAATATAGAATAAATAGAATGCACGTTCATAGAGTGATATTTATCTGATATTTAGACACTATCAAAAATACTTTATTATAATATAAACATATGGTTTAGTTAACTGGTAGCATTTATATTCTAAGAGCGTTTTATGTGATGTCCATAACAAAAAATGTCACATCCATAACACTGCAACTGCCCTTTTCAAATCTGACAACTTTGGTTCCTAAGCAAAACACAAAAGAGGATAGTTTGAAGAATGTTGATAACTCGCTTGCAATGTTTGTGTTCACACAATAAAAGAACCCACTGCTCTTTGGTTACCAACATTCCTCAAAATATCTCCTTTTGTGTTCTGCGCTAGAAAGTCGGACAGGTTTGAAAGACAAGTGTCAGTAAATAACACAGTTTTATTTTGGGGTGAACCATCACTTTTTAAGCACACTTTGCAGTGTGAAAAAATAAAACAGGTATTACTTCTGGTGTTATTGCGTTTTACAGCATTTAACATGACTTTCATCATCTGGCTTTCCTTTAACTCTCGCGGCACTCGCAATGGGTTCGATCCCAGGGATTGCACAGACAAACATGTACAGCAATGTAAGTGTATTTGGATAAAAGTGTCCCTTAGTGCACAAATGTAATTAAAATAAAAATGATACAATTCTAAACTGTATTCACCATAAAAGTCAGATCAAATATTATAAACAACATCACGTGACCAATTTTATGGTTTGAAAGACATTCCAACGAGGGCATGACATTGTGGTCGCACATGTACTACGCCGACGATCAACAAATATCAGCCTAGTAAAGCACCCTAGAAAAAAGTCAAGCACACCCAATATCTAACATTAAACTCCATAAACGAAAGTATGCGGAATGTAAACTGTAGAATAAACGAATGCACAGAAATGAATCGAAATAGATATATGTATGCCGTGCACGACAAGATAATCAATCTGATGCTTTTAAGCATCGCCGTACGGATATAAAAGCGCAAGAATCGTACCTTTCCCGTAGTTGAAGTGTAGTTTGAGGGATTTTCCCTGGTTGATGTGCAGATAAGTAAACCAAACGGCGAAAGTAAGCAGCACCAACAGCAGCAGAAGTTTGAACTGCTTTCGGATTTTCTTCACCGGGAATCGCAGCATCATCAATGATCATCAGCTGCTTTCAACGCAAGATTCCCGATGTCAGCACATCATATTCGCATCAGCATCCGGTTTCATCCGAGGCCGTCGCGTCACTGTCATACTCGGCAACGTCACAAAAGCGCATTTTAAACCTTGTGACGTCACAACGTTCGGGAAGCAGCAGAACGTCATTTCTCGGAACAAAACCCCAATTGTATTTTATTTTCTCTCGCTATCAGAATAAAAGCAACCTCATATTAAATAAAAGACACTTTTAGACTTAATGTCACATTTAAATCTACCTGTCCGTTGCTCTTCAGTTTGGCGCGCTTTGACGCTGTGATGTCACGTTCGCTCGCGCTCGACCGTTGGTCCGTTGATGATGTCACGGTTTATTTTATTTTTTATATTTGCGTCCGGTCTAAAGTTGTTCTGGTTAAATGACGTCAAAATTAAATGTTTTTAAAAGCGTGTAAAATAGCAGTCGGTTGTTAATCTTGTGAAAGGCGCTCCGCAGAGGATCATCCTCTGGATTTTAAGCTTTCGCCAAAGTCAACTGTCAAATCTTTAACTTTTAACGTTTATCTTTCGCATTTTGTTATTTTATTTAAAATACGCACAAGTTTGTCCCGTTCGCGAGTGAATGAAACGTCAATCTGTGTTGCACAGTCTCAATACACGGTGTTAGTGATGGGCAGTTCGGATCTTTTAAAGAGTCGACTCTTTTGAATCGACTCCCTAGAAGAGTCGGCTCTTTCGACTCCCAAATGGCTCTTTCTATTTCATTCTAATTTAGCAACTCAATTTGAACAGTTTTGCACCATATTTTTAATTTAATACTTATTGTGATGCATTCTTTCCAACAACAAAATACATTTCCAGTATTTTAAAACACAATTTAAAATATCGAATTAAATTCGACTCTCACGCCGCTCTCTTTTATGCTCTGTAGTTCTCAACGTCATCACAATGTGTGATTAACATAAATAAAATAATTAAAAAAATAAAATTACTGAATCAAAGCGTCCATAATAAAGTCCAGCGCGAGGAAAGATTCGGATCTTCCCCAAGTGAGTCGACTCTTGTGATTCACTGAAAAGAATCGACTCTTAGATTCGCGAACGATTCATCCCCTACAGCCCATACACAACTCTTGTCCGCCTCTTAAATGAACAATAAAAGCTACACAATAAAACGCGTATTGATTTTGTGCGCGAATTCCGTTTCTATGACAACAACACAGAAATCACGCGCTTGCATCCCACGAGCCGTGACGTCATGCACCTGCTGGTCCGGGACGAACTTGTTCCTATCCTAAATGATGACGTTTCGTACGAACGCGGTTAAATCATAACAGTGACGTCCTCCTGATTCCGCGTGTGACGTTTTGAGTGACGTCACGCCTTCACCGAGATGAAGCCAAAATCCGTCGGGATCTGCGTCCACTCCCGAGCCCGGCGTTTAACCGAGCATCCATGACGTCACGAGCCCTAGCTCATGAATTATGCATGAGGTTGTGTTCGAGTTGCCCGGCAACCACTCCGGCGTCGCCTTGTGTTCGGGTGATTAATATTCATGAGCTGTGCATTGTTGACACAACACGCGACGCTGGTTGGCTGAGCGTCATCGTGACGTGTGATTATTCATGAGGCAGGTTTGGGTGTAGCAGCGCACCGTGGTCGGGTTTAACGCTCGCTGCTGGGCAACCGAACTTGGGTGGGTCCGTTAAACGCCGCATGCTGACCAATCATAAGCGGAGGTTCAGCGCAAATGAATCTTATTGGAGGAGCTTCGGTGACGACACGCATATATTAACATACATTAATCTTGTGATGCGATGATGTCAGTTTGATTATGGGATTATATTTTATTATGATTATGAGGAATAAATCATGTTTTGTTTAATCTTTATAAAGGCATATCATGAAATAAAAAACATATATTAATATAACATAAAAAAGCCCCTCATATGTTGGTACCTATAAATAGCGTGCTTAGGGAAAATCGTTTAAATTAATTAAAAATTATGTGAAATAATTAAAAAAATAAATTACATATAATTTATCACTTATGATTAAAAAAAACACTGTATTTAATTAATTAGAACGAGAACAAGAAGGAGGTGAAAAAGAAGAAAAAAGAAGAGAAAATAAAAAGTGGATGATTATATCAAATTATTTATATTTGTTTATCATATTTTCTATTTTCATGTCTTTAGTGTTTAAATAACAAAAATATAACATGAAAAATGCATTATACAGTTATTTATTATTAGTATAAATACTCTCACATCTCACACTATTTTACTACTACTACTACAATAATAATATTAATAATAATAATAATAATAATAATAATAATAATAATTAACTACTTTTTAAAAATAAACATTTTCAATTTTGTCGTTTTTCCTTAAGTAGTTAAAAAATATTGATTATAATTTTACTCAATAATACTATTATGAATAATAATCAGAATGTCAATATAAATGAATATATATATATATATATATATATATATATATATATATTAAAATTATTACTATTAATTTTCTAATATTATTAATAAAAATGATCACAATAATAATTATAAGCAGTTTGTTTACATTTTATAGCTCTCAGTTGTTTTATTATTATTATTTCTATTACTATTAGTATTGTCACTATCATTATTATTATATTATTACTAATATTATCATCTTCACATTAGACTAGTTTTTATAAAACGCGTTTATAAAATTTACTTATTTATTTTAGGTTCAATTTAGGAAATGTTTACTTTAAGTTGCATTATACTACATTATATAATTTTGACATATTTAACACAACTGTTTATCCAACTAATTTGTGTAATCCTTCAGGGTAAGAGCTGGACTCATTTTCTTCACATGGGTGTTGGGTACGTCTTATTACACCTTAAACCCTGAAAAAGTGCCTATAGAACTTCTGTATTTCAAAAGACATCTTAACAATTAATGCTTCACTTTGATCATTCCCAGCAGAATCTAATGTCCGATCCAACGTCTTATTCAGTCCGGTGCACCTCTGAGAGACCAAGGTCATGTCAGATAAGATCAAAATAAAACTTGTCCGAGGTGACAGGTTTGTATGGCACAGGTTTTGTCATCATAGCGGCGTTGTTTATTATGACACAAGAACCCAAGTGTGAAACTGTAGACAGACGTCTGAGCCAAGCTCTACCTACCACAGTCGATTTGATTCCTCATAAAATATACAGATAATCCTATGGCCTTTTCCTTCTAATGTGTCTTTTCCTCGACACTTACAAGTGTGACATTACAGTAAACTGGCCCTTTAAACGGAAATGTCAAGTGGATTATGAGGAAGGCCTTCTTCATTGTTGATCTAAATCCAACACCTGTGCTATTTATGCAGTAACAGGTGTAGCTTACTGGCCTTTTATTTCCCGAGTGACTCATTTCCAAAGCACATCCGACTTCCACATCTAGGGATAAACAAATCAGGAACAAGCATTTGTTGCGATATAAATAGATCAGTGACATGAATTATCTTTCTGGCTCCTGTAAGCAATTTCAAAGTGTTGGTTTTGTTGTACATCTCACATAAAAACATTGAAACGTGCCTTTGCTTTTTAAGGTTCTTTGTCAGAGCTCATACGTCTTTTACTGGCAGATGAAGGCACCGTGTACAGATTGTGTCCTTAAACTCTGTGCTGTTTGCTGGAGAAAGATACTGCGGTCGAGTATGCATCCCAAAACTGAAGACCTATGTTATCTTTGGTATTATACTGACTGATGATGACTGATTAGTCTTCTTACATATAAAAAAATGAAAATTGTGTCATCGCCGTCTTGTCATTTCAAACCTGTGATGTTCTTTCTTATGCAGAACACAAAAGAAGGTATTTTGAAGAATGTTGGTAACTGGCACCATTTCCCTTGCATTGGTTTTATGTTCTGAAATAGAAGTAAATGTGTGCCACTGCTGTCCGACAACCAGCCCTCTTCAAAATATTTCTTTTGTGTCACTCAAGCGGGTGTGAAATAACTACAGGGTGACTAACTGATGACAGTCAGTCTGGAATCTAAGTCTACAGCACTCTTGATTTATGTAGTATATGCAGAATCATAAATATATACACATCAGCTCCGCCCTCAGTCCAGATTTAATCATTTCTTTACACTATTTATACAAAATAGTCAACACAAGTCTGTATGACATCTTCTGCCAAACACAAAAGAAGATATTTTGAAAAATGGTGGACCCTATTTACTTGCATTTGTTTCGCGTACATACGATACACATGTTTTTGCTTAACAATGTGTTCTACTTCTTTGTTCTTCAGAAAATGTTTCTATTCATATAAATTAATTTGACTTTAAGGTGAGATTGAGAAAGGATAAAGTATTTATCTTATCTTAAAGTATAATATCTTATTTTGTGTTTTTTAGTCTTGGAATACCAAGACAGGAAACTGTGTTGTATGTGTTGGACACATGTGTGAATGCAACACCTGCCTGATCATTTGTGTCTTTTGATTTCGGGTTGAGAACTGACTTTAATATGTGCTACATAAATGAATTCCTTTGGGATCTTTCAGAAGGTTTGTGCTTTACAAGTTGAATTGATCTGAATCTCATCCACCAGCATCCATCAGATCTCCTGGAGCTCGACATTCTTAAAGGGGGAAGTTCACCCCAAAAGAAAATTTTTGTATCCTTTCTTCACCATCTGACCATTTTAAACCTGTAGGACGTCCTTTCCTTTGCAAAACACGAACAAAGATATTTTGAAGAATGTTGGTAACCAAAACCGCTATTGTGCGGACATCGAAGGTTTTCTGCAACTGACATTCTTCAAAATATCTTCTATGTGTTTAGCAGGAAAATGATCTGTATTTGGAATGAGCAGCATTAACACTGACGTTATCGACTTGGCTTGCATCGAAATACAACGACCTGCTCAAAATTCCAGTCGTGTGACATTCCTTCTGCTTTCCTTGTAAATATAAGCGTGGCTCGGCTGGTTTTTCCATGCAACACGGCAGATGTTTCAACAGCGCTGATTGAAATGATGAATTGTGTTGAATAATGATAAACAAATGAAATGCAGCAACGTGCACTGAAATCAAAAACCAGAATACAAACTTGATTGCATTTTTATGCACTTATTTCTTGTTGCGTGTTTCTTGGTCAATACCCTTGTTGATGCCCTGATAACAGTTCCATCAGTCAGATAGGATTGTGTTTTGGTGATCTAGCCTTAAACCTTTTCCTGTTTTTTATACTGAATCTCTTCCTTCAACTCAATTTGTGACTTTCCCAAAGGAAAGAAAAATCAGATCTATTTAATGGATCCATTTCTTTTCCTAGACATCAATGAGATTAAACAGAGGAAATTAGATATCATGTTTGTCGTCCAAATCTTTCAAGACCAAATTTCTTTAACTTCAGATGACACAATATATAAAATATGAACATGTTCAAATAAACAAAATGATTAACAAAACAAGGCAAAGAAATGGAAGTACAGCCGATGTGGATCTGAGTACAACAATCTTTGGTTTGGGTACATAAGACATGATCTCAGACTTGCCACTTGAATATGACATGTCAAATGTATTTGGTCTTTTTTTAATTGTTTTATTCAGATGTAGGAGACACAAAATCAATAAGGACGAACAGTTTTGTTCGATCACTTTTGTGAAACATCTTTTTTGTGTTATGAAGAAGAATGGAATGTACTGGGAATGTACAAATCCCAGAAGTAAAGCAAGGTAGCAAAGATCAGATTCAAGTTTCTTCTGTGATGTGTCGTTAGATTTATAAATAATAAAACGAATAATTAAGACTAATAATGAACCAAATGGAAAGTGTTCACATTTATATTTAGTTGAGGACCCAAACAATATAATCATTCATATGTGTATTAATATCCTTTTTCTCCCCACTTGAAGTGTCATCTTCATTTCTGTAAATGTTTTACAATTTTCAAAGGAAAAGAGACCAAAAATCCCCATTCCACAGTGACATTATAAATAATGCATGTAAGAAACACTTTCCCAGCAATATTAATGTTAATATTCTCAAGACAGATTGAGACAACTTAACTAGAGATCTATTTGCGGTAACTTTAGTTTGGCTTATTCGTTTCAAGTTTCTAATAAATGAGTGTGTTTTGCATTGTCACACATTCAAGCTTGAATCATTTATAACTGAACTTGTTATCAAATGATAATTAAAGTAGATGGTGAAATCACAGACCTCCAGCCATCTGTTCAGTGTGTTATTCTGTTAATGCTCTGCTGACCCCTGCTGTTCATCAGTGATTCTGCAGAAGACATAGTGTAAAAGACTTCAATGTAATGTAGCCAACATACATGTTTTTTACCATTGACAAAACTTGTATTTTATTGTATAAAAACGTTTTTGAAATACAATATTGACTCAATACTGAATAATGAACAGCAAGTAAGAGTGTATAATTAATTGTAATTAAATTAAATTCCTTGGATTTTTTTGATAAATTGGATGAGTTTATTGTTATTAAGTGAGAAAATGTCCCAAAGCGTTTGACTGATTTTGTATATTACATTTAAGACAATTAAGTACATTTTATTTATTATACAATATTTATTATAACAATAGTGTGTGTTTAAATGTATAAAGATACTCTTTAAAAAATAAGAACATATTTTAAGCAATATGGCTGTGTGATGTTATTAAATTTATCTTATTTTGTCTGATTTTAGAAATTCACAATGTATATTTTAATGTAAATACATGTCATATTTTTGTGTAAAAATCAGAGATGATGATGTGTTTAAGGGCACTGCTTTTAACCCTTATGGAACCTTCATATAGATCTCTGTGTCAATAATGACAAAAACTTTTTATGTGTAACATTATATACTCAATATCCGGAAAGGTATTTTTCCTGGTCAAATTATAATGTCTGACTACATAAGTGCATTTCTTAAAAGCCATTTAAGCTTCTGCGCCATGCTGCTTGTATGCCACTAGGTGCCAGTTTGAATCCAATACATCTTTCTCCCTAACCAATAAACTTTCTGGTGGTTCCCATAATGACCCATAAGCTGTTTCCCATTCAAACCTGCTCAAAAGTCATTTTTGGTTGTTGACCAATAAAATCTAATGATTCTTATTCAATAGACAACACCCCACCAATAGAACCAAATACACAACACCTCACATCCCATATTTTTGGTGTATGGTGTTGCTATATGTTTTCCGAATATAATGATTATTATAGTTTTTTCAAAGGATATTACAGCCTAAATGAAAATGTATGAATTACACAAACTCTAGTTAATCCAAACTTGTATAGAGAAAGTTATTTGGATAATTGCCTGTAACAGGTCTTTGACCCCACTGACCCCATTGTTCCAAATAACTTTCTGTATATTGAATGTATACAGAAATGTATACGGATTTGGAACAATGTAAAGGTGTTTAAATAATGACTGACAAACTATCCTTTGGAACTATCACTTTTACAATCATAGACGTGATTACATAACATTATAAATCTAAAACAAGAATAAATCAAATTGAAATCTCTATTTGTTGATACTTTAATGGGTTTTAAGCATCCAAGTATATATTTGGGCCCGTACAGCTGAAAATCCATCTATTTCTTTTCTTTTTTCCGCTATATTTCCTGGATCCTTGATCTATCTAGTAGTAAACCCTTTGAAGTTTGGCCGCACAACAAAGAAAAAGACTGCTGTGTTTTATGTGCAGCTGTCCAAAAACTTCATCATCTCTTTTGGTCTGCAAGTTTGAGGGCAAAAATGTGAGAAGGGATGAGTTTGATGTGTCTGCATCACAGAACGACCTGACTTACATGATAAAGATCAAAGAAGGGCAGAACCCTGATACAGCAGTGAAGAACAATGGAGGTGTAAAGGTGACGGGTTTCATAATCGCACATTGTGTGACCAGTGGAAGGCCCAGCGTAAAGGTGGGAGAGGTGAAGCAGAGATGACCTCGATCAACCCACAGCAACAGTGACCTCTTAAGAGAGAGAGGAGGTGTTCGAGATGGTTAATCATCAAGGACTTTACACCGGTCGAATGGCTAAGAACTTGCTATGAAAGTATGTCTTTCTGTTTAACTATGTAACAAACCCTCCGGCTATGTATTTAGAGTAAATCACTGATGTTTATTTGCAGTCATGAGCCAATAAAGTGGGCCTGACCACATGTGGTCGAGTATTTATTTGCACTTGCTTAAATAGTCAGTTGAACCCTTGTTTGAAAATGTACGTTTGATGAAATTGTTTGTAGTCTACACAAAATCAGTTTGTACATTCCAATTTAAATAAAACGATAACATTATTAATTGAATGTAATAGAATATAGTAATTATATTTTAAATAGAACCCCTATCACCCCTATAATGTTCAATATCAATAAGCATTATATGAATTAATAATGTATGAAAGCTTATATATGAATGAATAAGAATTCTATAGAAGTGAATAAGGATACTATAGGCGTGAATAGGGATTCTATAGAAGTGAATAAGGATTCTAAAGGATTCTATAGAAGTGAATAAGGATTCTATAGAAGTGAATAAGAACGTCATATACAGTAGGTTTTTATGTAAATGGTATCCAAATTGAGAAATTTGAACTTCCACTTTAGGTATTAAAGGTTAAAAACGCTTAACAATAAATTGAGAAATGTAGCAGTCTTTTGTGTCATTTAGAACTAGCGAGTACTTTCTACCATTAATAAAATAAAAACGTCACACCAGATGATGGGTTTCTTACCACATGACATGTTTCTTGCTTCAGGGGCTTCTTGAGAAAAATCTTACAGATCATTAACACCATTAAAGGTTCGGTTCACATGACCGTTATTGACACGAGAAAGCGTGTTGTTTGTCACAACTTGAGCCAAGACAATCATCAACTTTCCTGCTGGTATTACAGACACAAAAACATTTTTGTTGAACCTGAGGCCTCGAGCTAATCGTACGCTGAAAACATGTGCCGACATGCATTTACATTACACGTGCTATTTAAGAGGAAGTCAACACAACTGTTTTAAGAAAGAGAGATGTTTAAAGATTAACTCAACAATACTTTATTTTCAAAAGCGAGACACAATGATGTGCTGCAGTTCTCTTTATGACAACTGGGTCAGTCTGGTTAAAATTCATATTCTACGGCTGCGCGGGAGGACTTATCTGAATTCAGCTCACTAGGCGACCTACACAAGTCCAACCAAAAGCATCTCTTGTCCTGACAGCACAGTTTCCACACAGGAAATCCAAATCTCTGTGCCATACCAGAAAGGACAGACTGTCCCGGTTTAGTTTGGCAAACTTTCTTTCTTCCGCCGAACACAGAAGAAGGTATCTTGAAGAATGTTGGCAACTGCATCACTTGCGTTTGTTTTGCGTCCATGCCATGAATGTGTGCCGATGCTGTTCGGTTACCAACATTCTTCAAAATATATTCGTTTTATGTTCTGTCATACTGCTTTGAAACGTCAACAGGGAGAGTAAATGATGACACAATTTACACTTTTGGGTGAGCTATCCCTTTAAGTCTGGGTTCTAATGTAATTGAGTAGGCTCTGGTGTCCGGATGACTGCTTTGTCCGGTCATTACAAGGCACAGTTTACAAAAGAATGCTGAAAAGCAATCTGGTGATCTGGGTTTTCATTACACAGGCCACGATCCATGCCTCAGTGTGTCTGCTGAGTGACATCACAAAGTGAGTTCACAAGGCAAAATCTCCTAGCGTTTTTTTATGTATGAAACACATCTAAGTAATGAATTATGTATGTGTTTTCCATGCAAAGAATGCAAACGGGGACTGGGACTGTCAAGTCGGAAGTATATCATCAAGAAAGAACACAAAAGAAGTCATTTTGAAGAAATGTCCTCTGTCAACATTCTTTAAAATATCTTCTTTTGTGTGCTGCAGTGTAAGGAAACACTTTCACAAGTTTGGGTAAACTACCACTTTAAATATTCAACTGTGACACAAAGACGCAAGACTTGGGTTTTCAGTTGCATTGCAGTTGCATTTATTTCTCACATTCATAGCAGTATCACTACAGTAAAGAAGCACTTGGGTCCTTTAACCACAATAATGAAATGAAATGAAGTACTGGACATACAACAATAAGGCAATATAATGAATAGACCTCAAATAAAATAACAGCATTCATTCACAACATAATTATAACTTCACAATGTTAAAGGTCAACTGTAAAAATGATAAATGCATAATATAGAGACAAAAAAGGTACTCCAAAATAAGAGTTTCCCTTATTTAATAATATTTTTCACAGACCTATGAGACAAGAGTTTTGTATTCAAAGATTGTATTCACAACTACACAGCTTTAACTATCCAAGTATCATCACCGCCTTAGTTTTACATATATTTGTAAAGATTTACATACAGTATATTCAGTTAAAAGTCTATAGCACGAGTGTAAGTGTTGGTCAACCTTACACATTTTCTCCATTTCCTTAAGTGATGGCCAACATATGAATACACTTCCGATGCACAATATTAGTATTAGACAGTACTTGTCAATATAATTGGTAATACATGTTGTATAAAACTTTTCGTATGATGGAACGGACCCATATGTTAGTAATGGCAACTTCCATTTTCATCCCGAAGGCAGAGGTGATACAGAAGTATTAATCTAGCTTGGTGAGGTTGTGATTGTACGTATTGTTGGCAGCAGTGGTTAAACAAACACAAAACAGACCAAGAGTAGAAAACAAGAAAGTGTGATAAGCATAAGAATGTCCTTTTGTTCTAGTTCAAAATCTAGTGAGCAACCCACCAAGACAGCATTTTTAGGCTTTGTAGACGTACTCCCAATGTAAAAGTTGATCTAAGATGTCTCATTCTGGTTTAGATCTAAAACGGCATTGGTCTCTGAAATAATTCATCCAAAATAATGGATACGTCAACAGAAATGTCATGTGTACATATGTATAGTTATATATAATAAATGTATTATAAATTATTATTACATTACATTACATTTATATAATGTAGTATAACGAAATATAGTGTATAATGTCATAGAAATGCAAAATTGTAATAAAATAGTTTATAAATTGAACATCTTACTATTTTGAGAGTAATTTTTGAGTGTGAAATATACTTGAAATAATAATTTCCAAAAATTTATTTATATGGGTCATGATGATTTGGATGCTGTCAGATGAAAGGCAGGTGTTGTCTGTGATAGTTCCCCTCTAAAACAAAATCCCGTCATTATTTGGCATTTTATGCTGTATGACTTTCTTATACAAAACAAAAAGAAGATATTTTGAAGAATCTTGGTAACCCCAAACCCCTGGTCCCCATTGACTTCTACTGTATATACACAAATGTCAATGGGGACTGATGGTTTTCATTTTTCATCTTCTTTTGTGTTCTGCACAAGATAAAACGTCATAAAGGTTCGAAACGAAAATATGATGAGTAAATCAGACAACTTTCATTTGAACTATCACTCGATCACTAAGTTCGAAAGAAAACATGAAATATCAAAAGTGGTTTAAAAAAGTGCATTTCAGTCACTATAACACAAGCAAAAAGAATTAAACCAAACAGAAATCCTTCTTTGAGAACTTTACCCACAGGGTTTGAAACCATCTGCACATCACTTTCAGCATAAACGGAGTATAGAAAAAGCAAATAAAGATCAACAAAAAAGTGCATCCCTCAAAATCCCTCAATATATACAGCTCTTGGACGGCAACACCAAGTCACTTTCATCAGACCTGAACACACTCCCATCTTTCTCTGTTTCACCCTCTTGACCTCCATACAAAAACAACCAACCGCGAGTGCTGAAAGAGGGCGAAAAGCGATCTGGTCATTTGAATAAGGTCACGGCTAAAGCAAAGCCAGATGGATTGGAAGTCTTCCACGTTCCAGCATCTGTCTCACACACTAGAATTCAGTGGAGGAGGTATCAGGCACCTGTTGTCCTCTCTGGACTTTGCATTTACACAAAAGAGAAACCCGGGGGAGGCTGTGTTTAATTGTGTCGAGTTCCAACCATCTGCCAGGTGACAGCAGGTTATAAACTAAAGAGAAAGAAATTCAATACAATGGAAATTCAACAATGTGAAGGCATTCATAGACCCTCAAATGCAATTCGACGAGCTGCATTGGAGAGACAACTTTGATGACCTTGCGAATCACAAAATTTTCGTAAAAATAAACTGAAATGTTCTGCCGACAGCACGATCACTTTAAACTTTTGACATTTGGTATTTAAGTGATAGTTCATTCCAAAATGTCCTATGCCGAACAGAATAGCAGATATTTTGAATAATGTTGGTAACCAGACAGCAGTGGCATCCATTCACTTCTATTACATTGACACAAAACCAACACAAGTGAATCGGTGCCAGTTCCCAACATTATTAAAAATATCTTATTTGTGTTCTGCAGAAGAAAGTCATGTGAGGATTTTTATTTTGGGTGAACCATCACTTAAAGTATGCTAAAATGACTGTGCTGTTGCTAATGGGCTCTACAGGTAAGCAAATGTGCGTAATGATAGCGGCAGTAAGGGTTTTGTGCGCAAACACACAGCGAACACACGAATAGTCAGGATAGATGCCACGTGAGGGTTTGACGTGTATTCTGTTTGCATATCAAAAGAAGAAACTAGGGCCGTGTTCACGCTCGACACGAACCGATCGATTCAATTATATACAAAAATCAATGCAGACATGCAAATAGACACACACTGGCGTGTCATCAGCGTCCTCCGGGCAAATTGAAATGTTTCAGAAATTCACGCAAAGAGCTTTTTGACAACTACCATTTGAAACATGCAGAAGTGCATGGCACTCCCTGTCATGTGATGTTCTTTGGTGAAAATAGAAAACTTCCCGATGGGTGAAGAAGTGTTGATTTTTAACGTTCCGTCTTAACACAGCATTAAGTGTAAGTAATAAGTGAGTCCATTATTTATTATAAAACCTTTCAACATAAATATTTCCTTTAAAATGATTCTTATGCTTTTTGTTTTATTTTTGGATCGTTTGGTTGGCCAAACAAAGGGTGTATGCAATAGCATAAATGATAAATTTCAGTTCCATTTCTTTTAAGGTCGAATACAAAGCCCGTCCACTTTGGACGTTGTATTCCTGTACGTCATGGTCGGCTTGTGCCCGCTGTACTCGAGTGTTCAGCTGTGTTTGCGCTCAAATCTCATTTCCACTCACACCTGACGCTACAGCAGCTGAGTACATATCAAACCAGGTGGCAGATTTTCTTCCTTCATTTACTATCAATAACAGATCAGGCGATGATCCCATATTTGAGATTACAGAATAAAAACCTTGAAACAAATAATAAATACAGTACTTGTGTTGTTTGTTGTTCAAATAAATATGGGAAACCCTTTCGAAAACATGTCTGTATCAACCAAAAAAAAACAAAGAAAATATAAAGAATTAAATGATTGCCTACATTTTGGATAATGCGTTGAATCTTAATTGTGACATCTTTTTAAAGACAATTTTCTACCACAAAACATCATTAGTGTAATTAAAAGTACATAATGTGGGGTAGGATTTGATCTCCTTATTTGAACAAATCTAAATGTGCCCAGACAGTTTAGATTATAATACGTTATAAAGCATAACTATGAATTGTCTAATTATTTACTTAAACCTGCAAGACTTTCTTTCTTACACCACACAAAATAAGATATTTTAAAGAATGTTGGTAGATTAAAAGCACTGGCACCCATTGACTTTGCTCTTTGCATAAACACAAAGCAAATGTAAGTCGTTTCAGTGCCAGGTACCGACATTTTTCAAAATATCATATTTTGTCTTCTGTGGAAAATAGAAAGTAAATGATGACCGTTTTGCTGAGCTGTCACTTTAATAGGCTATTGATATAAAAACATGCTTATGTGATGTAATAAAGTAAATTCACAATGAAACAATAATAATACAGCTTTTGATTTTGGGATAAAATGTGACCAGGCAAATGTACGGTTGAGGTTGTGAAATATGTTAAAGGTGAATTCATTTTTAGCTGGGAAAAAGTAAATGAGATGAAAAGTGAGAATAAAACAGTACTGGCTTTTGTCTCATTAATATAATACCAGCGAATCCAAATATCAAAATATCAAGTTTAACAGCAGATGTTGTTTCCTTTTTTCCCTTGACCCCTACGGACAACACATAATGGTTGGAAGCTCTGTGCGTATGTATCAACTGACATCACGCCCTCTCTCAAAGCAATACCTGATACTGTACACACAAAACAAACAGTGCTAATACTTATTTGCTGATTTCTCATACCGGAGGTATTGAGCAATGCAGTTTACTTGGCAGAAACTTAAGAAAAAGATAACAGATGGTTATAACATTGGTTTTGGTCACGTCTCATATCTAAGCATAGCATGAGGCTCGATGTGATGCCACCGCTCCATGCAGTCTGTCGGGCGTGATGGACTGTATGAAGTAAGACTACTCCAGCATGAGTGTGCATGTAGGTTTTCAAAAACAAAATTAAAATAAACACTTGGACAAACATCGAGGCTCACAATGCGACTTTGTGCATTGATTATCGGTACTGCAGCTCTACTTACATACGGCTTTAGAATGAAATGGTTTTCTTGGATGTGACGATGGGTTAAGATGAGGAATCTGAGCCACCTTGTATTGTTTGATGGTCCATTCTTTAGGTCTAAAGAAGTTTCCCGATAAAGATCTCTCGAGACTTCTGTTTCTGGGACGGAAGGGTGTAAAGCAGCTGATTATTCTGAATTGAAGACCAGAATTATCCCTCGAATTCATGGCTCCAGCATGAATTTATCATTTGGCCTTTCATTTTGGAACTGAATATGGACCTGAACTGGGATCGCAACCTTAAGTAGTTAGGGGAAGTTGGTGAAGACGCAGTTCCTTAGGCTCTTTTCCGAGACGCGTCTGCGTCTTGGCATTCCACCGCTGAAAGAGCGATCAACATCTGCGCCGCATAGTAGGTGGCCATTATAATGGCTCGGGAATGGGGCACTGGGAAGCAGAATTTGTTGACGGCGATGGTAAGGTCGGATACCATGAAGAGGACGGCTCCTAGACATGCTGAGAGTTTTGTCCAGGTCCAGAGGTCATTGGCGAGCTGCACTCCGGCGATGGCTCTCCATCCCATGAATCCGATGAGGGCGATGTAAACCGCCACCAGGTAGGTAAAAGGACCGGAAAGGTAGGGGTAGAGGAGCATGTAACTGAGGCCTGAGATCACGGAAATGATGAGACCCGCTCTTAGGTTTAAGGGCTTCATACCAAAGGCCGAAGAGTAGAGAATGTGGGTGATGGCGAACATGAGCAGTCCTGACGATGACAAATAAACAATGATGGTGAGAATTTAACATCTAGTAAATATGTTTCCTTACCCTGATGGCATTCCAAATCAGTATTATATTTTGAAGAATTTTGGGGAAAAAACAACAAAGACCCTCTTTGAGTATCATGTATGCACACACAACTGAGACATTCCTCAAAATATCCTCCTTGTGATCCACTAAAAAAAAAAGTTCCATACACTGTAAAAGAGATTTATGTGGCTTAGTAATTATCAAAAAAAAAAGTTGTTAACATGTTAAGTCTTTTTAAAACATTACAAATATTTTGGTTAGGGGAAAATATTAAAATTATTACAAATTTTACTTCTTTAAAATTTTCAAATATTTTTTACGTTTATGAAGTGAGTATTAATGTAATAAATATATTTGTAATATACACAAATATTCTAATATAAATCTTTAAGTTAGTAAGATTATTAAAAATTTTTATGTAGAATATACATAACATTAAAACAGTAAATTGACTTAATTTTGACGCTTTAAAAAAAACAAGTTTGTTTGTTGTTTAAGTGTCAATTGTTTTACGTAAAAACACAACTAATTTTAATTGAGTTTATAAAGATTTTAAATGAAGACTTTTTTATTCTGGTTAAATTATCACTACAATAGCCTTTGTGCTAGATACACCAGAGAGTATTTCAGTTCGCTAATGTTGACGTTCGTTCTGGCAGGTCATGGAAAGCTTAAGTAACGGCAAGGTTCCCAAGGGGGAAGAATGGCTTGTTCTCAAAAAAAAAAAAAAAAAAAAACTCATTCATCCTCTATTCCAGAACAAGAGCTGCTGAATCAGGAGTGATCACTCAGGGTTGGAACATAAGCCTTTTTAGACCAAGTAAAACAATTTAATTCAGAATGGTGACTTTAAAAAAAAATCTTTATATCGTCTTTAATCCGATTCGGATCAACACAATTGAATGAACTCACCGTGACTGAAGTAGCCTTGCTCCTGCCAGATGAGAAATGCGTCACCCAAAGCTGAAAAAATAAGTCCTGCCAGAATTTTCCTGGCGCTGGAGTGGGCACCTAAAAAGCCGATGCCATGAGCAAGTAGAAACACCCAGAGACAAAAGATGGGCAGACATTTGATGAGAGCACTGAACCAGGAGGGGCTCGAGGTGGGCAACCAGAGAACGAAGTACACGCAGGTGGCTTTGAAGAACGGCACAAGCTTTGGGCCCTCACTTTTGACCTGCACACCAACAGAAAGAAGAACATTTAATGTGTTGATATGAAACTCATCATCACTTCACCAACATGGAGATCATAAGGATCAGAGCTGTTTAGATGCATCATTCATCAATATTAAAAAAACAATATTTGTATGCATCATCATCTTTCATCAACATGTATTGACTTGTTCTGCGTTTGTCAACTGATATCATCAACGCTACTTGAGTTGACATTACATGTGACTGCTCATCAACTTGTCTTGATCTGATACATTTATTTATGAATTTGCATTATGTATGAATGTTCAGTATCCATTATGGTGCTGGGTGTAATTGTATGACCTCACAGGTAATAATATAACAGAGTTTTAAAATAAATCTAAAAATGTTTCGAAATGATTATCCTAAATGAGAATTCAAAGATATTACAGATAAAACTATACAAATACTAGATTAATCCAGAAGAAAAATGTATGTTAGCATTGTATAATTAGGTGTAGGTTTCGGCCAGTCGTGGCCTGGTGGTTCGAGTCTTGGACTTGTGATCCGAAGGTTGCTGGTTCGAGACTCCGAACCAGCGGGAATACCACGACTGAGGTCAGTCCCTTGAGCAAGGCACCGTCCCCCCCACTGCTCCCCGGGCGCCGCGGCATGGCTGCCCACTGCTCCGGGTGTGTGTTCACAGTGTGTGTGTGTTCACTTACTGGATGGGTTAAATGCAGAGCACAAATTCCAAGTATGGAACACCATACTTGGTAATACGTCACCTCACTTCACTTCACTATAGTGTGTGCCTTGACCTTCACAATTCTAAATGTTGTTTAAATGAGGGGTGTAACAATATATCAAAGTATCATATATCATAGTATAAAATATGTATCAAAGTCTATGACAATGAATTTAAGATAACATTTATATATTTTTTAGGTAAAGAAGTATATTTTCATTACTTATAAACATGTATAAAGTATTCTCTGGTTAAATACTGACACAGACATATATAATGTAAATACAAACGATTATTCTGGATACCATTAATTGCAATGCATTTGACATTCCTAATATAAATATATATCAATAAATAAAAATATTTTCTAAATGTATATATTTGTATGTGTACGTGTACCCTTAGCTTTGGTATCAACAGGGTCAAATCCATCTGTCCACCTTGAAATCAAAACCAGGCGATTCTAGAAGTTTCAGCTTTGTGAGCTGTATCTGTCACAAATACAATTCTAGCAAAGGTTTCAAAGAAAAGCCAAATACAACTTTCAACACTTGAACAAGGATTTTTCTGGGTGGAATCCTGTTTAAATGTGTGCCTACGGAAGTTTGTATGTTTATACCCATCAGGTAAAAAAAGCAGATTTCAGGTATTTTATATTACTCTCAGTCTGCCAGTTGATCTCGGCTCAATCTTGAAATATATAGTTTGAGTCTTAGGCCATGGGGGAAGTGGAAAAAGTCTATTGTTAGCATGTGTATATTTTAATCAGATTCTGATGTCCCCCTGCAGTCTGAGAAAGGTCACGCTGAAATACTCAGACACTGTGAAACAAATAATGTGAGGAGATGCTGGGAAAATGATGGTACCGACACAACATGTTCTCTTTATAATGCAGAGGTGATGGGGGTAGAGAGGCCTAGAGCTTAAAAACAGGCTAAGAAATAAACCATTATTGGTGCTACTCCTGCATGGGGCGTTTGATTAACTGCCATTGTGTCCTTCAGCAGAACACTTGAATAGGTGTGCTTTAATATTATATGGCTTTTCATGAGATAAACAACTTATATGCAGACCCTTACATTTGTTTAGCAAATGCTCTTTTTTTGTAGTCAAAGATGACAACCATTATAACGTGATCCCAAAAATGAATTGATCTTTCATCCTTGACACTTCTTGTGTTTCTACTGAACACAAATGATATTTAAAGAATGTTGGTAACTGGCAGCCATTCTCTTGCATTGGTTTTGTATCCAAACAATGGAAGTGAATGGGTGCCACTTCTGCCACTTTCTCTTCAAAACATATTTTTGCAGAAGACAGAAATTGATGTTCAAAATGACAATGCTGCGTATAAATGACACAGTTTCCTTCTTGGGCGTATACGGGCATTTTCAAGTATTCACAGGTATTTTCTTTATTCTATATCAGTGACAAGAGACTAAATTCAAATATTTTAAAGTGAAAATCCACCCCAAAATAAATACAACTGGCACTTATTCACTTGCATTGGTTTTCTGGCCAAACAACGTGAACGTGTGCCACTTCTGTTCGATTATGGACATTCTTCAAAATATCTTTTTCGTGGTGTACAGAAGAAAGAAATTCATGTTCAAAAAGACAATGCGGCGAGTGTATGGGTGTTTTCAGTCCAGTTCTGGCGAATCGATTGTTTTAAAAATAAGAAGTCTCATCGCATTCATGCAAAAGCAAATCATTTGTAGGCATCACATTAAATAATTTTCTTCTAATAACCGAAATCTTCACATATATATTGCCTATACAGCTTACATGTCAAAAACTAGTTTGACATTTTTATGATCCGTCATCATGTAACGCTTTGACTTATCAGGAACATGTCAGACAGTCATGAATAGGTTTGCTGATACAGCGTTGTCACATCATGTCAACAAAACGAAAGTGCTGTCACACTTACTGCAATTCTGCATGATCCTCTATGAAAGAGGAACAGGGGTCTGTCACAAGTGTTTCCACTTAATAAAAGCACTTTGAAAGAAAATGGGTAACCAATGAGAAGCCCAAATCCACCAAGACATATTTAATAATAGATGATTTAAACATTGGGATGAATAAACAGCACATGGTGTGTGGAAGTAAAGTAAACATGGACATGCTGGCAGGGGTCACGTGGTCAGTGTTATTCCCAAGAGCAGGGATGCTTCTATACACAACAATAACCAAAATAACACATTATAACACATGTATTACAATCAGGTACACTCATATACACTGATCCATGTAATTATCCCACGTCTGTATTAAAACAAGCATGTGTGTCATTACGTCATAAAGAAGAATAGAATCATGACGTCACAACATAATGTAGTTATGACGTGTTATGCTGGATTATGTTGAAATATATATTGTGATAAACAGGAAACAGACTCACCACAGTGACAGGCGAGACCATCTTTGCAGAATAAGAGTCGTTATGGGCTTCCTTTAGCAGAAGAGCAGAGGTTGGGTTCGAATCTCTTTGTATGTGAGGTTTGTTTGTGTCCTCTGTTTTGAACAGGCCATCATCAGTGGGCGGAGCCAAGTCTGGGATGTGGGCGGAGCCTGCGGGGGAAACAGAGAGCGACGACCAATCAAAACGCGGGGAATTGTTTACATTACGAGGAGCCTCGTGTGATGTGCACGTGCTGGATTTATAAACACATTTATTGATTTGTTATTGTTTTTGTGTAAGTTTATTTATGATATTTTGGCTGTGTTTGTATATTCTAAGGTTTTGTGTAAATATGGGCAGAATGTAGGGTTATACTGCCATCCAGTGGCAGAACCGGAAGTAATTAATCTTGAATTATCTGTTTTTAAAATCATTTTCAACAATTTTAACTAGTTTAAAAACTTTTGGGTTTCATTTAGGGCACACAAATTAAAATCAACAATGTCATCAAGAATAAATTAAAAGAGATATGTAGGTTAAATTTAAACACCCCAATGTTAATCAATATCATAATTTATATTTAACATAATGTGTCAATTATAATATAACAATATGTCATTATATATATGTTCACACTATAAACATGATAACAAATATTGTAATATTTTATAATAACGTTACATAATATTTTAATAAACGTTACATCAACAAAATAATAATTTGTTTATACGGTATATACGTTTATTATAAATAACTTATAGCGCCTGTAGATACATAATTACCAATATGTTCATGATTTAATTTATAACTCATAATATTAAAAATTCATATCAATCAGTTCAGAACTAGAAACTACTTGAGCGGCTTTTCCATCCAATAATTTGTTACTTTTACTCGAGTAACTATCAAGATCCTACTAAATCCACAAAAAAAACTTACATTGTCATCAAGAATAACGTTATAACATAATGTATATGTCAATTATAATATAACAATATGTCATTAAATATAAGTTCACCCTATAAACATGATAACAAATATTGTAACATTTTTAATAAATATTATACAAATAAAAGAATCGTTTGTTTACGTGACTTGATCTCATATAAACCCTATAAACAAGTTAAAAAATGTTGTCATTTTTTAAAATAAATATTACATAATCAAAAGAATCTTTTGTTTATACTGTTTATATGTTAATTATAAATAACTAGTGCATGTAGATACATAATTACCAATTTATTCATGATTTAATTTATAATGTATAATATTAATAATTCATATTCGTAATTCATTTCCATCAGATACTTTTTTACTTTTATTTGAGTAACTATTAATAGTGTTAATTTTATTCTGACTAAATCCACAAAAAATCCACACTGTCAAGCTTAAATTTAAACATCCCAATATCAAACAACACATCATTTATATTTAATATAATGTATATGTCAATTATAATATAACAATATGTCATTATATATAAGTTCACCCTATAAACAAGTAAAAAATATTGTAAAAAATTTAGAGAAATATTATATAATCAAAATAATCTTTTGTTTATACGGTATATATGTTAATTATAATTAACTAGAGCCTGTAGATACATTATTACCAATTTATTCATGAATTAATATCTAATGTATAATATTAATAATTCATAACCATAATTCAATTTAACATAATGTATAATTTTAATATATATATTTTATAATATATATATATATTAAATATATATTATATTATATATATTATACTCGGATGATATTTTTAAATTTTATATATATATATATATAAAATTTAAAAATATCATCCGAGTGTTAAATAATAACTGGTCCTATTTTAATTTACATTTTGATTCTTATGAACTAATATTTATAATTGAAATAAATAAATAAAAAAGGAAAAAATTATTAATATTTTTGTGAATAAGCACGTGTAGATAGTCACCGGAAGTGACGCATTCGTTTAAACCGGATGTCGTTGGTTTGGCAACAGTTCTAGAAAAATACACATCTCAAGAGAGGCACTCGGTGTCTTATCGCGTTTTTCTTCCTAAATATCGTTTGCCGACCCTTTAGTTCAGCACATCCGGTATCAGTGAGCACACCGGAAGTAGATCTTTCACACATGTGACAGATTGACAGCTGTTTAAGGGTTTAAATGTCCAACAGCTGATCCGAGATGACGAGCAGAAGCTGAAGCTTGTTGATTTAATTCCTTCCTGTTTCCAGAGCAGTGTTCCTTTATTTAACCTCACAAACTCTTTATTATCTTTAGTTATTTGACAAGTGTTTGTTATTGCTATTAGCTATTAGCATTGAGCTTTGGACAGTGTGGGCTGTCATCATGGATTTTGACAACGTGCTGTCCATTGCCTCCCAAAACCAAGGGCTCAGCAGTGTACCTGTGAGTATCAACCACATTTAAATGATACATAACCAAATAATCCCTTTACAATCTTAAAAGATTGATAAATGGAGGCTTACTCATGCATGATTCATGTTGTAGTTTAGCAATGCAAAGTATGAGAGGTTGGTATGAGATAATGTGTCATGTTTTTGTTATTAAAGTGGGTGTATGTATCTCATTGATGTCCATTATGTGCATGCCGGTTACATCTTTAACTCTTGTTTTCCGTAGAAACGGTACAGCTTGAAAACTGGCCCTCCTAAAAAGGATCCCAAGGTAAAAGGAGTCAATTCAGCGGCTGTCCAGGCCTTTCTGAAGAAGCAGGCCATTGACCAAAAGCACAGAGGTAAAACACACATGTGCTTTTATTTCTACCCCCCCCCGTAAAGGAGCATAGAGTTAGGGGAAATTCCTTTGGATTGATAGTGAACTATAACGTGTAATTCACGCAAAACGTCTTTCATCATTTGCTCGTCCTCCTGTTTTTCCAAACCGTAGGGCGTTTACATTTATGCGTCTAGCACGATTTACCAAAGCGAGTTGCTCTGCATTGTGACATGAAACACTCAGAAAATGATTCGTTCACAATATACTGAACCGTCTATATTTTACTAAACCCCAAAAAGTCAAACTTTAGGAAAACTGGAGTCTGCACATGAAGAAAAGGACATGGTTTTGGAGAGATTTGTAGAATTTGTGTAGATTAAAACGCACTGAAGCAATGACATCCAACAAATGGACAAGAGATAATTCTTTGTTGAACTTAAAGTTACTCTACTTGTATTTTTATCGGTCTTTTTATGAAGAATATGCGGCGTTATGAATGTGATAATCCTAAAATCTAGCACTTACTTTCAGGGTTGTTAACCTACACTAGTCTCACGATTCTGTTCGATTATGATTATCAAGTCATCGATTAGGTTTAATACAATATCACAATATAAATTTAATATTTGATTTTTGGATGGCATGATTTACTGACAGCATGTGTTTTATTCAGGTTGTTTATAAAGTTGAAATGAGCCCAGATTTCAGATTACTTAAAGTAATTGGATCATTTGTATTAACTGACGCTTGAGTCTCCCCTCCCTCCCTCCACCATTTTATTCTATTGGGACAAAGCATGTGCGTTTTACATGACATCATAGAAGCGTCTACTGTAACCAGTACTGAATCAATCACGTCTGCATAGAAATTCACCTTCAAACGATAAAATTTGACACCCCTACTTACTTTACTAAAAAAAGATCATAATTTCAAAATAAAACTTACCCATGGGAGAGACCTCACTTGGATAGCTGATCCAACAAATGTTGATATCTGTACTGATAGTATAGAAAAACCTGTGAAAAAAAATTTAATTGTTAGATAGACATGTGCAATTCCTAGAATCTAAACCATGACCTTGGTGTTGCTATCACACTGCTCTAACCGCTGAGCCATGAGAAAGTAAAACAAAAGATAATTTGAATAATGTTTACAAAAAAAAAAACACTAAACCTCCACTGTGTGGGCTTAAGCAAGAGACATCATGGTGATTTTTGAATAACTGTGTCTTCTTGGTTCCTGGAGCCGTTAAAGATATGGTCTGTACAACCTGTTATAATCGAGTTATATGATTAAGATAGTTATGGATCCGATCAAAGTGTTCTATTTTATGTTGGATGATTCCACGCAAAAAAAATTAAATCCCAAAGATAACTTAAGCTGGGATTTCATGCAGTGTCAAAAATTTTAAGAAAGTGGAAGCACACTTACAAACGTAGATTTCATGTTCTTTATAATTTTTTCCATAGAACTCCAAAATAAGAAAGCTAAAGAAGTGCTACTGGCCAAAAGAGTAGAACTCAAATCAGACAGGAAGGCACGAGCGATGGCTTCACGGACCAAGGACAATTTCAGAGGTTACAATGGCATACCTACTGTCGACCAGCCCAAAAAGAGGCATTCAAAAGGCGACAGATCGGAAGAGCAAGATGCAAACGGCACATATGATGAGGACAGTTTTGACTATGAGGGAACAGATTCAGAATCTGATGAGCCAAGCAGGCCGGTAAAGCCACAGCCTCGAACTGAAAGCTCTAGCAAAGTAGACATTAAACCAAAAAAACCCAGCGCTCCAATTAGGCCCGGCCCATCGACAATGAACTTTGCAGATCTTTTGAAGCTTGCGCAAAAAAAGCAATTTGAACCAGTCGACCTTAAACCGGTAAAGAAGACGGAAGAGAGGCTTAGAACTGCAGAGGAGCTTCGAGAACTCGAAATGGAGCGTAAAGTTAAGAAACCGGACAGAGGGAAGGATGTGAAACTAGACAGGAATTTAGGGCAGAAAGACAGCAAAACGCATTCCAGCTCCAATTCTCAAAAGAAATTTGTAGATCGGGACAACAGAAATGGCAAGCCAGCAGCAGATAAGTATTCTTCTAATGATTCCAGCAAAAAGCCAAAGCCTCAAAGCTCCGGTGAAAGAACGCATGGTTCTGCCAAACCTCACGGAGACAGAACCAACTCAAGCTCTTCGGGTGCCTTAAACGGTAAAGTTGCCATAAAGAACAGTGTGTCGTTTCAGACAAAACAAGCACCACCCAGACCTACACATGGCCCAAGGCCCACACCCTCAAGTGACCTTACCCTTAAAAGAGGGAATACCTCAGGACCTCAAAGCAAAACAAGTATTTCTGGGATTCCTAGTGGACCTTCGTCTAATGCAAGTAGATCAGGTCAAGGACCACAGAAAAACGCTGGGCAGGTAAGACCTGGTCCAAGCAATTCGGAAAGGGGAGGACATCCTCAAAAACAGGGTAAACAAGGATCTGTGCAAAGGCCTGGGAATGGTGCTCCGTCTAGGCCTTGTAGCAACGGACTTGTACGACCCTCGTCTATTGATTCCTCGAAGCAACCAAAACCAGGTGGAAGTGTACAGAGGCAGCAGATTCCTGGTGGCTCTAGGCCCTCTTTAAATGGACCAAGTAAGAGTGTAACTGGTGTTCCTGGGAGATCAGTAAACGTCATGGGTTCCGGCCGGGGAAGACAGCAGTGTACTGTTATTTCTGAAACCATTTCCTCAAAGAACTTTGCATCGAGACCAGGCATGGCCCAAAGGCCTCCAGGGCCTCCTGGCCCTCAAGGGCCCAGGACAGTGATCGCCCCTTCAGGCCATAGAGTTTTGGTCAGACCACCAGGTAAGGAATTAAACTAAAATCTTTAGTAGTCAAGTGTTTAAATGCTAGATTACTTGAAACTTTATATTTCATATAGTTTAACTGTATAAGAAACCTGTCTTGCGCCATAGACTGCCATTAGAACTATTTAATTCTTATTTTATAATCGACATACAATACAGACGTTTTCCTTACGAGAAACTTGAAGTAAGTTGTGTTTGTTGAGTGCTTTGGTAATTAATCTGCAGAACCAGCTCTTCTAGTGAAACACCTTATTTTATCTTGCTCATTGTAAGGTATTACATTTTGCATGTTTTAAGTGCTTATTTTAAGACGTTTTGTCATGATTATGTATTGCTTAGCCATCACGCATTGTTAAACTATAAGCGCATTCCTATGTAATTGAAGTAAAGGTGTTATCCACCCCAAAAATAAAATCCTTAATACTGAATAAGCTATTCACTCTTATGTCATCCTAGACGACTTTGTCTCAAAGCCAAATACAATCGGAGGAAATAAAGTCCTCTCTTCTTTAAAATGTGCTTAATTTTTTTGCCAAAATTAACATTTTTTCTTTTTGAACCTTGAACCTTCAGAAGTGAGGCACAAATTTATGGCATGAAATAACTTTGAAATTTTAAAATATTATATTAGTTTTGATCAAATAAGGACAGAAATAAAATTAAAATGAATTAACGTTACACCTTTTTGTTTGTTTAGGATCTGCCATGCCCCCTATAACATCCGGCTATAAACGGAAATATGAGGATGAAGAAGAGTATGATTCCGAAATGGACGACTTCATTGACGACGAAGGAGGAGATCAGAATGAAATTTCAAAACACATCAGGGAAATCTTTGGCTATGACAGGACCAAGTAAGTTGGTGTTAAGTTTGTCTTGTATCATATGATCCAATTACCAACTGGTTCCAAATTCTTTATAGCTATAGTTTTTATTAGATGATTATGGTTCCTCATATTTCAATCAAGCATTCAACCAACAGTCCAAAAAGATGGACTGCTGTTTGGATTGGGAATTAAAAATATTGAATTTTACTGGAATCTAGGAGACTGTATGAACCGAACCAATAAGATGAATCGGCTTGTAACTGAATAAATCTATCTATCTGTCATCATAATACCCCTAGATGACATGCATACTTAGGCCAAGTTAGCAAACATCAAGGCAGAATTTGGTATAATTCAGTATGTTGTGCTTAAGATGTTGTGTTGTTATTTTGACAGATATAAAGACGAAAGTGACTATGCACTAAAGTTTATGGAGAGCAGTTGGAAAGACATGCAAAAAGAAGAAGCTAAAAGGTAAGTCATCCCTACTTCGGTAAATATCATATTCGAGAAATGGATTTGGGTTATTATCATCATTACCAGCCCTTCACGTTATTTGCCTTTTTCTGCGTGTTTCTGCGTCAATGCCATGATTTTCCGGTTAGTCTGCGAATGGCAGTGCTTGAGGATCAGGAGGAGGAAAGACGAGAGCTTGAGGAAATGCAACGCAAGATGGCCAAGAAGAGAAAAATCTGAAATGATCATGTTTGATAGACCGAGGGCTTCTCTCCCTTTGCGCAGAAGACTGACAACCATTGTATTGCTTAATGGCATCTTTTTTCTCTGCTTCAGTTTACGTCTCGGTATCAAGGAGGATGAAGAAGACATGCGTATGGAGGAAGAAGAGATGAAGAGAAAATTAGCCATGAAAGCGAAGCGGAAAAAGACTTAATTGAATACATTATAATTCAGTTTGTGATCAGATACCAATGTGGCGAGATGAAGTACCATCCTTGTGCCACAGACATTGTTACACTATTTATTTGAATGCCCAAGAATGGGAGCAGGTTGCACTAATAAAGCCCATCTGTTGTAGCTGAGCTTCAGAGAACATAATATATGAATACAATTCCTGAGAATCAATGGCATTTTCTTTGTATTGGAAGAAGACATGAAAGTATATAAATGTGGATGCCTTACAGTTCAAGCACCAACTGCTTTGATATTGGTCCTGAATTAGGGAAACTCATTTTATTCTTTGTAATATTTAATCGCAGAGAAGAGACGGAAAAAGCCTTTTTTGCTATGTATTTTTTGTTAAAGTGATTTGACAAATCTTGTGCTCTTGTCATGTTTTCATTCTTTGGAAATGTGCGTGTTTGTTTTGATGAACAATCATATAGACTCAGATAGTTTATCTGTAGAAGATCTGAAGATCTGGCTGTGTAAAATCATGTAAACATCTTAGAAAGTTCTGTTGTCAATCTGTTGTGAATATCCAGAACATCTCACAGACGTCTTCAAGAGGTTTTCATTTACACTTTAATATTCAACATCTTGCAATACAAACTTACACTTATTGTGTTGTACTGAACATTACTTTCACTTTACTCTTGTTTATCACTTTTGATCCGAAAGTAAAATAAGTGAATAATATTAAATAAAATAATAAAATAATGAACAAGATCAGGTGAATCTGTAACAATTTGATTTAAGAATAAAATATAAATCTGAATAACAATGAACTGAGAACTAAACAAACTATTTCAACAATAATATTAAAATAAATAACACAACAATAAGACATTTAAATTAAAACAGACATGATGATATTTGTATATAATAATAAAGAGCTTAAAGCCTAATGTTATTAATGCTAAGTACCACAATATGATTATTTATTACAGAAATATAATAATATAAAGTTATTTTTATAGAAAACTCATGTTTTATAAGTTTAGTAATATATTGTATTGTGATATATTGAGAATGTAAAGTTATTTGTGGGTATATAAAACATTTCTCTTGAATAACTAGCCAGCTAATGCTAATAAAGCCTCGTTTAGTTTATATTAAGTTTCTTAACTTACCTTTATCTTGTTGTTTTTTCTTTATTTCTTCATCTGAATGACTTTAAAATAACATTTTATAATATAATATTCATTAAAATAGAAAAAACTTTGACATTTTATGAACTTTTGAGGGCCTCTGGTTGCCACGCGCGCCCTTAGCAACCGTTTATTTCTGTCGTGAGGAAATATTTTCTTAATATTTATTAAATATTATATTAATTATAAGATATTATATTTATTAATCTTATATTTAAACCGGCCAATGATAAACTTTCATAATAAAGTTCTCACGGGCAGCTTTATTTTTATTTTATTTTTTTATTGTTGTTATTATTATCATGATTATTAATATTATTATTATTATTATTATTATTAATTACAATAATAATATAGATGTTATTAATAATAGTATTTTTATTATTGCAAATTAGCTTCAAAAACGCTGTGACAGAGACATTTTATTAAACATTTGTAATAAAAACATAAATAATAAAAAGATGATAAAAACGAAATATTAAGAGTTTGGGCTTTTGAGTAAAATTGTGACTTTATTTCTTTATTAAATGTCTCTTAGTTTCATATTTTTGTTCCAGAGAGAAAAATGTGCTGCGTTCACTTTAAATAAAATTCCCGCCACGTGACGTTCCAAAGATGACGTCACAACGAGTTTACTCGACGCTCGACTCTCTCGTGTCTCTCATTTCACATCTCGAGTTCTTACAGTGAGGATCACAATCTGCTGCTAAGAGCAAAGATGGGAAATTTGTGCAAATGCGTCAAGCGTCAGAACAGTGACGTTCAGTACAGCGAGTACGAGTCTCTGTTAAAGTCATGTGAGCAAAACAGAGAAAACAAGAAGAAGAAGAAGAAGAAGAAGAAGAAGAAGAGATTTTCATCATCGAGGAGAAGTCAAGAAGACTCTGAAGACAGCAGTGATGGTAACTTATATCATATACACTATAATGTACACTAGAGAGATGAAATGAGACAGATCTCACACTAATAGTACATACAGTAATATCATATACACTATAATGTACACTAGAGTGATGACATGAGACAGATCTCACACTAATAGTACATACAGTTATATCATATACACTATAATGTACACTAGAGTGGTGAAATGAGACATATCTCACACTAATAGTACATACAGTTATATCATATACACTATAATGTATACTAGAGTGATGAAATGAGAAAGATCTCACACTAATAGTACATACAGTTATATCATATACACTATAATGTACACTAGAGTGATGAAATGAGACAGATCTCACACTAATAGTACATACAGTAATATCATATACACTATAATGTACACTAGAGTGATGAAATGAGACAGATCTCACACTAATAGTACATACAGTTATATCATATACACTATAATGTACACTAGAGTGGTGAAATGAGACATATCTCACACTAATAGTACATACAGTTATATCATATACACTATAATGTATACTAGAGTGATGAAATGAGAAAGATCTCACACTAATAGTACATACAGTTATATCATATACACTATAATGTACACTAGAGTGATGAAATGAGACAGATCTCACACTAATAGTACATACAGTTATATCATATACACTATAATGTACACTAGAGTGATGAAATGAGACAGATCTCACACTAATAGCACATACAGTTATATCATATACACTATAATGTACACTAGAGAGATGAAATGAGACAGATCTCACACTAATAGCACATACAGTTATATCATATACACTATAATGTACACTAGAGAGATGAAATGAGACAGATCTCACACTAATAGTACATACAGCTATATCATATACACTATAATGTACACTAGAGAGATGAAATGAGACAGATCTCACACTAATAGCACATACAGTTATATCATATACACTATAAAGTACACTAGAGTGATGAAATGAGACAGATCTCACACTAATAGCACATACAGTTATATCATATACACTATAATGTACACTAGAGAGATGAAATGAGACAGATCTCACACTAATAGCACATACAGTTATATCATATACACTATAATGTACACTAGAGAGATGAAATGAGACAGATCTCACACTAATAGTACATACAGTTATATCATATACACTATAATGTACACTAGAGTGATAACATGAGACAGATCTCACACTAATAGTACATACAGTAATATCATATACACTATAATGTACACTAGAGAGATGAAATGAGACAGATCTCACACTAATAGTACATACAGTTATATCATATACACTATAATGTACACTAGAGAGATGAAATGAGACAGATCTCACACTAATAGTACATACAGTAATATCATATACACTATAATGTACACTAGAGAGATGAAATGAGACAGATCTCACACTAATAGTACATACAGTAATATCATATACACTATAATGTACACTAGAGAGATGAAATGAGACAGATGTCACACTAATAGTACATACAGTAATATCATATACACTATAATGTACACTAGAGTGATGACATGAGACAGATCTCACACTAATAGTACATACAGTTATATCATATACACTATAATGTACACTAGAGAGATGAAATGAGACAGATCTCACACTAATAGTACATACAGTTATATCATATACACTATAATGTACACTAGAGTGATGAAATGAGACAGATCTCACACTAATAGTACATACAGTTATATCATATACACTATAATGTACACTAGAGTGATGAAATGAGACAGATCTCACACTAATAGCACATACAGTTATATCATATACACTATAATGTACACTAGAGTGATGAAATGAGACAGATCTCACACTAATAGTACATACAGTTATATCATGTAAACTATAATGTACACTAGAGTGATGAAATGAGACAGATCTCACACTAATAGCACATACAGTTATATCATATACACTATAATGTACACTAGAGTGATGAAATGAGACAGATCTCACACTAATAGTACATACAGTAATATCATATACACTATAATGTACACTAGAGTGATGAAATGAGACAGATCTCACACTAATAGCACATACAGTTATATCATATACACTATAATGTACACTAGAGTGATTAAATGAGACAGATCTCACACTAATAGTACATACAGTTATATCATATACACTATAATGTACACTAGAGTGATTAAATGAGACAGATCTCACACTAATAGTACATACAGTAATATCATATACACTATAATGTACACTAGAGAGATGAAATGAGACAGATCTCACACTAATAGTACATACAGTAATATCATATACACTATAATGTACACTAGAGTGATGAAATGAGACAGATCTCACACTAATAGTACATACAGTAATATCATATGCACTATAATGTACACTAGAGTGATGAAATGAGACAGATCTCACACTAATAGTACATACAGTTATATCATATACACTATAATGTACACTAGAGAGATGAAATGAGACAGATCTCACACTAATAGCACATACAGTTATATCATATACACTATAATGTACACTAGAGTGATGAAATGAGACAGATCTCACACTAATAGTACATACAGTTATATCATGTAAACTATAATGTACACTAGAGTGATGAAATGAGACAGATCTCACACTAATAGCACATACAGTTATATCATATACACTATAATGTACACTAGAGAGATGAAATGAGACAGATGTCACACTAATAGTACATACAGTAATATCATATGCACTATAATGTACACTAGAGTGATGAAATGAGACAGATCTCACACTAATAGTACATACAGTTATATCATATACACTATAATGTACACTAGAGAGATGAAATGAGACAGATCTCACACTAATAGTACATACAGTTATATCATATACACTATAATGTACACTAGAGAGATGAAATGAGACAGATCTCACACTAATAGTACATACAGTAATATCATATGCACTATAATGTACACTAGAGTGATGAAATGAGACAGATCTCACACTAATAGTACATACAGTTATATCATATACACTATAATGTACACTAGAGAGATGAAATGAGACAGATCTCACACTAATAGCACATACAGTTATATCATATACACTATAATGTACACTAGAGTGATGAAATGAGACAGATCTCACACTAATAGTACATACAGTTATATCATGTAAACTATAATGTACACTAGAGTGATGAAATGAGACAGATCTCACACTAATAGCACATACAGTTATATCATATACACTATAATGTACACTAGAGAGATGAAATGAGACAGATCTCACACTAATAGTACATACAGTAATATCATATACACTATAATGTACACTAGAGTGATGAAATGAGACAGATCTCACACTAATAGTACATACAGTAATATCATATACACTATAATGTACACTAGAGTGATGAAATGAGACAGATCTCACACTAATAGCACATACAGTTATATCATATACACTATAATGTACACTAGAGTGATTAAATGAGACAGATCTCACACTAATAGCACATACAGTTATATCATATACACTATAATGTACACTAGAGTGATTAAATGAGACAGATCTCACACTAATAGCACATACAGTTATATCATATACACTATAATGTACACTAGAGTGATGAAATGAGACAGATCTCACACTAATAGTACATACAGTAATATCATATACACTATAATGTACACTTGAGTGATGAAATGAGACAGATCTCACACTAATAGTACATACAGTTATATCATATACACTATAATGTACACTAGAGAGATGAAATGAGACAGATCTCACACTAATAGTACATACTGTTATATCATATACACTATAATGTACACTAGAGTGATTAAATGAGACAGATCTCACACTAATAGCACATACAGTTATATCATATACACTATAATGTACACTAGAGTGATGAAATGAGACAGATCTCACACTAATAAGTGATACATTCAAATCTCTACAGGTGTGATGTTTGTCCAGCATGACGTCATAGAGTCACAGGAAACTTCCGAATCCAGTGAATCTGACGTCACGACACGTGAGGAGGATGAGAAGACTGAAGGTGAATAAACCTCCTTATTCCAACATAACACACTTTCCATCCTCACTATAACAGAAGAAATGTTGTTTGAGGACATTTAGATGAAGGATTTCTTCTTTATTTTTCAGAGGAAATCAACTCCTGCCTTTATAAGGTTGGGAAGAAGCTGGGCGAAGGAGCTTATGGAGCAGTACGTGATGGAACCCGTGTGTGCGATGGCTACAAGGTTTTACTCTTATACATTCGATCTCTAACTGACTCTTTTGTCATACTTGAATGTTTATGTGTCTCATATTCACTGTTTACAGAACTTAATATCTTTGAATGATATGATTTACTTGTAAATCTCTTTTTGTTGTTCAGGTGGCTTTGAAATATGTTGATAAATCAGAAGGCGTGGAATATGTCAGCATTGTAAGTAATGCTGAAAGCATTGTCTGCATTTTTACATATCGCTTTTGACTTCAGTGAGTTGAAATCGAAGTGGAATAATTGTTTGGTCTTTCTCCTAGCCGAGCTATCCAGAACCATTGCCGCAAGAGATCGCACTTCACTTGCTCGCCAGCGACGGATATGATCCAGAGATCCTCAAGCTTCTCGACTGGCAGGATAATCCAGACTATTATGTCATGGTGATGGAGAGCTTTTCTCCCTGCATGGATGCCTTTGACTTCTGTTTGTCAGATCCAGAACATGAGTTCGACGAAGAGGAAGCAAAGACCATCATGTACCAGGCATGCAAGGCCGCATACTTGTGCTGCAAACGGGGAGTCTTCCATAGCGATATAAAGCTGGAAAACTTCCTGATCAGAACCGACACCCGGCAAGTCAAGATGATCGACTTCGGTTGCAGCGATTTTTTAAAGGAAACGGCCTACGAGGACCTCAAGGGTATGTCTTTTATCGTCAGCTCCATACGTAAATACGAAGATGACATCATCATAGTACACATTACTGTAGTAATGCAGATGAATGAATCGCATGAAATCTTGTTTCTTCAGGCACGGAGGGCTACATCGCCCCAGAATATTACAAAACGGAAGAATATTACGCTTTGCCATCGACGGTGTATTCATTGGGAGTCATGTTGTTCGTCATGGTTGACCAGAGTTATCCAGACTCAATAGACATTGAATTGATCAACAAGAATCAGTGGTGCAGAGAACACTTGTCTAAAGGTAAGATCAGAGTGTAGTTTTAAATACTATAAAACAGAACAAAAACAAGTTTAAAGTGGATGTTATAACTCGTGTATGTTTCATCTCAGAATGCTGCAGTTTTATTCAAGCTTGTCTACAGGAGAACATGACGAAACGCATTCATCTACAAAAGATCATGAAACACATTTGGTTTCAGGTACTGAAGATCTACTTCCATTTACCAGACTGATGTTATTGTTATTTTTGACATGACACCTGCTTACTGTTTATTTCAGGACGTACAACTCCCAGATGGACAACAGAATAGCATCCAAAATCAAGTCTGTGAGAAGAAGCCAAAGGAAGACTTCTTTTTTGAAGGTACATTTACTGCTCCTTTCTTCTAGAAAGAGAATCGTATCGACATTCGAAAAAACTTGATATTTGATGTATTTTTTAATAGAAATCAACTCCTGCCTTTATGAGATCGGCGAGAAGCTGGGCGAAGATGGATTTAGAGTAGTTTATGAAGGAATCCGTGTGAAGAACAGCATTAAGGTTAGACTTGTTCTGCATGTGCTTAAGATCGCTTTGTCACATGTTAAGTATTGAGAAAACTTGATCTATTGTTTTGTTGTTCAGGTGGCAGTTAAGTATGTCCGAAAGAAGAAAAGACAGCGTTATCTCAACATTGTAAGTAGCTTTGTGAATTTTCAAAACATCTTTATCCGATGTAAATTTTGTTTGTTAAGGCTTCTCCATCTGATCCTTTTGTCTAGCCTGGATATCCCGAAGCGCTGCCACGAGAGGTTGCTCTTCAGATTCTCGCCGCTGAGGGAGGCTTCAATAAGCTTCTGGATTGGCAGGACTTTGAGAACTATTATATCATGGTCCTGGAGCACTTCACTCCTTGCGAGGAAGTCCACAGTGTGTGCAGCATCATGGAGGCATCGTAAGTGAAAATATTTCCTTACTTCAGGTGACTGAAGGTTTCCATGAAGACATCCAATTGGAGATCCTTTACCACAAGTGGTTTGAGGTAATGCACATAAAAAGGTAAGATTTCTTTCAAATCTTTAGGTTAGAATGTTTAGAATTAGAATCTCTGCTGTAGTATGTTTATTTTTCTGATTTAGTATTAGTAGTATTAGTGTAGTACTAGTATTAGTGACAAGTAGTTTTTCAATTCAAGTTAGAATTTCCATTCCCAATCAGTATAAAAAAAATGGAATAGCAAAAAGAACAAAAATAGGAAAATACTTAAAAAATTGTATATAATAAAGTTATATAGATCATGTACTAGTATTAGTGACCGATAGTTTTTCAATTCGAGTTAGAATTTCCTTTTGCAATCAGCATGAAAAAAAAGGAAAACACTTCAAAATCATTTATAAAAAAGTTACATAGATCATGTTTTTTAGAAGGTAATATAGAACCTATAATTCCTTGTTGTTTAATTTTCAACCCTAATAAAATAAATCTTTTTATAATTTTTACACAATCGTGAATGTTTTTCATATATTTTAAAATGAAACCCTCCAGGAATCAAAATGGTTAACCCTTAATGCATAATGATGAAATAAAAATGTCTGACTTCAAAATGTTTATCATGGATCTTGTCTTAAAGTCAATTGTATACAGTTTAACGATCACAGTGTGTTTTTGCCTTTTGAGTTCAAAAATCATTTTTACAAAAAATAAAATGATCTCCAAACTTTATAAACAAACTGAGAATATAGCCTCAAACTTCTATAATGATATTTTAAGAATATTTGCAGTACAGATAATTATGACGATATAGAATAAATATGGAACATTTTATGATTTGAGTATTTAGTAGTACAACAGTAGTGACACAGTTACACAGCATGAGTAAAATGTGATCAAAGTATAAAAGCGCCCTGGGTAGGAAAAGTTTAATGTAACTTTAACTTAATTCTACATTTATTACATGCATAACAGTAGCAAGTTACAAACCAAGCAGCACTTTAAAAAAACGTTTATGTCATCAAAGTACCAAAAGAGTGATATGAGAGCAATGCTTCCACTTTCTGGGGTGATAACCTCAAGAATGTCCCAAACCGTGCTCCCAGGTTCCCTTGTGGACTCGTGCCCAGTGCCCTATGGGTCTGCAGGTACTGACGTCACACAGTCTGAACTCAGAAGAGATCCACAACATTTTGAAGTGTGCTATTTGGGAAAGGGCGACCATGATGAGAATTACAGAACTGTGTGCAAGTCAACTTTAGACAGCTTGTTCACTAGTCGTCTTGCGAGATGTTTCTTTCAGACAGATGTTTTTTGTGTGTTCGGGAGCATAAAAAAGTTTTCTCTACATTTATAGACATTTTTACTACCCCCGATTTGACACAAAATTCTCCCATGTCTATTTATCCCAAGTTATACTAAATTAAAGTCTGATTTCAAATATGATATACAGATTCTTTGGGATAAAGAATAAACAAATGTTAATTTAAAAAATGCTCAAAACTAGCCACTACAAAGTGTCTTTTGAAATGAGGGATTTCGAAGGGTATAACTAATGGAAACTTCTCACCCCATAATTTTTTATTTTATTTATTTATTTTATTTATTGGATCCTGACTACAGATGATCTGTACGAGTTTCATGAGTTATTCAGTTAATTCAATAACTTGTTACAGTTGTAACAGTAAAGTTATTTAAACGGATTCTTGTGGATGAATTTGAACTGTTTGTGGAACAGACATAAGTGTACAAGTTTATATATTTTTGGTATAATATTCTTGTAAAGCTTTGTGTCTTACAGATGAAATGACAGACAGGAATTGACAGCGGGAGATTGGTCATCTGGAAAATAAATGTGCAAACAAGCTGTTTCTGTTCCATTATCAGATTTACTTTTAGATCTGTATATTCAATAACATTGTTTTTTATTGTTTTTTATAATATTTTAATAAGATGTATTATTCAATGTTTTTCTGGTGGAGAGACAAGAAAAAAGAAGAAACGGCAACATGAAGGTAAGTTAAGATAATTCATATATACTGAAATAGGTTATATAAGCTTGCTAGTTAACTAAGCTAGCAAGATGGTAAATATATTAAAAATCATCCATAAAAAGCTTTCAAATGTTTATCTAGTTTAAGGTAACAAATTACTGGTTTCTTTGTTGAAAAACTTTCCTGGATTATTTTTCTGTAATAAAATAAACTTCTGTTTCATAAACTTGTCTGTGCGTCAATCTGTCTGTAAAGTTTTATTAACACCTGATAACTTTCTCATAATTATTAAGAAATAAATGGGTATACCAACATCAGAGTAAAGGATCTTATATGTTATGACATCATAAGCATTTTAGTTATTTCTTATAGATCAGTTTTCCAAAAGGACTCAACCAGTTTAACAACATTTACACATCCAAGGACTTTATAAATTCACAAAAACAGAGAATGAACAGCATTTATAACTCTTTACAGTGTTTCAAAATAATGAAAGTTATAAATAAAAGAACTACAAACCTCTTAAAACAACACGGTGTATCATTACAGATTCCTGATATGAGAGGTTAAAGTACACTTTAAAGATGCCTATGTAATTCAGTAATGGTCAGCTGTCTAAACATCACAACAACAGCATTGTAAAAATAAACATTTTGTCATATGTCTTAACAATTACATTTTAATAATAACAAAAATAGTAAATTTGATAACTCTTTACAATCAGTAGCTTTAAGATAACAATAACATATTGCATTAGAAAAAAAACTAACAGTTAACAATATTAATGCAGCATTTATTAAAACATTATTCAAATCAAAAGTTGTCCTTGTTAACAATAGTTAATGGACATGAACTTGGATGAATAACTGTGTTGATGTAAACTAATATTAACAAGGATTAATAAATGGTGAAAACTCCTTTCTTTATGGTTAGCAATGTATAAATATCACCTTATTGTCACAGAACATCTTAAGTCCTAAAATAGAGCATAAAATAGAGAAAAATAACATTTACATTCTCTGACATTGATAGTACACTCTGATAAACATATAGTTTATAAAATTAAAAAATTCAGTTAAATCTGCATAAAGAATCAGGTTTTCAGTAGTACAAATATACATGACTTTGACATTTGTTTTAAATATGTTGATAAATTATACTCATACACTATAAGAAGAGTAAAAGAAGTAAAAAAATAAAAATCTCATCCAAAATCTAACATTTATGTGCCGCTCTATTTCAATCTAAATCCATATATCTCTCTCACTGTATTGTTTGCATTGTGGAAAGTTAATTGTAGAATTACAGCTAAATGTCGTGTGTAATATCTATCACGATTACATCATGATGTTCATATGACGTTATTAAAATGCCTTCTTGACTGGAATGTTTACATATGTATGAGGTGCTTCTGTGTTCTGGTAAATAAGGTCTACGTTGGTTCCAGTTCTAGATCGAATAATGTCATAGGCACACTGCTGGAGATAAACATACTGAGCCTGTTGTAAAAGAAAACAAAGACATCAAAAATAGTACTGTACATCTTTTTACACATAATAATACCTGACAAAATCTGCTGTATTACAAAAAAGGATGGAGCCTAAACTTGAGCCCTGCGGCACTCCACAGTTACCCCTACATTTAAAAGAAGATTTTATAATGTTCATAAACAGGACATGGTCACTTACCTCAGTCTGCACCATGAAAGGCCTGTGCATTCTCATATCATGAACGACCCCATAGACATCCACCATGCTTTCTCTTTCAATCTGGAAGATCAGGCGGTCGATCGCAATAAAGGTCCCAGTTCTACCTACACCAGCACTGCAAGAGTAGAATTATTAACAATGAACTGTTTTCAACATTTGTAGGTCATGCCTGTGTTGTATGTATGCTTACCTGCAATGCACTATAGTTGGTGTGTGACGTGAGTATTGGTCTATGTGTTCTCTCACCACATGTCTGAAGTCAATGAGAAGTTCAGTGGTCTGAGGAACTCCATGATCAGGCCAGGCTGTGAAGTGGAATTGCCGTATATTGCGAGTCTCAGCGGTTTTTACCTGTTGTAAGTCACATATATGAATCATAACCTTAAAAACATTGTAACCCTGAGAAATCACAGCAGAGAAATCTACCGTCTCACATTTTTGATGCTGAAGTCTCTTATGGTCCAGCACTCTAGTGCTATCTCTGCGATAATCGTCACCGAGATATTATGGTAATAACTAGTCCCAGATGGCCAGTACTTCTCACACTTGACCTACAGAAATTGACAAAATATAAAAGCGTACTCCTCATATAATCAAATTCCCACCACTATTTGATAGGATTAACAATTGAATAAGAAATGTTGAACTCACTCGTCCTTGCTCTTTGCATTTGGTCAGCATCACTAAAGTGTAGACGTTCTTCTCCCAGATCATTCTCCAGAATTCATTTACTGTGATGGGCAGTGGACCCTGAGCGGCTATAAACTCCTTTTTCGAAATGTAGCCCTGGCCACGAATAAAGAATGAATATCTGTTGTGTTGTACTTTCTTGAATGTTAATGTATTTATACTCACTGGTATATAGTCGGCATTGATGTAGTCATCACATGGGTTGCCACACATTGATAATCTAATTCTTGAAGCATCATCTTAAAAAGCAAACATAATGCAAATAGTTATAAATACATGACAGCGAGTAGTTTGTATTAGCTGAGGGGTTTGTCGAAATTTTCTTTATTATAGAGAATCTTTTGTTACTTATAATGTAATTCATAATCGTAATCGTGCTGCTATATAGATATTGAGATAAAAACAAAAACTAAAGTTAAACTCAAGTACATTTTGTGCAATCAATACTTTTTATTTCTGAAATACTACTTACAAGGTAACACATCGTTATAAAGGTTCTTTGCCTTGTTTTCAATAGCCAATGCTGAATTTTTAGCCTGTGCAATTCCAACAAGTTTTATCTCCTGTAAAAATACAAACCACACCACTTCTTCACAACTACACATTGTATTGTTAAAACAACAGTATTATACGTTTAATTAAATATGTGTGACAGCTTATAATCGTTGATACATTAAAGCTGCAAAGTGTAATTTTCAGTTTTTCCTATAATGAAGTATGAAACGTCAACTGAACAACGACCGCATTACTAAATGTCATTCTGTGTTCACACCGAACGTGAATTAAATAAAGGATATACAAAGTCAATGCAGAAATGGGAATAGAAAAGAATTCATTCAAAGAGTTCATTGACACCAACTGTGTGAAGGGAAAGGATGCACAAAGTCATTCCCTGCCGAATAATGATTTTAGTGTTACAGATACAAAAATAATGAACTTTTCCAGCAAGTAATGAAGAGCGAGCAATGGTTTGTGTTTGGTGTGAACACTGAAGTAGAAAGCTTTTATTTAAAGTAACCTGTCAATGTATGTTGTAAACTGTTGGACTTTCCAAGGGTCCTTCGTGTTCAAAAATTGGAGAGAGACAATCTCTAATAATAATGAGGTTTATTAATCAGATATAAAAATAAATATAAATACAGCTCTGGGTTGTCAGTCCACGACTTCCACACTGACCAACAACTCAGTAACAAAATCACACAGTATTTATAGTATGTATCGTCGGTCTATCTTCTAGGCCGGAAGGGATCATCCCCTGCTTCCATAAAAGGCAGATCTGGTTAATTTTTCGCTTTCGATATCTCGAACGTCAGATGACTTCAGTTTCTGTAGAAAAACATATCAAAGAGACAAAGAACACAGCACAGAAGAACACTACCTCCTTTTGTTCTTTTAATTAGGATACAACAGTAACTCTTAGTTTTTCTGGTATTTGGGAGTGTGTTTTACTTCTCAGGCCCAACAACCTCCGCATGAGAGGCCTTGTACTGGCAGATGGGAGTAAGGTCAGACGACTCTTCTCCTGCAGCGGTTCTGTTCTTATCACTTCTCCCTTTCTTGCACACAAACTTTTCCTGTCTTGCAAGCATATTGTTATCAAAAGCACATTCCAAAGCAATCCTTCTCATGTATTTATGGTTACTTATTTTCAACATACTTTAGTAGAACTTGTAAAAGAATATGATTATTTGAACGATTAATAAAACTTCAATCAATAAACATAAGAGTATAATATTATATAAGAAAGATGATTAATTAAACATTGATTAATAAAACATAAATCATAAAAGCTGATTAATACAACATAAGATTGTATCATTTTCCACAATTCCCTCTCTTGACCTCGTAGAGGTCACACATAATCCTGTTCATTCTCATCATCGTGTACCATGTGGTCTGCAGCCAACAAGGGCATGTTATACGGATGTGGTGGGCCAAGGTCTTTCTTTTCTATTGCTGCAACAATCAATCGGTTGTACAGTGACCTGATACATGGTATACAACAACATCCACATGTTATCAAAATGGCTAGAAATACTGCGATTGATACAATTATAAACATCACCAATGCTTTCCATTTACCTAATGTTTTTTCCAGCCAATCACCAATGTGATTATCTATACCTGAATGTTCCTTCATTTCGACAGATAATGTTCTCAGTTCTTCTAAAGCTCTGGTCACAGAGCCATCCAGGGCTGTGTAATTTGGAATGAAAGTGCAACATAAATCACCAAACATATGACATACTCCTCCTTTCTCCGCTAACAGCATATCTAATGCCATTCTATTCTGTACTGCCATGAGAGATGTTGGGGCTAACTGTTCTGATAGACCCTCTACAGCATCTCTTGTCATATTTGTCAATCTCATGACATTGTAATGAACATAGTTAATTCTATCAACATTTTTGTTTGGGGTGACCGGGAATAGTGCTGCTATAATAGGAATATTTTCAAAGCCTGTTGCTATTTGATCTGCTAATTTAAATTCATCTGGAACTCCTCTAGGTATTCCAATAGCATCTATATATGTGGGAATAAATGAAAGCCAATCACTTCTATGCTAAAGCATTAATACCACTCATATATTGATTATTACATCTACAATGAATATATCGTTATAATCATATTTGTGTTAGCAAACACTTCTCTTAGAATTTTTGTAACTTTGTCAAAATTTAGTCCATCTAATCCACACCCCAGCCGGGGTGCTGAGACACGCTCTGTACTATGTTGCACACACCAGTCTCTCATGCATGTCAAACTACTGGTGAAATCTCGATATGTGGGCTTGTCTTTACACAACTTCTTTGTGATTAAGTGAAAAAACGGTTCTACCGTCCTTTTCATGTGTAACAGCACACTCTCCTACTCCCTTGTTCTGTTGTTTCACTTTGTTTACACCGTACCTGTCTTTGAATATTGTTGCAATACTTGCTCCGTATGCACAGTCTTCACTTACACAGTTTGCCAATGGTTCTCCCTGTGGGCTTGAAAAAGATCACCTGTTTGAAACAAAATTTTTAATTTTCCACTTTCTTGTTTGTCCGTACTCTCTGTACTCTCCCTCTCTTGGACCTGAGACTTCGGGTCCACAGCCGTTTGTTCCAGAGACCTGCTGAGTGAATCACAAGCAACACAAAAAAAAAAAAAAATGATACCAGGTATCCCTTGTGCCTTACAGGCGGACACAGTGTGATGTTCTGGCGACGACGCACAGTGGTTTAGACCACCTGTGTTCTGGATCTGTTTCTGGTGTGACCTGCTGAGAGAAGTGTTGGATCAAAGCAGTTAGTTTTTCAAAATAAGCACTATGCGACAAAGGCTCAATGATATCCTCTCTCAATGGGTTGACTGAACCCGGAAATGAGCGACCTGTAAACAATTCATAAGGTTTAAAACCAGAAATCTTTTTAACAGAAGAACGAACAGACATTGATGATATAGGGGGAACAGATAACCAGGTTAATTTGGTCTGTGCACAGATTTTAGCCAATTTTAGTTTCAGTGTAAGGTTCATTCTTCAACTTTTCTTTGAGTCATGGAATTCTCTTCTAGAGTAACCTTGGCATTTTATAATTGCCACTTCCGCGGGTATCATCAGAGCCTTTATGGTCTCTGGCTTCACATGCATGTGTAATTGGTCGACCTGAGGTGGTAACAAAACCTATTATCTATACCACACCTCTGCCAAACTGTTAGTTTGACTTATACAGCTGTAATGACATAAGCAGAATCACAAAAAATGTTTACCCTACTTGTTCCTGCAAATTTCAAAGCTTCAGTTACTGCTATCATTTCTGTTCTCTGTGCTGACTGTTTGCCTTGCAATTTCTCTGCGACCCTGGTGATAAATCCCTCATCTGTCTGTTACGCGAAGCCAGTTCCTGGCTGCCGTTGTTCAATGCTGTCCAGGAGCACGCTGACATACATCAAAATCCTCCTAGTCCCTGCCAGCTTCTAGAATAGCACCCCGTGTGCACTGCTCCCTGTTTCAGAAACATCTAGGAAAAAACTCAGAGAATAGTCAGCACAAGTTAAATGAGCAGCATGTGACAGTTGTGTTTTCAATGAAATAAAAGTCTGTTCTGCTTCTGGGTCTATGTCAACTCAGCTTTCAGATTTTACATTCCCTGCTCTTTCACTAACTGCCTCAACGGTGTGGTTAAGGAAACATACATCGGGATGTAGTTTCTGCTAAAACCTGTCAGACCGAGGAAAGAAAGCATGTCCTTCACATTTATTGGTTTGGGATGTGTCAAAAGGCTGTCACGTTGGTGATGGGAGAGCGTAGAACCCTGAGCTGTTATCAATCTACCCATGAAAGAAACAGAAGGTCTACTAATTTGCCATTTTATCCTTGCTGACTTCGAAACCCGAGGCATGTAACTGCTTCAGTACCAATTCAGTGGCTTTTAAGCATTCTTCATTTGTGGTAGCAGCAAGGAGAAGATCATCAACATACATTATCAGCACACAGTTCTCTGGAAGTTCACAATTATGTAGTTGTTCTTTCAACACCTGATTAAATATTCCAGGTGACAAGACAAACCCTTGGGGTAGTCTGTTATATGAGTATTGGCGACCTCTGTAGGTGAAAGCCAGACATGCTTTACAGTGCTCAGACAGTGGTATACAAAAGAAAGCATTTGCCAGATCTATACATGTAAACCATTGGTGAGCCGGAGTCAAAGTAGACAGAGCGGTGTATGGATTGGGCACAGCCAGTGTGGGTGTTGACCCATGTCTTCTGTGTGTGCTCTTACCCAATAGGAACAGGTGGAAGGAGAATACATCACCATGGTATTGTCAGTGGGCTCCCAGTCTGCGACAGCTCTTAATTTCTTTGTCATACCTCCTAACTCTCTAGCTTCATGGCCTGGATGCAGTGCCATGGAAATGTGTGGTGCGGCTGTGTCTGTCATTTCGTACCATTGAAGTTGATCAGTAAAAGTAATAATTGCTACTACTCCCTCCTTACCTACATAAAGTCACTCACTTGTGATACGCCATCTATCTCCCTCTATGGTGTTAAAAAGTTCATGATTGTCATTTCTTTCATAAAATAGTGTACAGTGCAAGGGGTCAATTGGTGGTAAGAAAACATCTATGTCTATGATCCATGGCCTATGGTTGTTGTAAAGTGACACTACACTTGTTGGGGATCGTGAAATATCTAATTCTACCCAGTAAATATCAGCAGCTTCTTTTAATGGGCCTCCTAAAAGGACATTTTGTGTACACCACATATCAGTGGCTAAAGAACAATTAACCTGTGTACCGCCTGGAAAACATACAATTACTCCCTCTGGTGAACATAAAATACTTGCTCTAATTTTATAAGGAGATCCATCCCCAATAAAGGTATGGGAGCACTGGAGGAGTACAAGAATGAGTGTGGTATGCTCTGATTAGCAATCTTTGCTGTTAACATTTTTGTCATTGGCCATTTTTCTAACCCATCAGAGAAACCTATTACTTCCACTTTTTTTCGTCACAGTGCCCTTTGTGACAGTGGAGTATGTTGCTCCAGTATCTACCAGAGCTTGTAGTGGTCTGTTGTTAACCACTATTTCCATAAGGGGTTCAGCTATTCCCCTCATGGAGGTTCTCTGTGGGCCCCATCAACAATCCTCCGCGTCCGCCCCCGGGCCCCATGTTGGGTGCACAGGCGCCTGTTGGTTGGGTAGCGTCGAGAGTCGTTGCCCCTGGTGCTTTGGGGTGTGTGGTCCCCTGCCATGACCACCAGGTTCACCTCCATGAGGATCCCACCCCCCCGCAGGTGTTCCTGTAATTTGGCCTTCCCCTACTTGTGTGGGGCAATTAGGTACCCAATGATCAGTAGCACCACACGCATAACAAGCACTCCTCACATAGCCCCCATCCCATCCCCTCGTCTCCTATTTCCATTTCCTCTATACCCACCCCATTGTCCCCTAAAAGGTCTACGCCATTGAGTGGGAAAAGGGGGAGTGGTATAAGCTTTGGGGTTTTCAAATCGCTGTTCAGGTGACTGTTGAACCATTTGTTTTGTCTTTTTTGGACCACCTGACTTAGCCTGTTCAATCTGCAACTTTAACAATTGAGTCTTTGCTTTCTCTAACTCTTCTTTCTCTTTTTTCATTCTAGCGCGTGCTCTATCAATGTGGTGTTTTAAGTGTTTTTCCCAAACTTCATTAGATGACCCTGGTATGTCTGGGTTATTCTCCATTGCCTGTTTCACGCCGTTAGGAGCCCCTGACATTACTGCTGCTCTGAAAATGTCTCTAGTTATCGGGTTGTTTAAACTGTTTTCTTCAACCATCTGTTCCCATTCTGCTGCACACCTGAAATAATACCCTGATCCAGTCTCACCTGGTTTTATTTCAAATGTGATGCCCTGAAATGCTGTTTGGGGTATAGGAAATTGCTTTCTTAGTGCAACACTGACTGCAGTACTTACAGTTGTAAATTTACTTTCATTAGGGACCCCTGTTATTTGAGCATCTGCCTCAAAAGCAGTCATTTGAGATACTGTGAAAATCTGGCCCAACAGGCACCTTAGATCACCCACCGCCAAAGTGGTTCCATGACACAAACCCATTAACTTAGTTAACCATCTACCGCCCCCAGAGGTAATAGGGGGTAGTTTAGCCAATACGGCAGCCATATCACTATGGCTCCATGGCTGATATTTCTCCTGTCCACGGCCTGTCAGCACTAGTGGCATTTGGTTGGGTGGAGGAAGTTGTCTTGCACAGAGCTGATCCATTACTGTATTGTTATTCCCCATTGTCTTAAATCGGGATCTGTCTGTAATTGGGGCGGAACACATTGTTTCTTTATTAATCACATGCATTTTAGCCTCTCCTTCTCCACTAACCACACTCCGCTCACTACATACAGATTTAGATCGGGACGGCAATGGGAGGTTCCCCAGATCCCCCAGCCGGCCCCCTGTTGCCACCAGTCCTTCCTCCTCTTCCTGTAGCTGTTGTGTATGCCGCCTACACGCCCCATGTTCGTCCCTCTCTTCATTCTCATGTTCTCTGAGACTACGGACTGGTTGAGGTCTGTCTAAGATTAAAGCCTTAAGTTCCTGTAACTGTTGTTTCAAGTTTTTTATTTCCATTTCTCCTTCGTTCACTCTCACCATGATTTGCTGCAAACTCGTTTCATATGGTGGAGGTTTTGTTAATAATTTCAGGTCAGGATATGTTTTAGGGGTCAGAGAACAGGTTGTTCGATCAGAGAAGGCACCCTGTGTTTTTCCTGACTCTTTTACCATTTCTTTTTCTGACTTTACTGCCTTTACAAGACCTCCTAAACTTTTATGTTTACCCTGACTGATGGCTGTTGCATTAATTGAAATCCGCATCCACAGCCGGAGATCTGCCCTATATTCTTCTTCTTGGTTTGAATGTTTACCCCTGTTAATCCATTTCACATTGCCTTTTTCCTCTACATGCCTCTTTAACCTCACATGAGCACTCTTTTCCATGCCCCTTATCTTCTCTGCCAGTGGCACTGTTATCTTTTCAGGTGCATCCCAGCCATTCAGAATACACATCTGACTCCATTTCTTTTCAAATTCTTTCATTTCTTTCTTCTGACATTTGGGCTCTACCTGAGCTAATAACATATCTACTACATTATTCCACTGTTCTACAATTGATACACATCCATAGTCTTCACATTCCTTCTCATAGTCTGCCATATTTTACAATTTATATACACAAAACACCATATAAAAACCCCAAATCAAAATAAATGTCTCACAGCATAAAAACACAATAACACATCAAAGAAATCACAGCAAATATATACAGCTTTATGGTTCTCCGACCAAGGGCCTCTAACCCAATATTTATCTGATCAATGAACCTCCAAATAAATTTAGTTATACTCACACGAGATGTTCATCAAATTCAACACATTAATTTAAATTGTCCAATAGCAGAATTCGATTAAACAGGTTTCTGCTTACCTTATTTTATGGCCGGCCACTGTGTTGAATCTGACTCCGTCTCGTGTCCAATCCGGTCCTCTGCCGTCTTTAACAATAATGCCTTTTCTCCAATCATGTCGGGGTCACCAAATTGTTGGACTTTCCAAGGGTCCTTCGTGTTCAAAAATTGGAGAGAGACAATCTCTAATAATAATGAGGTTTATTAATCAGATATAAAAATAAATATAAATACAGCTCTGGGTTGTCAGTCCACGACTTCCACACTGACCAACAACTCAGTAACAAAATCACACAGTATTTATAGTATGTATCGTCGGTCTATCTTCTAGGCCGGAAGGGATCATCCCCTGCTTCCATAAAAGGCAGATCTGGTTAATTTTTCGCTTTCGATATCTCGAACGTCAGATGACTTCAGTTTCTGTAGAAAAACATATCAAAGAGACAAAGAACACAGCACAGAAGAACACTACCTCCTTTTGTTCTTTTAATTAGGATACAACAGTAACTCTTAGTTTTTCTGGTATTTGGGAGTGTGTTTTACTTCTCAGGCCCAACAACCTCCGCATGAGAGGCCTTGTACTGGCAGATGGGAGTAAGGTCAGACGACTCTTCTCCTGCAGCGGTTCTGTTCTTATCACTTCTCCCTTTCTTGCACACAAACTTTTCCTGTCTTGCAAGCATATTGTTATCAAAAGCACATTCCAAAGCAATCCTTCTCATGTATTTATGGTTACTTATTTTCAACATACTTTAGTAGAACTTGTAAAAGAATATGATTATTTGAACGATTAATAAAACTTCAATCAATAAACATAAGAGTATAATATTATATAAGAAAGATGATTAATTAAACATTGATTAATAAAACATAAATCATAAAAGCTGATTAATACAACATAAGATTGTATCATTTTCCACAAAACAGAAGTGGTGACATCTTACCTCGTACTCTTCAGCCAAACCACAGTTGGAGTCTGCATGTTTCCTTGTATAATACTCTTCAAAATCTTCCGTTTTCCGAGCAGTACTACTGCTTACAATAAAACAAAGAATAGAAAAAGTAAAGATGTTAGTTCTAGGTGCTGACTACAGGACTGAAGTTGTTGCCCTACACAACCAGCAAAAGATTGTGTGAAGTGAAGTGACGTGACGTATTGCCAAGTATGGTGTTTCATACTTGGAATTTGTGCTCTGCATTTAACCCATCCAGTAAGTGAACACACACAATGTGAAAACACATCCGGAGCAGTGGGCAGCCATGCCACGGCACGCGGGAAGCAGTGGGCAGCCATGCCACGGCACGCGGGGAGCAGTGGGGGACGGTGCCTTGCTCAAGGGACTCACCTCAGTCGTGGTATTCCCATTGGTTCCGAGTCTCGAATCAGCAACCTTCGGATCATGAGACCAAGACTCGAACCACCAGGCCACGACTGCCTGCTTGGGAGCTTGATATAACATGTAATATATAGTACAGACGTCAACATAAGACAGTGTGCAATATGCACATACATATAATCAATACACACAGTGTACTATTGGACAAACACAGTTGAAACATTCAACGCAGTGTGCACATACATACATTAAGCACTAAACATTAAACACTAAACACAGAGTGTGCACGTTCTGCATTATGTAAACAGAGATGTGCATAGAAATATGCTAAAGTGCAGCAGAGTGAACGTGATCTGAATACAGTAAAGAAGTTGTGCATAGGATGATGTACAGTTGTAATTGGTAGACTGTTGTATAAAGTGAAGTTTGTATATATTGTCCATTATTTAACTTTGGAGTTAAAGTTCAGTGTGTGGCGTATCGTATATGGGAGTGTTATGCGGGTGTATCAGTTCTGACTATTCATAAGTCGGATAGCCTGAGGGAAAAAGCTATCCCTCAATCGACTGGTGCGGGAGCGGATGCTGCAGAGACGTCTTCCTGAGGGCAGCATAGAGAGCAGTCTGTGAGATGGGTGGCTGGAGTCCCTGATGATCTTCCGGGATTTCCTGATGCACCACCTGGTGTAGATGTCCTGGAGGGAGGGAAGCTTTCCTCCAACATTGTGGCTGGCAGTTCGCACAACCCTCTTCAGAGCTTTGCGGTTGCCAGCAGTGCTGTTTCCAAACCAGGCAGTGATGCAGCTCGTCAGGATGCTCATTATGGTGATGGTGTAGAAGGTTATGAGGATGCTGGGGATCATTCCAAATTTCCTCAGCCTTCTAAGGAAGAAGAGGCGCTGTTGTGCCTTCTTCAGCACTGCGTCGGTAAGTGTGTGGACCATGTGAGATCCTCCCTGATGTTGAGGCCGAGGAACTTGAAGCTGCTTACCCGCTCCACAGGTGTCCTGTCGATGGTGATGGGTGTGTGTTCTCTTCTCTGTCTCCTGAAATCTTCCACCAGCTCCTTGGTCTTGTCAGTGTTAACTGAGAGGTTGTTCTCCTGACACCATTTAGTCAGGGTGCTCACCTCCTCTCTGTAGCCCGTCTCATCGTTGTCGGTGATCAGGCCTATCACAGTTGTGTCCTCAGCAAACTTGACAATGACATTGGACCTGTGTGTGGCTGTACAGTCGTGTGTGTACAGGGAGTATAGGAGTGGGCTGAAGACACAGCCCTGAGGAGCACCAGTGTTGAGGGTCAGTGGGGATGAAGTGTTGTTGCCCATTCTGACCACCTGACTTCTGCCTGTCAGAAAGTCCCGGATCCAGCTGCACAGATATCTGTCCAAGATTCTGGAGCTTCCCAACAAGTGTGGAAGGCACTGTGGTGTTGAATGCTGAGCTGTAGTTCACAAACAGCATCCTCACAGTAGTGTTCTTATTTTCCAGGTGGGAGAGAGCAGTGTGTAGGGTGAAAGCAATGGCGTCATCTGTGGAACGATTTCTGCGACATTCATACAGTAGAGGGTCCAATGAGGCGGGCAGCACAGAGCAGATGTAATCTCTGATGAGTCTCTCAAAACACTTACTGAAGATGGGTGTGAGAGCAACAGGCCTCCAGTCTCCATTGAAGCGTGTGGTTTTGCTTTTCTTGGTATGGGCACAATAGTAAATGAACATACAACAGGAAATGCTTTTAGATTGCATTGTGTTACTTACATTTTGTCTCTGGAAAACAAAGAAAATAGTGATTCAATAAGTGTTGGAAAATATTGGAATTGTACGTACTAAAGTTAATAGTTACAAAGTTACCTAATGTTATGGATTGGAATGTCTAACGGACTTTCACTTAGTTGTGTTCTCCTGAAGATAAAAAGAGATGTTAACCTTACTGAAGTTCTCTACAAATATCACTTTTAACATTGTGACATAAAACGACTATAGATGAATAAAATGAGAATTACATAAATGATAAAACATAAAAATCCCATAATTGTGCCAACAACTATTCCAGTATCGTTACGGGGAACGTTGTCTATAATGAAAATATGGTAAAATAATACAACATGTTATATAAAGGAAGTGATTCGACACATCTTGTCATGTTTTCATTCTTTAGAAATGTGCGTGTTTGTTTTGATGAACAATCATATAGACTCAGATAGTTTATCTGTAGAAGATCTGAAGATCTGGCTGTGTAAAATCATGTAAACATCTTAGAAAGTTCTGTTGTCAATCTGTTGTGAATATCCAGAACATCTCACAGACGTCTTCAAGAGGTTTTCATTTACACTTTAATATTCAACATCTTGCAATACAAACTTACACTTATTGTGTTGTACTGAACATTACTTTCACTTTACTCTTGTTTATCACTTTTGATCAGAAAGTAAAATAAGTGAATAATATTAAATAAAATAATAAAATAATGAACAAGATCAGGTGAATCTGTAACAATGGGATTTAAGAATAAAATATAAATCTGAATAACAATGAACTGAGAACTAAACAAACTATTCCAACAATAATATTAAAATAAATAACACAACAATAAGACATTTAAATTAAAACAGACATGTTGATATTTGTATATAATAATAAAGAGCTTAAAGCCTAATGTTAATAATGCTAAGTATCACAATATGATTATTTATTACAGAAATATAATAATATAAAGTTATTTTTATAGAAAACTCATGTTTAATCAGTTTAGTAATATATTGTATTGTGATATATTGAGAATGTAAAGTTATTTGTGGGTATATAAAACATTTCTCTTCAATAACTAGCCAGCTAATGCTAATAAAGCCTCGTTTAGTTTATATTCAGTTTCTTAACTTACCTTTATCTTGTTGTTTTATCTTTATTTCTTCACCTGAATGACTTTAAAATAACATTTTATAATATAATATTCATTAAAATAGAAAAAACTTTGACATTTTATGAACTTTTGAGGGCCTCTGGTTGCCACGCGCGCCCTTAGCAACCGTTTATTTCTGTCGTGTAGAAATATTTTCTTAATATTTATTAAATATTATATTAATTATAAGATATTATATTTATTAATCTTATATTTAAACCGGCCAATGATAAACTTTCATAATAAAGTTCTCACGGGCAGCTTTATTATTATTATTATTATTATTATTATTACGTTTGTTATTATTATTAATATTCTTACACATTATTGCACATTTGCTTCAATGTGGTGAACAACGGTGCGACAGAGACATTTTATTAAACATTTGTAATAAAAACATAAATAATAAAAAGATGATAAAAGCGAAATATTAAGAGTTTGGGCTTTTGAGTAAAATTGTGACTTTATTTCTTTATTAAATGTCTCTTAGTTTCATATTTTTGTTACTGAGAGAAAAATGTGCTGCGTTCACTTTAAATAAAATTCCCGCCACGTGACGTTCCAAAGATGACGTCACAACGAGTTTACTCGACGCTCGACTCTCTCGTGTCTCTCATTTCACATCTCGAGTTCTTACAGTGAGGATCACAATCTGCTGCTAAGAGCAAAGATGGGAAATTTGTGCAAATGCGTCAAGCGTCAGAACAGTGACGTTCAGTACAGCGAGTACGAGTCTCTGTTAAAGTCATGTGAGCAAAACAGAGAAAACAAGAAGAAGAAGAAGAAGAAGAAGAAGAAGAAGAAGAGATTTTCATCATCGAGGAGAAGTCAAGAAGACTCTGAAGACAGCAGTGATGGTAACTTATATCATATACACTATAATGTACACTAGAGAGATGACATGAGACAGATCTCACACTAATAGCACATACAGTTATATCATATACACTATAATGTACACTAGAGTGATGAAATGAGACAGATCTCACACTGATAGTACATACAGTTATATCATATACACTATAAAGTACACTAGAGTGATGAAATGAGACAGATCTCACACTAATAGTACATACAGTTATATCATATACACTATAATGTACACTAGAGTGATGAAATGAGACAGATCTCACACTGATAGTACATACAGTTATATCATATACACTATAAAGTACACTAGAGTGATGAAATGAGACAGATCTCACACTAATAGTACATACAGTTATATCATATACACTATAATGTACACTAGAGTGATGAAATGAGACAGATCTCACACTAATAGTACATACAGTTATATCATATTCACTATAATGTACACTAGAGTGATGTAATGAGACAGATCTCACACTAATAGTACATACAGTTATATCATATACACTATAAAGTACACTAGAGTGATGAAATGAGACAGATCTCACACTAATAGTACATACAGTTATATCATATACACTATAATGTACACTAGAGTGATGAAATGAGACAGATCTCACACTAATAGTACATACTGTTATATCATATACACTATAATGTACACTAGAGTGATGACATGAGACAGATCTCACACTAATAGTACATACAGTTATATCATATACACTATAATGTACACTAGAGTGATGAAATGAGACAGATCTCACACTAATAAGTGATACATTCAAATCTCTACAGGTGTGATGTTTGTCCAGCATGACGTCATAGAGTCACAGGAAACTTCCGAATCCAGTGAATCTGACGTCACGACACGTGAGGAGGATGAGAAGACTGAAGGTGAATAAACCTCCTTATTCCAACATAACACACTTTCCATCCTCACTATAACAGAAGAAATGGTGTTTGAGGACATTTAGATGAAGGATTTCTTCTTTATTTTTCAGAGGAAATCAACTCCTGCCTTTATAAGGTTGGGAAGAAGCTGGGCGAAGGAGCTTATGGAGCAGTACGTGATGGAACCCGTGTGTGCGATGGCTACAAGGTTTTACTCTTATACATTCGATCTCTAACAGACTCTTTTGTCATACTTGAATGTTTATGTGTCTCATATTCACTGTTTACAGAACTTAATATCTTTAAATGATATGATTTACTTGTAAATCTCATTTTGTTGTTCAGGTGGCTTTGAAATATGTTGATAAATCAGAAGGCGTGGAATATGTCAGCATTGTAAGTACTGCTGAAAGCATTGTCTGCATTTTTACATTTCGCTTTTGACGTCAGTGAGTTGAAATCGAAGTGGAATAATTGTTTGGTCTTTCTTCTAGCCGAGCTATCCAGAACCATTGCCGCAAGAGATCGCACTTCACTTGCTCGCCAGCGACGGATATGATCCAGAGATCCTCAAGCTTCTCGACTGGCAGGATAATCCAGACTATTATGTCATGGTGATGGAGAGCTTTTCTCCCTGCATGGATGCCTTTGACTTCTGTTTGTCAGATCCAGAACATGAGTTTGACGAAGAGGAAGCAAAGGCCATCATGTACCAGGCATGCAAGGCCGCATACTTGTGCTGCAAACGGGGAGTCTTCCATAGCGATATAAAGCTGGAAAACTTCCTGATCAGAACTGACACCCGGCAAGTCAAGATGATCGACTTCGGTTGCAGCGATTTTTTAAAGGAGACGGCCTACGAGGACATCAAGGGTATGTCTTTTATCGTCAGCTCCATACGAAAATACAAAGATGACATTATCATAGTACACATTACTGTAGTAATGCAGATGAATGAATCGCATGAAATCTTGTTTCTTCAGGCACGGAGGGCTACATCGCCCCAGAATGTTTAAAAACTGAAAAATATTACGCCTTGCCATCGACGGTGTATTCATTGGGAGTCATGTTGTTCGTCATGGTTGACCAGAGTTATCCAGACTCAATAGACATTGAATTGATCAACAAGAATCAGTGGTGCAGAGAACACTTGTCTAAAGGTAAGATCAGAGTGTAATTTAAAATACTATAAAACAGAACAAAAACAAGTTTAAAGTGAATGTTATAACTCGTGTATGTTTCATCTCAGAATGTTGCAGTTTTATTCAAGCTTGTCTACAGGAGAACATGACGAAACGCATTCATCTACAAAAGATCATGAAACACATTTGGTTTCAGGTACTGAAGATCTACTTACGTTTACCAGACTGATGTTATTGTTATTTTTGACATGACACCTTCTTACTGTTTATTTCAGGACGTACAACTCCCAGATAGACAACAGAATATCATCCAAAATCCAGTCTGTGAGAAGCCGAAGGAAGACTTCTTATTTGAAGGTACATTTACTGCACCATTTCTTCTAGAAAGAGAATTAATACTACTTAATGACATAATAATATTGAATAATATTTGATGTATTTTTGAATAGAAATCAACTCCTGCCTCTATGAGATTGGCAAGAAGCTGGGCGAAGGAGGATTTGGAGCAGTTTATGAAGGAACCCGTGTGTGTGACGGCTTTAAGGTTAGACTTGTTCTGCAAGTGTTTACGATTTCTTTGTTAAGTATTCAGAAAATTGTATCTATTGTTTTGTTCTTCAGGTGGCAGTAAAGTACGTCCGAAAGAATAAAAGACAGCATTATCTCAACATTGTAAGTAGCTTTGTGAATTTTCAAAAAATATTTTTTCGATGTAAATTTTGTTCATTAAGGCTTCTCAATCTTTTCCTTTTTTCCAGCCTGGATATCACGAAGCGCTGCCACGAGAGATCGCTCTTCATATTCTTGCTTGTCAGGGAGACAGTTCTCTCATTATTAAGCTTCTGGGCTGGCAGGACTTTGAGAACTATTATGTCATGGTTCTGGAGCACTTCACTCCTTGCGAGGATGTCCACAGTTTCGTGCGGCGTCATGGATGCAACGTAAGTGAAAGTATGTCATTACAAATCTTTTTGCAGGCAACTGAAGCTGCAGAAGAGTGCTGCAGACAAGGGGTGTTCCATCGAGACATCAAATTGCAAAACCTCCTCATAAACCCAGACACAATGCAAGTGAAGTTAATCGACTTTGGGTGCGGGGATCTTCTAACAACGTCACCATACAGGTCCTATATGGGTATGTTAAATAACTTTGCATATATTCTTTAAAATCTTTGAAGACAGTTTTCGGATGCATCACTTAGTGACATCTTTTTTCTCTCAGGCACAACTATATACAAATGCCCTGAATATAGCAAAACGGGTAAGTACCACGGAAAGCCAGCGACGGTGTTCTCCCTCGGCATTCTGTTGTTTATTATGGTATGTAGAAGGAAACCTGACGATGAGGACCGATATCAGATCAATAAGAAGACCTGGCATCAAGACGGCTTGACGACAGGTGAAATATTTATTTGACCAACATTAATCCTAATTGATACGAAACAGAGTTATTGTTCTGAAAATGAATTGACAGTTCTGTATTCTGATTCTCTATCTTTATCACACAGAATGCTGCAGTCTAATCCAGGCATGTCTGCAGAAAAATCCCGAAAATCGCATGGAACTGGAAAATATCCTTTACCACAAGTGGTTTCAGGTAACGCTCATACAATAGCTATGATTCCTTTCAAATCTTTATTCGATTTGATCTTTAGTTTAGAACGACAATCTGTGCTTTTGTATGTTTATATTTCTGTATGTTTATATTTAGACTAGTCTTAGTTACCAGTAGTATTTAACTAGTATTAGTGTTATTCCATTCAATTCACAACTTTATATAGATCATCTTTTTTAGAAGTTTATGTAGAAGGTTTTAATCCTAATAAAATAAATCTATTTATTATTTTTACATTATCGAGAATGTTTGTCATGTATGTTGAAGTTAAAACATCCAGGAATCAAACAGTGTGAACTAAGAAGTGTTCCACAAAACCTGACATAAATTCTCCCATGTCCATGTATCCTTAGTTTTACAAAATTTAAAAGCATTTCGAATATTATACAGATTCTTTAGGATTGAAAATACACCCATATTGAAGAGCCGTGTCTTATGGAATGAGGGATTTTGAAGGGTATAACTAATGGAAATATAATTCCATTAGTCTGCAAACAAGGAAATCTGCAAACAAGTTGTTTCTATTCCACTATCAGACTTACTTTTAGAACTGTATATTCCATGACATGGTGTTTTTTTATAATATTTCAATCATATTGATAATGAGATGCCTTATTAAATGTCCTTTTGGTGGAGAGCCAAGAAAAAAGAAAACCAAGAACGATGAAGAAACGGCAACATAGAGGTAAGTAATGAAAATGAATATATACCAAACTAGGTTATATTAGCTTTAGCTGGCTAGTAAATCAAGCCAGCAAGATAGTAAATGTATTACAAATCATCCGTAAAATTTTTTATGTATTGTAATGTAAATTACTTGGCTGATTTCTTTGTAAAAAATAACTTTCCTGGATTATATTTCTGTAATAAAATAAGCTTCTGCTTCATAAACTTGCCTGTGTGTCAATCTGTCTGTAAAGTTTTATTAACCACTTTCTCATAATTATATTAAATGAATGGGTATACCAACATCAGAGTAAAGGATCTTCAATGTTATGACATCATAAGCATTCCAGTTATTTCTTATAGATCAGTTTTCCAAAAGAACTAGTTTAACAACTTATACAAATCCAAGCACACATTCACCAAAACCGAATTAACAGCATTTATAACCCTTTCCAGTGTTGAATACCAGTGAAAAGTTAAAATAATTAAAGTTATAAATAATAGAACTACAAACCTCTTAAAACAACACGGTGTATCATTACAGATTCCTGATATGAGAGGTTAAAGTACACTTTAAAGATGCCTATGTAATTCAGTAATGGTCAGCTGTCTAAACATCACAACAGCCGCATTGTTGAAACAAACATTCTGTCATATGTCTTAACAATTACATTTAAATAATAATAAAAATAGTAGATTTGGTCATCTTTACAATCAGGAGCTCTTAGATAAAAATGACATAATGCATTAGGAAAAATAAACAATGAACAATACTAATGAAGCATTTATTAAAACATAATAAAATCAAAAGTTGTCCCTGTTAACAATAGTTAATAAACCGTAACTGTGTTGATGTAAACTAACATTAACAAGGTTTAACAAACGTTGAAAACTCAATTCTTCATGGTTAGATATTGTATAAATAGTTACCTTTTGTGAAGTGTTACTGAAGATTTTTGGTCCTAAAGTAGAGCATTACAAAACATAACAGTATTTTTTTACATTCTCTGATTAAGCATATCTTTTCCATTGATAGTACATTTTGATAAAAAATAAAGTTATAAAATAAAAAGGTAAATTTGCATATAGAATCAGGTTGTCAGTAGTACAAATATACAAGAATTTGACATTTGAAGAAATGTTATTTGAAATACAGGGATTATAAAATTTGTATAAATCATCTTGGCTTCGTCTGAGCCGCTAATATGGCTGAGCTTTGATTGTGAGCAGCAGTGTCCGGTCAGCCCGTGATGAGGAACCGCAGGTGTATTGTATCCCAGGTGGGCCTTGCCATGGCGCTAGAAACTTGCAGGACACCCGTTGGAAACAAGAATCATCACCTTCTCGCCCGGTTAGAACTCCCGGGGCTGGCCTGTTGTACAGCCTGTGCTGAGCCTGCTGGGCTCGGGAAAGATGTGCCTTAACCAATGGCATCACTCGCTCGATTCGCTCCCTCATCTCCCTCAGGTGCTCAACCAAGGTGCGAAGGAATAGAGCTGGTCAAATTCTTGACAATGAGGGGCAGTAGAGGATGGGGTCCCGGCTGAGATTCCTGCCCTTTGATTACGCTGGCCTGAGACTGGCAGTGCCTGTTGTCTGTGTGCTGTTCTTAAGGGAAGCTACCACCTTCACATCCACAAACACATCCACTGTAGCCAAGTCCAGCAGACACCTTCAGTGTTGATTCGGTGTTCGGGTCTCCCCTTTTGGCTGGCAGGCGCCATAAGCTCTCCCTTGGCCTCCGGCTCCCCCAATGTCCTCGATGGTATTTGGATTCCTCCTCTCCACGGCCGCCGGTGGAAGCGGGGTAGAGCCCGGAGGAAACAATTTACGAGAACTCGCCCGGGGTTTAACCCTCCAGTCGTGGAACCGCTGGGCCGCACATATGGATGGAAGGGCCAAACCGGCCTAGAATCTCTCTCTTCAACTCCTCATAATTATCTGCTGCCTCTGGTTATAGCGAAAAATACGTTCTCTTCCGCAGCTGTGCCCTATTCTTCCCAGGCCCAGTGTTCCCTGCGCGTAGTCGTCTCAAACATCTGTAAGAAAGAACCTCAATGTCATCGAGGGCCATCATCTTTGGCGGCAACTGGGTGGCTCTTGTCTGGAGATCCGGAACAGAAGAACAGAAGCTCAGTTGAACTGTTTAGAACGAACAAGGCATCATGAACAACCATCACAGCACACAAAACTTTCAAAGATCATCCAGGTATCCACACACAGATTTAAGAACCAAGGATGCCTAGACTTTTGGACAGGGACATTTTAATAATTCCAGCCATGGTTTTGTCTTGTGGAGTATATATAGACATATTTATGTCAAATATATCACAGTACAGTATTCAATAAAAAAAGCTTTTTTATGATTTGTCTCTTATTCTGTTGAAATGGGTCACATTTTCACAGATTCTACAAGGGGATGCCCAAACTTTTGCACAGCACTGCAGATTTATAAATGCTCACTAGATGGCAGCAGATGAAAACAATCCAGCCAACTTCATTTCAAGCAATGTTACAAACCTCTGACAATAAAGTCACACATGTAATCAACATGCACATCATGCATAACCATTTTTTCTTTTCCCACATCTGATTTGTTTTTATTCCATTGGATGATGAGCAGGCATGCAATATGAGGAATGAAAGCTTCATATAAAGAAGATAACACAATGCAAGATAACACATATGTGGTTTTATTTTCTACACACTTTAAAAAGTCATCACAAAGTGTATTATGAACACAAAGGACACAAACAAGCATGTGATATAAATCTAAATGATGAATAGCCTGGACCAGCATCCCTGTGGATTTCATGCAGAATGGAAGGGAGAGGCTGCGCGTTCACGCTCCCCCCCCTCCCCTCCCGCTGCGCTGACGGGAGCGCGCACTGAACTCGAACGGGAGGAGAAAAAAGCGCCCGGACTCCGAGCATCACACCGACACTAAAATGTCTCATCTGCCATCTGCTAACAAAAACAGTCGTGGCTTCCAACGGGATGTAAAAGTCTGCATGATGTTTTTGGATAACTTGACATTTATGCATTAATTATTCCTTCTAGAATTTCATCAAGTGTGGTTGTGCTTGGATTCTGCCAGGGTTGGGAATATCACCTACAGGTAAGCAGACATGTGCTCATAAGTCCTGGAAAGTTTGCCCGTCACTGGTGGACTTTAAAAGTGGAATTGTGATGTTTTGGGGATTTGGGTTTTTTCCTGGGAAAGACATACCCACAGGTTACAAGATGGGAAAAGGATCAGATAAGATATTTGCAAAAAAATTGATAGGATTGATTATGAATTGGCACATTTCAGCACTTTGGACAGGGCATGAGGCTCCCAAATCTTTGCCCAGACGTCTGGGACACTTGGGAGTCTTGTGTCAGGTTGTATGGAACAACAACAGGGAAAGGAATGACAAAGTAAAGATATGTAATAAAAATGGTTGAAATGTATAATGTCATATTAACAATAATGTCCAAGTGTGTTTCCTAAATGTGTTCCCTGAAAAAGGCATTTACTTTCTTCACATTGATGGGTGTGCACTTCTGATTATTTTAACATCTTCCTCAGGTTCTAGATTAGTTGCACTAATCTTCTTTTATTCTTATACAGGTGCTTATAATGGCAACCAAATACCTGATGCTCATCGCCTTGGGGACGGCAGTGTTCGTCAGCGCTCATGGTTGCCCTGGGCAGTGTACCTGCACTGATAAATATAACCATCATTTTGCAGACTGTGCCTACAAAGACCTCCTGGAGGTACCCGTGGGATTGCCTTTCAATGTAAGCACCCTGAGTCTTTCTGCCAACAAGATAAAAGTGCTGAAATCCAAGAACTTCATGAACGTGACCCAGGCGACCTCTCTTTGGCTGGCACACAACGAAATCGTCACGGTGGAGAGGGGCACCCTGGCACCCATGGTGCAGCTAAAGAATTTGGATATAAGTCACAACAAAATCGTCCGTTTCCCGTGGGAGGACTTGAGCAATCTCACCGCTCTCCAGTTGTTAAAGATGAACAACAACGAGATGACCAGTATACCCAAGAATGCCTTCGCCAACCTGAAAGATCTGCGCTCCATCCGCATTAACAACAACAGATTTACCACCGTCGTGCCGGGAACCTTCGACGCTCTGGCGTCCCTCTCTCACCTTCAAATCATGCACAACCCCTTCGTATGCTCCTGCAACCTCGAGTGGCTCCGAGACTGGATCACCAAATCGTCGATCTCCATCCCCGAGCAGGAGAACATTCTTTGTGATGCTCCGGCACACCTGAAGGGCACCCAGGTCACCGCCATGCCCACTCTGGATTGCAAAGCCCCCACCGTGTCCATCACTAGTCAACCGAACATCGAAAACACCGACATTTATGAGGGATTTATGGTCACCCTGATCTGTGAAACAAAAGGAAGCCCTAAACCAGATATCACCTGGGAGATATATTCAGGCAACCAACTCATCACATTCCCATTGCCCCCCGCAGTTGAAAAACCAGAGGTGCCTATCAACAGTGCGCCCACGAATGCGAGGTTCCTTGTGTTTCAAAACGGCACCCTGATCATCCCCCGCATAAGCAAAAAGGAAGATGGAAATTACACCTGCTCAGCTGCCAATGACATGGGCAAAGACGCACGCTCGGTTAGGTTGGCTGTCGCCGGCACCAAAAAGCATGGCATCAACTCTGTGTTGGACACAAAGGCGGCGAGCAATCTACCCGATAAGCTCGGTTCCAAGGGCTCAAACAGCGTGATCAGCATGTGGCCCAAATCCGAAGAGAAGACAAAAAGCCTTCCCACCGGAACGGCCCTCATTACGGTTGAAAAGGAACGTTGGGAGGAAGGGATGGGAGGTCTGCCATTCGAAGGCAAGTGCGGTATAAACGACGGGTCGCAGTACATCTCCAACCACGCTTTTAATCTCAGCCTGGATGAACTTAAACAATACACCTTTGATTTTGGGGTTATCGCCCTCGAGGTGTCTGAAACGGAGGCCAAAGTTCAACTGAACCCTTTTCAGATGGCCAACGCTAAATCAAGCATTCACCTCAGCCAACAACAAGACCTCCAAACTGTGAATAAGGAGCCTTTCAGTCTAATCCAAACCTCCCCCAAAAAATCTCCTCTGGACATGTTGTACCTTTGTGTGAACACCGGGAACGGGCATTCAATGGTGCAGTGGTCCAAAATAGAGGAGGGTGTGAACGCCTATCGCTTCCAGGGACTGAAACCAGGCACAAACTACACCCTATGCCTCACCTACGGAGGCCAGGACTGTCAGGTCCAAGTGGTGTTCACCACCCGAAGAAAAATCCCATCCCTGCTGATCATCGTGGTGGTTAGCATTTTTTTACTGGCCTTGGCAACCGTGCCCCTCCTGGGCGCCACGTGCTGTCACCTGCTCTACAAGTACCAAGGCAAAACCTACAAGCTGATCATGAAGACCCAGAACCCGGATCAGATGGAGAAGCAGATCGCCACCGACTTCGACCCCAGGGCGTCTTTCGTGGGCTCGGAGAAGAACTTTGACCCGAGCGACCTGGGAGATGGCGACCGAGATGTGGAGGACGGAGACGGGGAGGGAGACGAGGTGGAGGGGAGCGTGGCGACCGAGTCCATCCCAGAGTCCCAATCCAAAACACAGGAGGAATTTGAGGTGGGCTCCGAATACAGCGACAGGTTACCCCTGGGGGCCGAGGCTGTAAACATAGATGCGGAAATCAACGGGAACTACAAGGAACCCCGTTGAGGGTCTGACCTTCGGAAGCACATTACGAGACGTTCCTCTCTCAAAAGTATGCACCTGAGAAGGTGCACATGTTATTGATACCTCACTAAGTTAGCAGTAAGTGTATGAGTGTTCATGCTTACAAATAGAGGGTTTGACTTGGATGTAGACTCAAAAATAAGGCCTCATAAACCAACTTAAGTCTCTCATGATTGAATCATAGTACATGCATTGTCTCCAAAGGTGATCCATGCATTACATTGTACATTAAGGGGAAATGACATCTCACAGCATGTCTGGAAAACAATCCAGATCACCTTGGAAAATAAGTTTGTTACTTGTTATGTGGGATCCCAAAGTGTGTGATTATTAAACAATGGGGTGCTTTCAAATCTCAAGCCTTTGCTGGCTGAATCTGTCCTTTGAGATACTTGTTCGTGGCATGTCACAGGAGTATTTTCAAGTGTGTTTTATTAGACTACTAGACTGTAGATATTCAGTGTCGATTTGTGATGTAAGCCAAGTAATCTTAAACAAAAAAATTAATCATGTTCTCTTTTATAAATATACATCCTTCAATGCCACATTGGTGCAGTACATTGATGCATTGTGGCTTGTTTTGTGTCCGTCCAATAATGTTGTTTCAATTCTTCAACAATGAAAAGATTTTGATATGATTTTATGTACATGACCTTAATAAATATTAAACAAACAAACATGTTGTTTTTTTTTAAAGTGTTTAAAAATTAATGTGATCTTCAAAATGAACTGTATTTTACACCATTGTTATTGTAGGCTTTCAAATAATCAATCAATCTTTTATTTGTCTGATTGAAAGCTTTTGTATAATATAAAAGATTGCTAATATAAATGTAATTGTTTTATATATAATTAATGGGGAACCGTGATTGGGCGTTGGCAAGGACAAATGCCCTTCAAAAAGAAGCGCAGGTACATTTAGTTTTCCTTTGTGTTTGTGCATTTTATTTCGAGTTTGTCCATGCAAAAGTTAATAATGTCATGCATTTTTTCGTTAATATTCGAATTATTGAAACGAAATATGATGTGATGTTTATTATTCGTATGCATTAAAGCTGCTTTTTAACACATTTAATTTTTCAATCATTTAGGCGCATGCGAAATTTTTTGTGCATTCTTACACATTTGTGCATTTTTGTAAATGCTTTCGGATTTATAAAATTGATGTAGAATTATTTCGTTTAGAAACCCGATGTGAAGAACAAAGGACTGATAGGAGAGCAGCTGAGACCTTTGCGCACTTGATCTCCATTCATTTTACTTTTGTTATTTATAACATCAAATGTATAAACATAATATTACAAATTAGCTTGAAAACAAATTTTTTTTATATTTTATTCACACATATTAAAAAAAATGTTCAGCTCTATATTCAAACAAGTGAGGATTTGTTTTAGATGTATTTAATATTCATTAAAGTCACATGTATAGCATATATAGCAGAACAATGGATCTTATAGAGAATAGAATACAAAATCAGTGTCAAATGTAACAAAACAGATAGTATTATTATTATTATTATTATTTTAAATTACAATAGTTGTCATATATATATATAAGATTATTGGTCACATCTGCTAGTTTCCTATAGGAAGAACATTTCCATCACTGCTAACAATCACACAAAAGAGATGCATTTGAAAACCCCAAATTCTCAAATTTCTGCGCCTGTACATTCATAAAGAGTCACACAAACCACAGATTGAGTGGTTAGATGGGACTTCAGTGCTCAACTAAATTTCCTGATATGCCAAGATCAATCTCGCTCACATGAGTTAAAAGTCACAACACTTGCATCCATCAATCCAAACATACATGTATGTGAAAGAGATCTACAAGTTCTTCCTGAGCCACCGGGCTGTGAGTGCACTCTGCTACACCAAAGCGAATAATACTACCATGAAAATCTGGACAGCAGCCTTTATTAGAGGCTGGGGTGGAATCATATCTCAATTAGTGGTGGCACTGTCAGTGCCCTTTAGAGGCTCCTTGATGCTTCCATCTTTCTTGCTTCCCTCCTTGTTGGTCCGACTGAGGGCTCCGTTGACGAAGCTCTCTGAACTTTGTCTCTGGAAGTGTTTCCTGGAGCCCACCAGAGAGGGGTTGTTGACCAGTGTGTAGAGAAGCTGCCAGTGCGCTCGTGCCCGCTTGCTGTTTGACACCTTATTTGGCTTCTTCTCTTGCTGGACCAGCTGGATTCCTAAAAAAAAGTTTATGTTAATTTTAAAAGCATCCATACATCGGTAGGTGTTTGTTGGCTTACACATCAAGGTTTCCTTAATGGTGAACAAACACCATCTGCTGCTTATATCATCCCACAAAGGCCTGTCCTGTCCTGTCTAGCTTGTGAGAACAGACAAATATGAAGCTTTAATTTGATCTCCTTTCAGATACATGAAGGGCAGATGAGATACGTGTAACAGGTGGATCGAGCTCACCCGGGCTGTGGATTTATGAAGGTGTTCACACTATGAACCCAGACGTGCACCGTGCAACGTATGCGGGCCGATGAGAGTTATTGCACATCAGGGCCCAATTTATCCTTACAAATTTAATCATTGCGGGTACACTCGCCTGCTGCGTGCGAGGCAACGTGATGAGTCAATCATGTTAGAAACAGGGCCAAAATACTGTGTGTATAACAAGCTATAAAAGAGAAATGAAACCTAGTTTCCTCCTTTATTCACCCGTGTCGTTCAAAAACCGTATGTGACTTTTTTTTTGCTCAAACACAAAATGAGATATTTTGAGACATTTCTCTGTGGTTTAGTGTCCACACAATGAAAGTCGAAAGGGGTTAATGTTCTTCAAAATATCTTTTGTTTTCTTCCAAATAAATAGAAAACAAATACACATTTTTAGAAGACTCAAGGGCAGACCAATGATTAATTTTAAGGTGAACTATTCCTTCAAACATATACAAAGATAAACAACAGCCGACCTTCTTCAGCATCTCGGATCCTCTGGGAGGAGAGGCTGTCATGTCCTGTGGTTTGCAGTAGCAGACCGCAGAAGGCCTTCATCACAGGATGAGACTGGCTGACCTCAATCTTCAGGTAATGAGCGTAGCAGCGGTATCCTGCCGAGAGCATCACAGGGGTGTGAGATGAACAAAGAAAAGACAATCTACATCTATATGAGATTCACATGCTACTTTAATGTTATCTGTGGTACATCCATCAGAAATATGGAGTCATTTTACATACTGTAAAAAAAACTTGTGCCAATGAGTAATGATTTTACATATTTTATATAATATTGTCTGGTTGTGCCGTCCCATAAAGTGAAAAAAAAAAAAAATAAACGCTTTCACACATCTTCTCTGGATCGGTTCCTCTTTCTAGCAAGGGGAGAAACGATTCCTTGACTAGACTTCAATTGTATGTTGTTTTTTATCTTTATAAAATATCTATCTGTATGTTGGCTTTGTTGCCTGATTGCCACTTTGTGAACCTCACTTGTATGTCCCTTTGGATTCAAGTAAACTAAATACTTTACTAAATGTAAATTTATAATATAAATTTAGTTTTATATTCTTTTGGCTTATTGCTTTAATACTGTCAACAAATACCTTAAAGAAATTGTTCACCCGAAATTAACATTAAGTCATTATTTGCTCACCCTTCAGGTGTTGTAACCCTGCATCTTCATTTGTGTCATAAAACGGTAAAAAGTTATGAAAGTTTATGTGCAAGGAAATTTTAATCACCACTGAATCGACAAAATACTACTATGGAAGTCAATGGTGACTCAAAGGGCATACAAAATTTCCTTAAAATACAAAGAGATGTTTACAAAGAGATGTATTTAATTTACATTTACATTAAGGTTTTAGCAGACGCTTTTATCCAAGCGACTAACAAAGAATCAAGAAGACAATGAAGTGATAAATAGCAGAGATAACAAAAAGTGATACAATGCGAAAGAAAAAGGTTATGAAGGAAGAAAAAGGTTAATTTTTTAAAGAGTGAGTGGATAAGGAAAGAGTTGTGTGTGGACAGAAAAGAGGAGTTTTGAATTAGAATTTATGCAGGTTTGGAACAACAGAGAGTGAGAAATTTATGACAAATATTCACTATTGGGAGAACTATCCTTTAAATGCTGAGCAAATGATGACAACGTTTTAATTCTAGGTCAACCATTCCTTTAAACCAACATAAAGTGTTCATTATTTGTTAGTTGTACCTGGATCAAACGCCTCAACATTACGATTTAGAAGACTCAGGTCCAAGCGTCCAAAGTGGACTATGTTGTAGAGAGCGCTGATGACCATTCTCCAGATGCCCACCACCACACCAACCATGACATTAACCAGAAAGAGAATATAGCTGAGCAGAAACAGACTTCCCCTAAGGAGACATATCACAAGCATGTGCATTCTTAACAAGCTTTTCTTAAAGAGACAGACTAGTCTTGACTTTTTTTATCAGTACATTACATCAAATTACCAAAATTATTACTGGAATAAAGCAGTGTTTTTTTTTTATCCCAAACCTGTTGTTCAGATCTCGTGTTCCTGCATCCTTCCTGATAAACAGAAACCTGGAAGTCCCATGCTGGATCAGGGTAGCCAAGAACAGAGTCAACCAGAAGGGCCTTCAGCGAGAAGAAAATGGAAATGAGTAGTCATTTAAAGAGGCACTCATCTAATTGCTTGGGTTTACGGCTTTTTATGTGAAATGACCAATACGAAAGGTTCAGTGTTCCACTCCAATATATGTGTGGCTTTCAGGGTCATGATCCTAATGTCAAATGTTGTGAGGTCATCACCATCATCATCATCTAAAGTGTAACTCACCACATGTTGCCAATAATGCGAAACAGCAATAGGTTCTTTCCATACAGGATGGGAATGATGACCAGGAAAACAGCGAACAGAATGCATATGAAGAATACTAGAGTCTGGATTGCCATACCTGGACATGCGGGAGACACAAAAAAAAACGATACATCGATAATACAGACACATGATCACAATAGGTTAGGATAGTTTACTTAATTATAAAGTTAAAAAAATATTTTAACTTTATTTTCAGTCCATTTATTTCATAGTTCATAAACAAAAAAACAATACCACACTAAATTAAACATTATAAAATAAACATTAACATTATGTGTAATCTTGTACACCAACATAAAAAATAAACAAATAAATATTTAAACAATAAGAAATAAATTTGCTAAGAATATTTAAATTTACATAATAAATAAAAACAAAAATACTTCGTAATATTGATAAAATCCATATTTAAAATAATTGAAGCAACATGTTGGATATTTATTAAATTTAAAAGAAAATCAGTTATTAAGTAAATAAATTATGTAACAGTCAGCTTATAAAAGTTATATTTCAAAAGTACCTGTCTGACATAATTTAACTTCATGATAAGTGTAAAATGACTTGCAATTTTATGTTTCAAACAGAGATGGTGACAGGGAGGCTAAAGTTAAGCAAGGCATATTTAATAAATAAAAAATTCAAATTTGCAATAAAATAAAAGACTTTCTGACGGATGAAAAAATAAAGCATTCATATCAATACTTAATTCAGCTTCAATATGGAATTGGGAATTCCATTTCTTGGCACATAAATTCTGTTGTTTCTCAACCGTTTACATTAGAAAGTAAAAATGAGAGATGAAAACTCAAAAGACATTCTTACATCCAACACAATAACAATTGTGATCTTACCTAGACAGAGAAAAGCAGCCTGATAGCTGGTTAAGCCCATCCAGCAGACCAGGGTGGGTCGAGACGGCCTTATGTTCCTTTGACAGTTATAAACGTTAAAGATGTCTCCCCTGTACAGTCCCTTTAGGTTCGACCTATACAGATACAGCATTCAGTAGTTAATAGACATGAATTATCTGCAGAAACTCATGTAATAGGTGCATCTCTTTATTAAGGAGGAATGGAGTTGAAATTGCATGTCACAGAGTCAACTGCTCATAATGACATTTAAAGACTCAATTTAAAAAGTCATTATTTTCAATCTGCTGTCCCTGACTGTAATTACCTCATGCTCGTTAGACTCGGAAATGATTTTTGCCTGCTTTACCTTCGGCTATCTGTTATTTTTTAATAGCAGTAGACATTCACGATCAGACGAAAATGGTTAGTACTGCATTTGCATAAGCGTTTGAATGCGTGTAAGGAGAAAAAAAATGTGGCTTAGTAAATATCACAAAAAGATTTGATTAATATTTTTCAGTGGAGAATATTCAAAATGGTTGATTAAAATCCCAACAGTTCATTTCTTCAAAATTTACCAATGTTTTTTATTTTATTTGATGAAAAAAAGTATTTATTACTAATATGTGTATATATTTGTTATATGAATTTAATTGTCTGTAAATTATAATAGAAATATTTGAGTTAATAAGATCATTTACATACATATACAGAACATTTTTACAATATATTTAAATTATTTCAAAGCTTTAAAATTTAATTATTTTTTGTGCAAATTGTTTCACGTGAATTGTTATGAGACGGCCATCTGGATATATATGAGTGAGCACTTACACAATAAAGTAAAAGTTTATACCACAATCCAAATTCGGTCATAATTTACTCTCCCTCTGGTCATTTCAAACATGAAATTCTTTCTTTCTACCGCAGAACACAAAAAGAAGATATTTTGAAGAATTTGCTAACTGAAACCTATTAACTGTTCTAAATCTGTTTTGTTATTAAAATTTTTCAAAATATCTGCATTCTTCAGAAGAAAGTCATACAGGTTTGACATGAAAAGAGGATAAATAATGATAAACCTTACATTTAAGGTGAGCTAAACACTTCCCCACCTTCTACACAGCATAGGCCTCCTTAGTTCTAGTTCCTTAGTTCCTTAGGCCCTCAAGATCTCTGCGCTCCGCAAATGAGCTGAGACTTGTGGTACCAGCTCAAAAGGGTAAGAAATCTTTCTCTCGAACGTTCTCTGCTTCAGTTCCTCGATGGTGGAACGATCTGCCTCTGGCTTCACGCTTGTCAGACTCGATCTCTATCTTCAAAAAACACCTAAAAACTCATCTTTTCCGGCTACACCTAACTCACTAACTCACTTCTTTTCTAACCTGCTCACTCTATCCAAAAAAATAAAAAAAAATAAAATTCTTTTGTAACTTCTCTCTCGGTGTAACTTGGTAGCATTGTTGTAGCACTTGTTCACCTATTGTTGTATTTGCTATTTACCGCTTCATTGTCTCCTCGACTATTGTAAGTCGCTTTGGATAAAAGCGTCTGGTAAATGTAAATGTAGTTCTAGTAAAATGTAAAACATTTATTATAAAACGTGTATAATACAAACACGTTGCTAGGAGCGTCACCTGTGCAGGACCATGGATCTCATGACCATCAGAAGGTTGACCAGACAGGAAAGAGTGACCGCTGACACGTAACAAACTGAAAAACACACATTTCATGAAGAGGTCAATGTCACACACATGAACATGTTCATGTTCACACACAACCTCAGCACTTTTCCCCACTGACTGATTGAACAACAAGTTCAGCAGTCTGCATTGCTGACCAAGACATTATTCAGCCATCTGTGGGTTTGTGTGTATAGTGATTTACATGAGTGTTTAAAGCTAAAGTAAATGCACACAGAAAGCTACTTTATGTGATTAAACCGCATGCAGTAAACTGTGTGATGTACAGTATGTGGACATCTGACTTTTCTCAGTCTAGATCAATAAAAGCATTTCATCAACAATCTTTTCTTACATCAGCAGATCTGATTTGGATTTAATATTTTACTACTTGAGAAGTTGTATGCTCACCTTCCACACACCACATATAGTACACTACAATCCTGACCACCTCCTGACGGTCATCTGATAAAATTATATTAAAACCAGCCAACAAAAAGGCAATGTTTTCATCTACTCCTCTACGGACGATATGAAGAGTGGGCACAACTCCTGTGATCAGTAAGAGCGCCATCTGAGACATAGATAAAGATAAGTGAGAATGACAACCACTAAAGATTATTAAGATGCTACTTTTCCATTTAAGATTAATTAAATGTGTCAGTATATTATTTAAATAAACCGGCAAATTTCTTCAAGTGTTTACCTGATAAACAGCAATAAATGCCACCACCACAGATATTGCCAATTTCAAAGGGAACCTAAAAACTGATCAAACAACCACGAATTATGATTTATTTATTTATTTATTTACTCATTTGTTTGTTTGCTAACTTATTTGTAAAAAAAAATACATATTCCCTCATCAGTCAATTCATTCACTTATCCATCCATTCTTCATTTGTTCGTACGTACATCAATTCAACCATCTGCCTATATATTTCTTCGTTAATTTGTTGATTCATTCCCGTTCATTCTTTAGTCTATTCATTCATTCATTCATTCATTCATTCATTCACTCACTCACTCACTCACTCACTCACTCACTCACTCACTCACTCACTCACTCGTCCGTCTGTCCATCCATCCATCCATCCATCCATCCATCCATCCATTTGTTCATTCGTTCATTAATTTATACATTAAAGCATTCGCTTGTCCATCCATTTGTTCACTCATCCATTATTAAATGTGTCCATCTGTTCAATCATACATCCATTTATCTGTTCACTTGTTCTTAATTCATCCATCCATCCATCCATCCATCCATCCATCCATCCATCCATCCATCCATCCATCCATCCATCCATCCATCCATCCATCCATCCATCCATTGTTTCCACCATCTATTAAATAATTTACATATTTATTCTTTTAGTTGTCCACCTATTTATTTATGAATTTAATGTTACACATATTCAAATGTCATAGTTACCATCCTCTGGTGTGTAGATGTAAGATTTAACAGCCTCTGTGAGTCTTTCAAACAGTTTTGGCTTTGATGTGCTTGTACTGCAAGGTACGAGATAACAGTGATATTTCATTAATACATTTCACAGATTTGTATGATTTGAAACATAAGGCATATCTACAGTTAAAGTCAAATACAAGCCTCCCACTCACAAAATCTCTCTGTGAATGACATTTTATGTTAAATAATGTTGCGAACTTTAACATATTGCTCATGACACTATTTTGCAAAGACCTTTCTGATATTTGCATTTGCTTTTACTCAAGATAAATATCTACGTCATGCCACAGATGGTTGCCATTCACTATCTCTAAGTTCTTTGCATTCATTTCCATAATTGTGTGGTTTAAAAACAGAGGAAGGATGTCTAGATATAATCAAAAGTCCATGTACACTACAGTAAAGCAGTCTGCTTCATATACTGTTATGGGAAATACCTGGGCTTATCTTACCTATGGAAACTACACATCCATCATACATTTTCATGAAAAGACCATTTCAGATGATTGATTACTTTAACTGCTTTAATATTGGTTTCTTAAAGCTTTGAGTTAATACATGTCATCATCCACATCTGAAGGACTCACCTGACTTTTGTGGGCTTTTTCTTCTTGAGGATTTTCTTGACATAATCTCTATAATAACTGCTGCTGAGGTCCTACAAAGAAGATGTAGTCATTAAATACAGAACAGTAAATACAGCCTAATAGTGGGACAACTCAAATAAATTACAGATATTATAATTAAGATAATATTAGTTGACTTGACAGTTAACAGTTAACATGATTACTTTGAGTTAAATCTACATATAGATATATAAGAAAATATATGAAACAAGTTATACACAAAAACCAAGTAAATTGTGTTTGTCCAATCAAACCAATTTCATTTTAATGTAGAAAATTAAATGTGCAGAAATATTTGTAAAATAACCTTAAATAGTCTTTAACTTATTGTCCAATTCATTCATCCATTCCGTAAATATTGTTGACCCAACTAAACCAATTTCATTTAAACAAAGGCTATTACATTGTTCAAAAAATAAACCTAAATGTGTAATGAATTGTAGACTTATCACATAATATAATTTTGATATTGGCCACATTTCAAAGAATTCAATACAACAATGCAATACACTACCACAACTGTCACTATATTTGCTATAAATAATCGAGACCTTTTGCCAAACTGCTTGCATGAAATGTTTTGCTTTTGTTTGTCTTAAAATCATGTCTTTCACAGTTCAAACAGATTGTATTGCAGATTGTTCCTCTGATTTCCTTCACACATATTTGTCATGGCGATTAGTTAAATAACAATCACGTTGTGCTGCTGCGGTTGTGCAATGCGCTCTGTGAGTCAAACACAGACTCGGTGAGCTGCTTACAGTGATTAAACCATCGGAATGCACACGCAGTGTTCATAAAATCAAACTTTTCAACCCCCTTTGATTGAAGATGGAAATAAACGGAGTGAAGAATAAACTGCTTATTATTTGCTCATTCAAACATGTATCACTTTCTATCTTCCCCGAAACAGATATTTTGAAGAACATACCAACATTCTTAAAAAAAAAACTCTTTTGTGTCCGCAGAAGAAAGTTGTACACGATTGAAATGGGAAGAGGGTGAATGAATAATGAAACAATTTTGATTTTGATCACTTCAAACACAATTAACAAACTGTCCTACATGCACAGGGCATGTAAAGAACACCTTTAAAATGCTCCTCATTGTTGTCATCTTGTGAAATCTCACCTAACAATAGGTTTGCACTGAAAATCAATAAACACAATTTTTAGGGGGTGACATAAGGTGTCTTCTCACCTCAGAGGCATTGGTTGTATTCTGTAGTCCTTTGAAAAGAAGGAGTGGATACTGGAAACTGAGGAAGGCGAGACAGGCAATCTGAGGTAGACTGCTGAGCAGTGTGTAATACTTATAGATCTGGACATACAGAAAAGAACAGCAAATCAATGTCAAATAACATCCATAGATCCTGCTTTCTATTCATTAAAAGCAAAATTCCTTCCATTCGTTGCCTAGGAAAATCAATCATAAACCTTCACTATGAATTCATTCTAAAAACCAAACAAGGCCTCATTTGTGATCTTGTGTTCCTCGTCTGTTTTTCTTTAATCTTGACAGAGCTAAAGCGATTAACCAAAGGGATTCACAATAGAGATTTCTCAATGAAGCAGAACAAATCTTCAAAGGTTTGACTATTCATCTAGCAGATAAGACGATATGGTTAGTAAAATGAAGCTGAAACTGAAGATGGTGTTTCTCAAAAAATAAATAAATTACCATTGGAGCTGAAATGCTTCATTATATCATCATTATCAATAAAAGTTGTGTATCTCTTTAAAATCAATACCTGTGGTGTTTTGGGACAGTCCACCTTCTGCCAGACCAGAATTCCAAAGTGGGTCCATGATAGCAGGCTACCCAACACATAACCAACTTTATTATGTAGTGTACCGCACGCCAGCAGAGGATAATAGAGAGCGGGGTAATACAACAGGGCCAGAATCAACCAGAACTCTGAAAGAACAAAATAATCTCTTAAAATAGAGCAAAAAATTGTCTCATACTTTATTAAAATAATCAACTTAGTGCATGTTAAACATTTTAAATGATGTATTTTTTGTGTCCTGTATATTTTAACTTTCAATGTGGTTTGAACAAACATCTTAAAGTCATAGTTCGACCCAAAATTTAAATTGTGCCATTATTTACTTTTACTACTGTCATTTCAAAAGGATTTTTTCCGCAGAACACAAATTAAGATATTTTAAAGAATTTTGGGAGACCTATTCACTTGTATTGGTTTTGTGTTCATACAATGCAAGTAAATGCTGTTTGTTTACCAATGGTGTTTGGGTTCTTCAAAATATCTTCTTAATAAGAAAAAAGGCATACAGGTACAGGTTTCAATGGTTTTAGAGTAATGGAAAAATTCTATAAATAGATGTTTTTGATTTTTCTAGTGCGTCTTATAGCAAATTATTTACTTGCACTCTTTTTAACTTTCAAGTCTGTATTTCTTCAGCAGAACACAAGAAAAATATTTTGAAGAAAGCAAAGGCACCCATTCATCTTTATTTAACGGATTTAAGACCAATACAAGTGAATAGGTACTGTCTTTTGTGCATCACTGACATTTTTCAAATATCTCCTTTTCTGTTCTGCAGAGGAATGATGACAGAATTTTAAATTTTGGGTGAACTACCTCTATTAGGCGTTAAATCGACATAATGCAAATACAGCTGTCTACCCTATTGAGGCCCTGCTTCCTAAAGAAACAAAAAATGCAGACGATAATCCAATTACAAAACACAACTAAGAAGGACTAACAGTTCGGATGGGAAAAAAACAGGAGACAGGGTGTCATTTTTCATCCTCTTGTGTGAACTGAGTCCACGTTGGGCAGGTGCCATCTTGTGAATAGAGGGACTGTTCATTTGATAGCACCGATGTAGAGAGGAAGAGAAAGACTATAACCGAGATACATCTTCAAACTAGTGAATTTCCCAAAACTGTGGTGGCCTGAAATCTTAGTAAGAGTTTCATCATTTAGTTACAATCTTGGAATAGCATCTTTTTATCTCCATTAGAACAAGGGGCAACACAATGTGTCTCCATGTGATATTTCTGTGAAATGCCACTGGGACCTTATAACAGAAACAATCCCTTTGAGAAGGATGGGGTTAACTGACATTTAGTGATGGGTCATAATCATTTAGATTCCATGGTTAAAGAGGGTTCACGCAAGAGGGAAAAATTCTGTGATCATTTACTTAACCTCTTGTTATTTCAAACCTGTATGACTTTCCTTAAAGAAGATTTTTTGAAGAATGGTATAGAAATAGAATAGAATAGAAACTGATACATGGTGGTAACACAACCAAAGCAAGTGTATAAGTGCACCCATTCTTCAAAATATCTTCTGTGGAAAAAGAAGTCATACAGGTTAAAATTAAATCGGTTAATAAACAATTACATTATTTAATTTTACCCTTTATCACTTAAACCTCTACAATAAATAAATCAGTATCTACTTTTTCGTACCTTTGTTTACAATGTCTTTGGTGAATGGTAGTGGATGGGGACTGAGCACCATCCCGACCAGCTTGCAGAAGAGAACGCCGTACACAGCCACAGCTAAGCCCTTGTGTTGTGTGTGGTCCAAGAAGTTAACAGGGCTAAAAAGAAATGCACAGAAATTTTTGGAAAATGGTGTCTGCAAACACACAACAAAACATGCAAAACATTTGCAACTAAATAAAAAATTAAATAAAAGACTAAACAGCTTTTATATTTTATTTTTCATACAATATTAGAAACTTTTTTATTTAACCACGTTGCACTATCTATCCACATCAATATAAATACTTTGATCAATACTTTTATTTTTAGGTAATGAACCTTTAATATTTGATTTGGTGCATTTGGAAAAGACTTTTGAGTTTTTAAAGTTAAAGTATATTTATACAGTATTAACATCTGTTAAAGACATGAGTTGTTGCATGTGTTAACGTACATAAATCAGACTCACCTAAGTAAACCTGTGAGCCCCCTCTGATTGTCCCCCAACTTCCCTCGTCTAGCCAGGACAGCGAGTACCAGCATGACCACCAACTTAAATCACAAGAACAAGAGGATCCGTCATGTCTTTCCCATCACCCTTTCAAACCACAAATTCATCTTAAACTAAAACATTTGCCCCTATGGATACATTCAGAGGTCAGAGGTTAGGATCAGTGGCCTGTGGTGACCTCTAACACTTTAAGGAAGCGTGATGGCAAATGCTGTTTTAAGACCATATGGGTACAACACAGGCAATTAGTTTTTGGCTGTTTTCGTTAAAAACAAAAGAAAAGGGCCAAACAAAGAGAAACTACTTTTGTCATTTTTAAGTCTAAGGGATAGTTGGGATAGTTCACAATAATGAAAATTCCAACCATGTTCCAACTCTGAAAAAAGATATTTGAAAGAGTGGTAGTAACTGAGGATTTTGGGACAACAGTGATAACCATAGTAGAAAAAATAAAGTCAAAGGTGCCACATATGTGTTTGTTTTTCTACATTCAAAATATCTTCCTTTCTGTTCAAATTAACAATTTTCCCAAAAATCTATACATAAACAAGACAAATAAGAAGTTAACTCAGTTTGTCATTTTTAAATCAAAGGGATGGTTAAAAAAAAAATTAAAATTCTGTCATGTATTATTCAACCAAGTTTTTCCAAACCTGAAAACAGATATTTGGAAGAATGTAAGCAGATGAGATTTCTCAAAATTTTTTATCCGGCCTTTTTCAAAATATGTTCTTTCCTGTTCAAAAGAATATTTTTCCTGGCAGTCAGTGGTGCCCCAAATATTTATACAGGAACAATAAAAGGTTAAGTAATTAATGACAGAAATGTCAATTTGGGTTGAACTATCATTCTTTTAAAAGAAATAAAATAAAAGAGGTGGGTCTTTAAACTGCCCCAACGTCATCTGATGTCGATGCTTATATGGTTATCATTTCAGCTCTGGGTGCTGGGTTGCTAGAAGGTTGATTATATGTTCTCAATGTTTGCATGATATAAATCCACGACAAAAAATTCTCCAAGAACTCACAGATATTGCAGCAATGCAAATGTGGAATAGGCCTTCATCTGCGATTGGGTCACACGGTGGGATAATTCTGAAAATTGCACAAACACAGAGTATTTATGATAAGCCTGTGAGATTCAGGCCGATTATTCAGCCCTTACACACATTTCCATGCAGCAAACCACCACTAACAAAGGCACCTCAACCAGTGAACCAGCTCAAGTTCAGATAATTCATTTAAACCGATTGCAGTCCATAATACGACTGACGTAAAATATCGGGATTCTGAGCAAAATGGAATGCTGGGATAGACTTACAGCTGCTGCGGTTATGGTAAAAGAAACTTTTGGCAGCTGGTTTTGTTTGGTGTGAGTAACAGAGGAGGTGTGTGATTCATGGAAGCTTTAGTGTTTGATGTCTTGTAACCAAAAATCCATTCGAAAAGTCTCTTGGATATGTGAAAAGTATGAGCGATGAGATCAAAGTCACAATCTCGGCATGAATTACATTGATTGATGGGACAAACACTTTTGGCAAATATATGATCTGAGGTGTTTGCACACCTGTGCATCTAGAACCATAAAATGGGACGAGTGCATTATGGGATTGCAACAGGTAACATTATGAATAGCAATAAAGATACGATCTTTGAAAACAAAATTTAGTAAAATGTAAGTAAATCTTGTGCATTTAAAACTTTAAAACATGAGAGTGTTTTAAGCTTTTAACAATTAACAAAACACATATGGCTACAAATAATTTATAATATATATTGCTACAAATGATTTATAATAAAAAATAATAGACACTAAAAATCATTGTTGCTTTTAATATATTTATTCATAATTGTAATTTTTACTTTACTTAAACCTTAAAAAAATCTTTAAAAATCTTGAAAGGTGATGAAGTTATATAATTTTCATGTGCTTCCCCTTTATTTATTCTTTACATTTTGTTTCATTTGAGCTAACTCCTCTGACTATAATATTTAATGAGATTTTTTGAACGTTAATTTAATGTAAACAATACATTTTGCATCCCTAATTATAAATCCATAAATAAATCATATCAGAAATTCATGCAACATTTAATAGTGTAAAACTAATCATAATACAAATTTAAATATTAAAACATAAACAAAGAGCACTTACTCGACTGGAGGCTTCGTCGGGACAGCATTTTTGGACCATTCTGAGTAATCATAGTAGTCGTTCCCGATTTCAGCACTCATAGTGCCACCCTGCAGATCGAACAGAAGTATCAATGAGCTCCAACAATATTAAAGACAATCAAAAAAGTTTTCCACACTCCTGTGGGTCGTAAAAACACGCTCTGGCTTCTTCAAAAACAGTTTTAAGTGACTAAAAAAGTTTCCTCCAAAGTATTTCAGTGCTGGTTTGTCCTGTTTTGTCTCAAAAAGTGTCCTTGCTGCAAATCCCCCGTTTAGGTGCCCTGTTACTGTGGCCGAGAGGTGTGAGATTCAAAGTGACAGGTCCTTTTCTTCAAGATGCCAACCCAAAAACGTCTTTATTTCAACTTAGATCTCCTTTTCAGATGAAAAGCACCACACAGCAACGGAGAGAGGGAGGGAGAGAAACAGGGAAAGTGAAGGGGTGTGAAAGTAAACCCGGAGAGAAGTGTTCCAGATATGGGCGGCCAATCTCTCCTGCCACCTGTAGATTCCAGGGATTATGTGGACCTCCAAAAGCTGTTGGACTTTTAAAAGCTGGACTTATAAAACTAAGTGGAGGCTGGAAATGTGTGGGCTGGAGTTAATGGAGGTGGAATAAGGGCTGAATGCTCACATATTCCACCATGATAAGAAGGAAAGTAAGATGAGTTCACTTCCATTGTAGTTATCAGTATGTGGAGATTCCCACTGATGATTCAACATATAAGGAAGTCATTTCCCTGCACTACACACTGACACATTGACATACACATGATGAAGCAACCGGTTCTACTACGTTTTAAATAGAGGAAAAAGAGAGTAAAAGACTAAGGTTGAAACAAAGCTAAAATATGAGATCTGAATACATTTTAATGTTGTGACTAGATCTGTTTTTTGCTATTTTTTTGTGTAGAATAATTAAATTCATCCTATTTAAAATATATATGCACTTAATTCTCGCCCTATTCTCTTCATGTGTCGAATTAAGTTCCAATTATTGTGTCCATACAAATTAGGACAACAGGGAGTAATGGTTTTTGGAAACCAATATTCTTCAAAATATCTTTTCTTGTGTTTTGCTTCAGAGAGTCATACAGGTATAAAAGACAAGAGGGTAAGGAAATGATATTTAAATTGTTAAGCTCTTTTATTTCAAAGATTAGGATGTCCTGTATAGTATCTGTCCAAAAAAACAAAACTATCTTTGTTTATACACAGAAAAATAGTAAAATCCTATTAGATACTTGTGATAATAATCTAGGTGAGATTCAAATGCGTTTGCATGCTGACCGAAACAAATAAACCCAAAAGAGTCATACTGCAGCCTCATCCTCGACATGGCTCTCGGTTGTTGAAGGTTCATGAAGCGGATTGCTCACATGATCTATTCTGGCTAAATAGGATGTTGTCAGTGTCCAGTGTAGCTCCTGACGGAGATGAATCTGATGAAAGAGACGACACTGCCCTGCTAAGATAGATGCCGCATGTAATGACTTCATATCAACCACCATCACTCACGGGCCCTGGGGAGAACCTCCAGCCTCTATGGAGCTTACGTGCCTGGACCACCGACAGCGGAGCATTTCAAAATGAATAATGATGGCAACCCTCCGAATTCTGGAGTCAACAATTAATGTATTCCTTTACCTGGGAAAAGCATGGTGTTGATAAAATTAAAGTTATATGATAAATGTTACTTAAACGGATCATGGCAAATATTAAGACAACCATTAAACTCAACAAAAACATGTTAATTTAATGTGGTGTGTATCTTCTGTGATCTTAAAAAAATCTTAAGCTTTACATTAAAAAAATTTTTTGTTTGCATTAACGTTCAACAAACTAAAGCTTTAATTTTTTTAATTTTCAAACATATTTTCTTGTTTAACAAACCGAAACGACAAAACTTTTGTTTCAACTTTATGTCACAAGACAAGAATTATAATTATGATTATTTTGCCCAATGATGTAATCGCCATTTTTCAAACTCTCTTCCGGAATTGTTAGTAAATCAAGCATTGTTGACTATTAATTATTATTTTATAAATTGTTATTGTTTACAAATTTTTGTACAAATATAGTATTAAGACATATTTCAAATACATAATATTTAATTAAAAAAGGAAAATCAATTAATTAATTGCTCAGCCATAGCATGACGTCACTTCCTGTTAAGTCAACCGTGTACACAGATGCCATATCACGCTATCTTTGAAGGTAAAAGTTACGCTGTGTTATTTCTACTTAATTTTAGCTCACAGAAGTACCGAAAATATAAGTTTTATAGTTTTAAATAGTGATATTACACGTTTTTTTGCGGTATTGCGCAGACCAATCGGTGAATGCCACAAAGTATCGCGAGAACTGCCGGCCCTCTGCATTAAGCTCTCGCGAAAGGTTGACATCATGCGTCGTTCTTCCCGCCAAGGGTGTCATGAAGGAAAAGGAGCATATTAGCTTTTTTATTATTTTATTTAATTACTCAAAAGTCTTTAAATTTACATATTTAAACTTACTAGCAAGTGTTTGAGTAGATTCCTTTTGAAAGTGTTAAAAACATAATAAAATAATTAGCTCTGGTTAATGTAGGTGGTTACTAGCAAAAGGTTAATAAAGTAGCAATATAAACATATTTTATATGTCACTTATATACAAATGTAATGATTTGTAAAACTTACTGTGTAATGGCAGACTGGAAACGTGTGGTACACCTGACGTCATCAGACAGTAATGGATGATCATATGCACCCCCCCCTCACGAGGTAATCAATAATAACTTAATTATTCAAATAGATTATTGACCAAAGTATGAAATATTTTATATTTCATTGTCATTTTTATAGCTCTTATTTCTGTTGTTTATTTATTTATCTTTATTTTTACAACTATATAGTTTTTTGTTTCGTTTTTCTTTGCTTCCCTTCTTTGAAAGATCTATTTTACATTGATTTATTTTAGTAATTTAGTAATTTTTATCTTATCTTATCTTTTATTTTGTTAATGTTTATATATATACACACACACACACACACACACACACACACACACACACACACACACACACACACACACACACACACACACACACATATACACACACACACACACACACACACACACACACACACACACACACACACACACACACACACACACATATATACACACACACACACACACACACACACACACACACACACACACACACACACACACACACACACATATATATATACACACACACACACACACACACACATATATATATACACACACACACACACACACACACACACACACACATATATACATACACACACACACACACACACACACACACACACACACACACACACACACAGTCACACACACACACACACACACACACACACACACACAGTCACACACACACTCACACACACTGACATATATACATATACACACACTGACATATATACATATACACACACTGACATATATACATATACACACACACATATATACATACACACACACACACACACACACACACACATATATATACACACACACACACACACACACACACACATATATATATACACACACACACACACACACACACACACATATATACATACACACACACACACACACACACAGTCACACACACACTCACACACACTGACATATATACATATACACACACTGACATATATACATATACACACACACACACACACACACACACACACACACACACACACACACACACACACACACACACACCACACATATATTGTGTTTAGTTATTTGAAAAAAACACCCAGTGTGAAACACTTAATCATGTTTGTTAAATATTATTTATAAATGGGATGTTGTTGTTATCAATTACTCGATAAGATTTGTGTTTACATAATATGTCATGGTTCTGTGCATATAAACACACGAACACAGGAAATATTTACATGCATTTAAGATTTACCGATAATTTAAAGACTATACAATTTTCTTAACAAGTATTTATAAACACATTTACACGCAACACTTTTATGAACAGTACACAGACATGTAAACACAAACTTTTATTATGAAGTCATCGATTACAAAAGCCCTTATTATGGATGAGTGATACATAGGAGGAATTAATTAATTATTCATTAATAATTACATGATTTGTCACAGTATTGCTTTCCTCATTACTGTCCGAATGTAATTTATATTCAATTATTTCATGTCAAAATGGAAACGATACAATTTGTAACAATTTCTGTGTTTCCAAAGTAACTTGTTAATGACTTCTTACCTTTTTTGCAAGTTGTCCTCAATACGTGCCTTAATGTTCTGTAAGATCCTTTAGAAAATAGAATAAATAATATATGCAGCTATTACACAGTTGGTTTACCTATTTACAGCTTTTCAAAAGCATGTGTTCAATGTTTTCAGAAGAGCTAAGGCGAACACTCCATGGACTCTATGCAGACTTTGACCAACTTTTGTGGTGACTACAATATCTTGGTAATGAACTTCTGAAGAAAAAAGACACAAGGAAAGCGCTGTTGTGAGATAGGGCACCTATTGGCTGAAGTTCAAAGCACCGGCCTTTGATCACTGATACGAAACATCGTCGGGAGAAATTGATACATGCTTTGCTCTGCGTTCATGTGAGTTCATTCACATGCATGCACATTATCAGAACATTGCGACAGATGTCATAAAACATGGCACAGAGACAGACTTTGGTGTTTTATAGTGCCTGCAATTGTCTGAAAGACTATTAACCTTCAACATATGTTTACTTTTTAAAGCAAGAGCAATGGCATGATGCCTGTGTCTATAGCAACAGAACAAATCCATAGGCTCCTATAGGCAGCAGAAATCACTTAGATTAAACTGTGAATATGTCTTTGACAACTGTTCTTGTCATTTAATTGCTTCTTTCATAGTGCAGAAGTGAAGGATTCAGTGAAATGGAAGAAAAAGTACCTTGAGCAGATCACATATGGATACTTTGGTCTGTTTATTTTAAACAATGTATAAAGTAAAAGACGACAAAATTGCAACATTAACATTTTATAATAACTTTCAATTATTTATTATAGAATTGACAACATTTAAGGTTAATTTGAACCTTCTGTGTTCAAAATAATAAAATAAATCATAACACAAAATAAAAAAACGCACAAAGTTAATAAATGAGGGTAAATGCAGACATCAAAGCTTGAAACAATGACTCTACAATATGCTTTTTGTATATTGATATGTAACACATCATTACAACCTTGGTGTTTAATAGTTTAATAGTTACACTCCATTTGCTGTGCAAAAGAATACACCATTAAATATAAATGTTTATTTTAAGGTTTAAGTTTGACTGTGGATATATTTTATATATAGAATTTTTTTTGTTTCTATTATAACAAATAATTTAAACTAGGTTGCAGTTGTTTATAATATTGTATTTTTATGCCTTTTAAGGACCCAGATCCAGACCACATGGATAATGTGAACCCAATTTATCCAGATTACGACCCTAAATTACAGACGCCTGGTGAAAGTCATACTTCGTCTTCTTAAAGGGATGGAATCATCGGCTCGTTCACAAAGGACACATCATTACATTCATCAGAGACTTTACTTACATTCATACACATGTAAGTAACCTTTTTTCTATTACTTTATCTCTTAGTTGACATTGAATATTTGTGGAGTTCAAAAGAAGCAATCGGGGTCTAAAAGGCAGGTTCACCCTCGTTGCCCCCAACATTACAGCCTGACACCCTGAACCTACCGGGTCACGTGCCTAATTTGTGAGGTCGTCTCAGCGCTTGCTCATTCTATTACTCTGCGGCAGTTGTAATCAATGAAGCCTGTGACACTCAATTAGGCCTTAACTGGATTGGTTTGTTCCTGTTGAAATGCTCTGTCCTGTGTTCAATTGAGGCGACAGGCCTGATTATTACTGTTGACATGTGAAACACAGTGTTTGACGAAGCTATTCCTTGTATCTGATTTCCTTGTATCCTAAATAATCACATCTTTCAAACAGTACCAAGATATATCAGTAAAGTCCTGCATTGTGCACGATTATAAAAGTAATATCGTTTTAAAAATATAAGCCAGTAACACCCACCCCGATATCGCAGAACATACAGTGTTTTATCACAGAAGAGAAATTATTTATATCATTTCATTATCACATGACATGTATAATATATGATATACACTGATCAAAATGACATTTAGGTTGCAGTTTAAGTGGTTGTTATCAAGGAAAGAAAGACTTCAGAATGTGGTTCTTGACCAGTCCGAATAAAAGTATTATGATGGCGTAATGATTGATTCTTTCAGCCTTTCTTTCTTCTGCAGAACACAAAAGAAGATGTTTAGTGAATGTTGGCTACCACACAACACTGTATGGACACAAAAGCAGACATTTATATAAATAACTTTTTTGTTTTTAATACATGTGTTTATCCTTTGGTTATTCTTATCATCTAAGTAGTTATTTTAACTGCATCAGGCTTAGCGTGACTAGAGCTATAGTTGAATTTAGACATGATGAAGATGCTTTGACAACCAGGGTTGATTAGTTTTTTGAACGGTCACCGGACATTAAAGAGGCAAAATCAATTGCAGTCAGTGGGAATGATTTGTTCTGTGATTTAGCTTTGTGTTACACAGATTTATTGTGCGACTGTGTAATGAAGTCTGAGGCGGGTCGAGATCTAGAGACAAGACTGTCTTTGACATGTACAAATCACTACTAGTTATTAAAACGTCAGCGGTCTGCGTTTATAAACATGAATGCGATTGTCAAGTTCACACTGTTACAGTATGACAGCATCTTGTACTAACAGAAAACACATACTGCAACAGGCTATAATTTTGCAAAATACATCTGCTTAACACCATGCAACGTTTTTATCACAACAGTTCTGCTTATTCTAGTCTGCTTTGTCATACAGATTAAATCTCTATAGATGCCTGACCCGCAGGAAAAGTGTTTTTCTTCTGCACTTGACTGATCATAGCATCTTAACAAGGAGAACGTGAGGAATATCGAAACTGACGTTGTCTTTAATTACTCTTTGTTCTTGGCTGTGTGCTCAAACCCCCTGTAGGAGCACAGCTCCAGTCTGAGCTGTGACACGTCACGCTGTGTGTGGTGCAAGGACTTACTGGCAGGAAACGGACCATGATGACACCACGACAGAACAAGCTGAATTTAATTAAAAACTGTGGCGCACTATATTGCAAGTGTATCACTTCACAGGAGTCTCAAGAAAGGGGGAGTTTTCTCTTAAGGCTGTCGTTTTGTGAAGTAAATATGGATGTTTGTGTTTATTATGTTTGATGTAATTGTCAACATTAGCAAAATATAAGTCTCAATCACGATCGAACTGGCGTTACATAAAAAACAGTATTTCTAGTGGTGAGGTTGGAAAAAGCCACCAACAGCTTACTCCATCCCTCCCCTAACATCCGAAACACGATGGCTGACATAGGACAAAGATGTTGTTACATTTTGCTTCTTTGCCAAAAGGACGGCGTGTAGAACCAATTTTAGTGGTATTAGGTTTGTTCAGAATTCTTTTTTTTTAATTTAACACGTTAAAAGTAATACTAGTAATACTAAAAGTAATACGTTATCTGCACTGAAAATCTTTTGCAATGACCGTGCAACTATATATTTTTGTGCTGTGATCCTCTGTGTATCCTTCTTAGCTGGATTTCTAAAAAAGTTTTTTGGAAAAACGTGAATCTAATTGTTTGATTCTTGTCACAGGACCTGATTGTGACATTCTGAAAAGTTTACAAGTTTTCAACTTGATGTGGCACTGACAAAGAGAAAAAAGTTCTCACTTTGTTTTGTGATTCCCAGGTGTCTACATTTAAAATAAAGAACTTTTCCCAACATGTATGCATGAGATTTTTAGGGTTATCGAGTGGTTGCATTCTCTATAGTGCAGTTAAAAATTTTGTTGAATTAATTTTATAATATGTATTTACATTATCTTATTTCTAATTGCCTGTGTATTTATTTCCGATAGTATTTATTGAAGTTCATATTTAGGGAATCATGTATGAGAATACATAGACATAAATTTGATTCTATTTGGTCTTTTACAGTCTCTTTTCTGTACTGTGTTCTGTATGTTTAATCTTTTGTGTCCTCCCTGCGGTATCACACTCGACTCGACCTTGGCCTGGTGTCCACACTGTAGGCTTCTTCAAACACAGCTTGCGGCCATTTTAATAAGATCTTCCTTTAGATAGACTGAGATGTATAGCTGCCGCAGCAGTGTGCAGGCTGTAAAGATTTACTCAAGTAATTTGTGCTGTAATTAATGACTGAAGTTTATAGTTGCTCTGTGAGCATTTTACATGAAAGCCGTGTGCCATAACTGACTCAGTGTGGGTTTGCTATTACCATGAACCTCTCTGACTCATGATGGATTGGTTTTGGTTTGGGTTTGGGTCTCTTACAATATTTAGCATGTTTGGGTGTTAGAGACATTTGATGGTTAACCAGTGATCATTTAGGGAGGTGAGGTAGGTGACTTTGTGTGGCCTTATGAGTAACACGTAATGCGAATGAAACTCTCTATTTCAAAATGCCAAATCAACAAGCATATTCAAGATTGTGACATTTGATTGTTTTTCTAATCTTATATTCTGCTCACATTTTAACTTGTGATCATGCATAGATGTTAAACATCAGTGAGATTAGTCTTGTACATCGGAAACACACTGTTGACTTGCATATGCAAATAGAACCATTATGCATGCACATGCGGGAACAATTATGAATAATGATTTTCTTGCCATCTCTTTTGGGAAAATTTGACTTGTTTTTTTTGTACAACATAGGATTAGTTAGTTTTAAATCATAGAGGGTTTAATATTAATAGGATTATACTGCAAAGCAATCTTTTTTTGATTGTAGTTATTTTATAGCTTTTTATGTTTTGTTAGTTATTCTGAACATGATATGTATATAAGTAACTTTGGATAAAACCCTGCTAAATAATTAAATGAAGTATTATATGGAATATGATATATGGTATTGATGTTTTTTTGGCCTGTCCTTCTCAAATAGAGTCTTAGTGTTTGTGCTCACATCAGATCATTATTAGCATCATATAATGCAATATGGAACAAAGAGTCAGTTTTCTCCCAGCAGTAAAACTTTACATGTTTTTTTCTTGTGATTAAAAGTAGACCTGGAAATGTGGTGCCTTAGTTACCTGTCCATAGAGAGCATTCAGCATCTCACCTGGGAAACAGAGCATTCGTTGCAGTATTTGGAATATGTTCACTAATCAGGGTGCCAGAGACCTGCGTATACAGAGTCAGACTGTATTATTGCACATGGCTTTTTCATAGAACTTTTTTTGAACAGAAAGTTATACATGATGGCACAACGCTTACTGTCTCGGGTGTTTCTAAAAGCCCCCCTGTGTATGATTATTCATCCCTTAAAACAAATATTTGACTAGCAGAAATTTGCTTTAAACATTTCCCATTTAAGGGTTAGTTCACCTGAAAATGTTGAGGTGTTTCATACTTGTTCAGTTCTGTTTTCTGATTAACACAATGAAAGATATTTGTTTGCCACTGATTGCTATAGTAGGAACATTTTTGGGTCTGTTAAAACAAAGTAAGATATTTTGACGAATGTACGACAGCATAATGGTTCCATTGTTAATGCTGCAATGCTCTTCAGCCCAAATTATGTCATCTTTTATTAGCTGTGTTGCTTATTATTATTATTTGTTGCTTATGGTTATACATTGTTCCCTGAGTTATTGTTGACTGGCTTATGATTAGTTTTAGCTTATTGTACCCTTCTTTCATTAAAACCATTCACTGTAATGATTCGATTTACTTTCCCCAGGTACCATACACTGCCGCATAGTATTTTGTGTCTTATTTGATTACAGGATAGGGCGAAATGAAATATTTCCAAGAGTTTGTTTAGGGGATTTAATTTACAGTGCAGGTAATACAGATGGGACCTTCGACTCTATTGTAATTGATTTGGCACAATATTATGGACCCAGTTTTGTCCATCTGGATTGGTCACGATTAAATCTCATCAAAAGCATCAATTTAATCGAGGTTTATTGTTTGTGGAAGCCTTCGAGTGATATAAGCCTCTCTGTTTGTCTTACTTCTGTGATTTTAACATCCAACATCAGGCCATAAAACTGTAATTCTCTAGTCCAGAAGCTTGTCATGTCTTTTCGTTTGCAGGGGGCTCATCATCTTGGGTCGATCGCGGGAACAATTGATTGTAACTGTAGAAGATAATTGTAATGACCCGGAATGCCCATGGACTTTACGTATCACATAATATCGGAAGTACTTCGAATAAGAAACTAAAAATAAGATTTGTCAACTTTAAAAAACAGTTTTACCCCACCAACTGACTATGTGAAGGTCTGGACAGCTGCTTTCAGACCTGAAACCAATGCTTTTAAGTATTCGACACAATGTTTGTGAACGTCATCCTGATATAAATGACTCCCTGTTTCATCTGAGCGTCCCGTGGAGACAGGGGAGCCTTCCACTCTCCCCTCCTGCGGAGATCAATGACTGTCCTCCAATACGTCCCATTCTGTGAAAACAAATACACATATGTGATGTCCCTACATGACTTTTTGCAGGTTGTAAATGAGTCCTGGGTAAATGATCATCATTTGTCACAGTTAACATAGATAAGAACAATAAGCGTTTGTTTCAGAAAATATGCTGTGGCGCAAACATTGGAAATACATCAAATAAGATTTAGTGAGATGTAATCAAGGTATATGGAAATAGATATAATTAGAAAGCGTGTAAGACTATAAAATATGTAGTGTTAAAATACAGTAAAATCACTTTTTAACCCCAGTTCTGGTTGATGGAGATATCGATGCACGGGTCACTTACAGACTGTGAAAATGTGTGAATTAAGTAATTTCAGACTATTTTTGTCAGGCATAAGGAAACTGCATGGTGTTATTTCTTGCCTTTTCTCACTGAGATCATGCTGCGATACGCCTGGCAGCAAACCCAGCCTGCGGCTCTACACAGACACATAAACACACTACAGCATTAATGGCTTGTTTTGGAAGCCACTTCAAATAACCTCAGATTTTTGTGGAAATTAGTCAAAGCTGATCCTTGCTGATCCCTGAACATTTTCCGTGGAAATCAAATCAACCCAACTGCAGTTTGCTTAAGATTAATTGCAATGCACAATGCAAAAACTGATGTTTGGGAGAAAAATAATTATGTTATTATGCAAAATAACACATCACTGGTGATTGGTTTTTACCTCTCCAGTTCATAATAAAAATAATATACTATTTTTGGTGAAGATTTTCTTTCCAAAATATATATAAGAGAAAAATTTTGAATTAAATTGATCCATAGTATTATAGTAAAAGTGACAATAGTGCATAATAAATTATATTTATATTCTGTTTAAATGTTTAAGCGGTTTTATTTTAGTGTTCATGGCTAATGTCCAGGCAGACAAAACAAGTACTTTACTTTTTTTTTTACAGTATGTTTTAGGCCATACTCTGAACACCACAACTCAAAAGCACATGTGTAAAGCTTTTTCATTTAGTTCAAAATATTAGCTTGATGGTTTTTTTCCAACCCGGCAAATAAAGGTATGAATATTAAATTATTAATCCCATACTGTCTGGTTCAAATGGTTTAACACACAAATCCACCCACCAGATTTGTAGATGCTTAACAGAAGTCCAGGAACCCTTATGATGGTTGTTACTCATACCCAATTATGATATTGAATTGTTGTTTTTTTAAATGTGGTGATGTCATCATTTTGCTGGTGAGTCATCTCTTTAACCGAACATGAGCTGCTTTATAAGGCCCAGTGGACATGGGACAGATGTGCACTCATGATTGTGTGAAAGACATTATTTTGCGTGATACAGCAGCTGTCCAGATATTCTGTGTGAGACACAATAATATCTGTTTGTTACAGCCATTACATGAACATCAATGAACATTTGCTAGTCTCTCCAGAGATGTTTTAACGACATGATGCTATTAATCCAATAAATAGCTTTTATCAAACTTCTAAAATTGATTGTATTTACCGGGGTGGTATCACATGTTGAATGTTTGGTGGGAGTGTTGTTAAAGGTAAATCTACTCCATGGCACATCCCCCATTTCTCCGCACATGGGCACGGCCCCCTCAGGGTATAGGACGTCACATGACCCAGCCCCTTCATTAGTACCATAACAGATTGGCATTTGCATTTGCACGTCCTGTGAGATTCTGTCGTGTGTGACTGTTTTTAAGGTTTGGGGATGATGAACGTTAAATGCCGGTTTCAAGTGACTTTCTCTTATCGAGATGAGGTTACTTGTGTTGTTTTTTTATAAGTTAACCGAGGACTGTTTTATATTTAATGCCGAAGGACAGAAGATTTAGATTTAATTTAAGGAATACATTTAAAGGTTCCTTAATCTGCTTTAAATGTTGTAGATTTAGTTGTTTATTAAAGCTGAAAAGAAAGAAAGTGCTTTTTTTTCAGAGATGAATAGAGATGTGTTTAAACCACCAAACCTGTTAGTCAAAAATGTGGCATTTCCCCAGAGACGAGATTTGCAGCTGTAATCCCCTGCCAGTGATATTTCAGGAACAAAGAGACTCCGGCCCTTTAACTGGATCCATTATCAATGTTTTTGTGCGAATTATGAGTCACATCACGTTTCCACTCTGTTGCTTTTTATTTGAGACAAATCTACTTTAAACGTGTATAATCAATCATAAGAAAATACACAATGCTCGATCATTTCAGGAAAGCTTCAGTCACACGATGCTCGCAAAAATTAGAAAACCCATATTTGAGATAGATCGCTTGATTAAGATTGTTTGTTATAAAGTGCGCATACAGAAAATCTCCTTACTGTGCATCTTGCAGAAATTATGAAAACAACATTTATTTGCATCAGTAGTTGCTAGAACTGTGAATGAGAGGTTTCATTGTACTCAATGGCATTCTGTGTTATTTGAATTTATTTGAAGTCATACACATTAAGATTTACAAATGACTGCCATTATTTTTTATAGTCGGAGCACAGTGAGAAGCCAGATAAAGAGGGCTTTGAATTCCCACTGGACGGTTTTCTCTGGAGATGTGAGGCGCGAGCTCAGGAGCTCTGACTGAACCGTCGTGGCCCTTCGGCTGTTTGCGCAAGTTTTCAAAAGCACTGCTGAGCTGTTGAGAATGTTCAGTGCTTTGTTCTGCTGTATCAACATTTGAAGGTTTCAGGGAATCTTTTCTCTTATCTTTTTTACTATTCACTTGATACAGTTACATTGTTGTATTTGTGTTCATGTTGCATATCTTGGAAGCAGTGATATAGATATAAATGTCAGTTACAGCTGTTATCACAGCTACTCATACTTACTATTAAAAATGGTAGTAAATCAACATATGATCTCTCTAAAGCTTGTTTAAAAAACATGTTTGTGACTCTTTTTTTTTCTTTGGAACACAAAAACATTTTAAGAAATGTGTTTATTTACATTCTTCAAAATACCTTTTTTGTGTCCTGCAAAAGAAAGAAAGTAAAATTACAAAAGGGTTAGTAAATGATGAAATAATTTTCATTTTTGTGAATTGTCTCCTTAAAATATAATGCACAATTCAGATGTGTGCTTGAATGATTTAGTGATGTAATACCATGGTAAGATAACAGATGCAGTATCATTATACTGTAGTGGTTTAGCGATACACTCAGCTCACAATTCGTCATGATGCACGATACTGGATTTACAATTACAATAGTATCAAAATATTTGTAAGTAAAAATTAGAATATGAAACTGTCACTCAAGTGACAGATTTTTCTCCCCAAAATTTACATTTGTTATTTTGTTAAAGAATTATTAACAAAGCCGTCTTTATTTAAACTTATAAAAATAAGTCAGCATTTTTTTACAAGTCTGAATTTTAACATAAAATTTTAAATGGTGCCTTAGCTCTACAAAACATCTTATAATATCACATTACAATTACCCCTCTAATAAATTGTATTACCATTATATAATAGAATATAGAAGAACATTTGACAGAACATTTTTCACCAAAAATCATGTTATAAATTGTAGATGAATGATTGTTTCCTGCATTGCAGTCATTGTATTTGTGATGTCAGGAATGTTTATAATTATTCAAAAAAAATCATATTCATGCTCTTAAATTAAGCTAAATATAGTCATTGAGTGACATTGCAATAAAGCACTCTAAACTGTGTGAATAACAGATTTAATGATCCGGCCACACAAACGCAACAATTACGGATTAAAAACGTAGATGTGTTATCTTCAGCTGGGATTAAAAACAGCGTTATGGAATAATTAAACCGTAAATGAAGTTTGTCTGGCTGCCAAGCATCTAAATCTAATAAGAACGGAATCAACATCATTGAAGTAATGACCTGAATCATCACTCTCACACATTTATATTGACTCGACTTTGTGAAGACAGCTGGTCTAGCTGCATGTCATATACAAAATTAACAACAGCAGTATATTGTTTGGAGAAGAAATGTTTTTTAGTTTGGCTGATGATAATTTATCATGACTGTTATTTGTCATGTCGGCTTTTTTTATTGGTCGTATGCATAAGTACAAGATTGCATTTCTTTGATCAATTTGCATCCATTTTTTTTTATTTTACACAACGTGCTTCTGTCTACTTTTGTAACTGCATTCTGTACTTCTGTAACTGCATTCTTAGATACTGTATATAGCCTTTTTTCTCCACTTGAATCTTTGTTTCTGTTCGGGCTGTCAATCCATACTTATATCATTTCTGCCTGGACCTCTGAATTATTGACCAGTCTACAGTCTCTGGAGATGGTGAGTGTAGATAGCTTGAGTCAATGCTGGGTTATATTGAGCCATTGAGAGTAGAATGAAGACCTGTGCTCCATATCAATCAGTTCACTGGAAATGGTATAGAGATGAATGTTTTCAGTGATATTTCTCAATGTGTCTCAAACACAATATTTTTACCTTCTTGTCTTCATAAAAATATGACCTTTTTAGAAAAAAGGATTAAAGACCATCTTAGCAGCTACATTTTGGTTAATATGACATGTAGTTTTGTTTGATGTTTACACATAGATTTGTAATCAGTTTTATGCTCTCATGAATGATACTGTAAAGAATTTTATTTAAAGTCTTCCTTGTTTTTAATCTAAATATCAAGTATCGAGTATAAAATGAATATTAAAAAAGAGAATCTGTAGTGTGATGTTAGTAATTCTCTGTGTAACCTTGAGGATTAAAATGCAAACATTAATATTAAGCAAGGAAACTTTGACTATACAGTACTTCATAGAGAATTCATACACATTAAAGGTGGAACAGCAGCCAGGATGCAAAATCACTGTGCATTATTTTTTTAATAATTAAACACTCCTGGATCAAATATTTATTGTGAACCACAGCTACCACATGAGTGTAAGTCTATACATTTTATTTGATCAAAAAGACATTTCAGGTTTTAATATAATTATTTGAGATTGACATTGGTGAAAATAAAACCTGTCTGCAGAGCGACATATTGAGTTTATTATTTTCATTGTTTTTCTGTCAGCTCTTGCCATTTCGAACATGATTTTCTTCTTCAGAACAGATTAGAAGATATTTTGAAGAATGTTGGTAAAAGAAACAGTTGGTTTACAACTGGTTGAACCTCATTCCTCAAAATATGGTCTTTGTTTTTTTTGCAGAAGATGGTCAAACAGGTTTAAATTGTCAAGAGGATGACAACATATATATTTTTTGTTGAACTATCACTTTTTTATGAATTGGGACAGTATTGCTTTGGGGTTATTACCTTATCTAAGTTCTTTGATTTATATTGAAATATTATTTTATTTTTATTTTATTTATTGTTGTGTATTAATTAACATATAGTAATGTCTCAAAAACAACAAGTGATGAATAACTACATCTATTTTGTTTGTTTCTGTTTATTTGTTTTTATTTTTATTTCAAATATACATCTAAACTATATAACCTCTATTGTCAATCTTTATTCAAAGTTTATTCATATTTTTTTTTATTAATTATAATTACAATGAAATTTTTATTAACATTTTTTAAATAACATTTTTATAATTTAAGATATAATAAATTTTTACGTGGTCGAATTGAAAAAAGATATGTTAATCAATTTTTGCTCAATCAAGATTTTTTTTGCCAACTGAATGTTTCCTGATTATGCAAATTGTAGTTTAAATATGATTATAATAATTTACATTTAAAATAGTTAGTTAAATACTTATTATTATTTCCTTTGAAATTCAGATGACCATATAGTTTAGTTGTTTGGTTTAACATCCCTAGCATCCCCATCCAAATCGACATCCTTGCTGAAACCATTGCTTGTCAGTAACAACATGGTACCTGATGTAGTACAATACAGAATTCCTATCTAATAAAGACAGCTGTCACGTGACCACTGAGAATAATAGTTTAAGCTGGTAGCTATTCTTGACCCAACACTGAAAGTTTAGCTTCCAAAATATCCCTTCGATTATGCGTCTCATGACAAAAACATTCAGGTTGAGCAGCTGTGAATGGATCTCTTGTTCAACCGCAAACGCCATCACTCAGAACCAGCCGGCTTACCAACACTGTCGCGTTTTAGTGCTTTTCTGTACTCAGCCTACGTTGTAAGAAGCTTATTTTTAAGAAGATGAACTTTGAGGCAGCTCTTAAAAATTATTCTAACAGACTTCAGTTTTGTGCTGGGAAACCTGACACTGTTAAGCAATGGTGATAGGACCTTGTCTGAGATGGATGTCGGTTCATTGTTATACCTGATGACTTTTTCTCGCCTTTGATTTTTGTGAAAAGACATAACAGTCAGCCCTGAGCTTTGACAATGAGTGCTTTAAGGTTGCTGTGTGATGCCGGGCTGGATTGACTTTCACAGGAGTTGCGTACGACTCCCACTGTGAATAGCCATTTATACTACAGCTGCGTCTATTGTTAAATTACCTGTTGCTAAGGAACAACTACGACTGAAGAGATTGCTTTTCGTTTAGCCAAGGTCTCCTTGCTAGTCTTTATACAAAGAAATCAACCTTTAGCATAATAAGCTGATTTGAAATACAGTAAGCTTAAAGGGGTAGGGCATAAAAAAAATGATCCTCATGTTACTCAGAACCTGTACATGACACCTTCTGCTGTGCAACACAAAAGAAGGTATTTTGAAAAAAATGTCTATTATGTGTCCGTTCACAACATTCTTCAAAATATCTTCTTTTTTGTTTTGAACAATAAAATCAAAAGGTTAAAAATGACATACGCAAGTGTGAACTTGTTATAACATGTTTACGTCCCGCTGCCATTTGTTATTATGTGAGTTTATACACTCCATAATTACCCCACCGCTAAAGACAACATGATCTGAACCTGTTCTTTTTCTTTTGACACTGCCTGACAGATGCCACCCAAAACTTTGTTTTATATAATTATGTGGATCGCTGAGATGGTCGCATGTCGAAATACAGCTCAGATAAAAATACAAAGTAAAAGTGTGATTTATACAGAAAGGTCTTTACATGTATTGTTATTTTTTTTGTATTGACATGTAATTGAAATGCTGAATCCTTGTAAAGGACAGAAAAGAACATATTAACATAAAAGAATAAGGTTGTAATGTTTTTATTTTTTGACCTGACTAGTAACCTGTTCCCATTCGCCCCCCCCTTTTGTTATGTTTGATTATGCATCACTGCACAACTCGTGCTGTAATAGAGATTACAAAAATGTGCATAGAATGTACACACAACTTTTATTTTTGAATGTCTAAAGGTGTGAAGTTAGGAGTTATTTTTTCTTTATTGTGTGTTCTGAGGGTTGTCATGAAGTATCTGACCTCTACCTCTCCTTCCTCCTAAAACAAAATGTGTGTAATGGTGTTTTTAGTGTCTGGTGGGAGTCAACGTTTATGCCACAGTGAGCAATATCTGCATGCTGAGATGAACACATGAATTCTTGAATGAGTGCGAGCCTCACTGTGTGTTCAAAAACACATGAATGATTCTTGGGGAACTACACATGACCATCTAAATATTTTATGTATTTTTCAGTGCTTGTTTGTTTGAGACCGTCTGATCTTTTTCGCTTGTATTTTTTACTTTTTTGTAGTTCTTTTAGCTGAGCATTTACTAATATGTAGTAGTATTAAATTATAATTTATATTTTATTTGTTTTAAACTCTTAAATACACATATAGAATTAAGACGGCTTGGAACCTCATTACTTTTAGGTTATGTATACATAGTTCTTTGTTTTACACAACAATAAAGATGTTTGGTCATGTAGCAAAGTTTTCACGGGTCAAAGATTTCACCTTTTCATTGTTCAATGAAAGCACAGTTTGACCCATTTTTGCAGGATTTTGTCCGTAAGGTGGTGAGATGTCAAATAGTTGGCTGCTCTACTGTGCAGTACCGTAGCAGTAAATCATCAAGTTTCATGGAAAATATGGGCTTTGAGCATTATCCAGAACCCAAAGACATTTATAAAATAGGGTAATTAATGGCACAAGCCAAAAGCCGGCCATCAGTGCTACTTATTATGTTTATCTCTGTTGTATATACAGCTGTGGAAAGAACAAAGATCATAACGGATTTCAAGTTAGTAATTCTTGAAGTTTTGTGGTCAAGGGTCTGTTGAAATTAACAAAAATTATACCTCAGAATACATAAAAAAATTTTTTTTAGAATGCTTGTTAATATATGTACAAATATTATTGCTTTATTGCTTGAAAGTAAATATACATTTATCAGTATTTGAGGTCTGAAGAAATACAGAACATCATTTTGGACCCGTTTCAAAAATAAGCCGTTATATTAATCTTTTAAAACATTTGATAGTTAATTTCTCTAAAATCTACAATATTTTTTAGGTTCTGTAATGAAAATGATAAGTATTTAACAAATATTTATTTGCAGTATACACCCAATATTTTTGGTGATTTCTAATTGCAATTTTTGAGATGATAAGATTTACTTATTTAAGCGTATGTGCTATCCATAGGATCGTTGGCGTTGCTAGCTCTGAGCTGCTGGAAAGCTGAATGGTAACACAATTGAGTATGTGTAATTTTGTTATGATTGTGTGTAACAACACAATGCCGAGTTAAAAATAACACAAAAGCAGATATTTCAATGCCAGTGTATGGGTGCCAGTTACCAACATTCTTGAAAATATCTTCCTCTTTGTTCTGCAGAGCAATGAAACTCTTACAGATTTAAAAATGAAAAGAGTTTGCGTAACTGATGACAGCATTTTAATTCAGCAGTCACTTTAATAAGATTCTTAAAGGACATCAATATTACAGAAACACATGAAATGATTAGGATAATTTCATGCGATCCTATTAAGCCAACATTGCTTACATATCACTACCGTGCACTGTTATTGACTTGATTATTTTTATCAACTTTAACCAAAATGGCAGTACAGGCTCAACACAGATTGTGTGTCCTGTCAATTTGAAATATAACTTTAAATTGTTAATCTGTCTCCTTTCGTGAAGCTTGAGGCTTTTGCTGGAGAGAGAAATATACATTGTGATAATGTTTCTCCACCTTTTGATCTGATGGCCAAATGATGAGACGCTTATGAATAATAAATCCAGATCGTTCCGTGTGACCTTGAGGGGAAATGCAGTGGGCTGCAGTCGGAGTGAAAGAATTTCACCGTGCAAATTTACATGTGTCTGTTTTGGGGGCGGGCTTTTCTCCCATCACCAATTATAACAGTGATAATAAGAACTACTGACTGTATTGAAAAGACTTCCAATCAATAGTGAATTGGATCAATACTCTAATTACGCCAGCTGGATTGATTCTTTACCTTTTATCAGCGGGCGAACGACACGCAGGCGTCTGAGTGCAAATATGGCCGCTGTCAGACGGGGGCAAACTTCAGAGGATGAGCTGCACTTCAAAAAGAATGGAAGGGGGCTTTTTCAAGGCACTTTGCCATAAATTTTTCATCTGCATCTGGCTTTGAGGCACACGGGGAGGGGGAAGGCCAGTTGGGGGGCAAATCGAAAGCTTCTGCTCAAACATGGACTTTTGGAGCTTAAAGAGGGAAAAGAAAGGGGGGATGGGAGCCGGCTTAAAACAATAACACAATGACTATTTACAGAAGAACAACAAAGACTGGTTTATACTTGAGTGCTGTTTGGATGATCCGAGGCTCTCCCCTATCTTCTGAAGGCGCGACAGATGCTGTGATATTCGGGATGCTGAAAGAGGCAGGGAGGAGGGACAGGGAGGATTTGACAATTTGTTTTGGTACGAGGAAAAAAGAAGAGAGAGTGTTCATGACACATACTGGGATTTAAAGGAAAAGTTCACACAAAATACAAACACTGTCATAATTTACTCACCCTCTTGACGTTAATAACCTGTATGACTTTTCTTAGTTATGCAGAACGCAAAATAAGTTGTTAATAAGAAAATTAGCAGTGGCACCCATTTACTTCTATTGTATATTCACAAAACCAATGCAAGTGAATGGTTACCATGCATCAACATTCTTCTTAATATCTTCTTTTGTGATACACGAACGAAAAAGTCATACAGGTTTAAAATGACAAGAGGATTAGGAAATGATGAGTGAATGTTCATGTTTGGTTTACCTATCCCTTTCATGTAATGTAATGTATCAATTTGACATTTAATATACTTGATCCTGCCTGTAGAAACCAGGCTAAGGTTGGAAAATCTACTTCTGATAAAACAAGCAATAATATTTTGGTTTTATCAAGTAATATTTGATTTTACCTACCTATTTCACTATTATTTCAGTCTTTGACTTGGTAAAACGCAAAAAAAAAAGACTTTAGCAGAAATTATACAGGCAGGGTCACATTTAAAATATTCTGAAGGCGTGTGTACTGTATAGACTAGACCAAATTGTAGCTATGAAAGCATATGAAGTGATGAGAATGAAACTCCTTTTAATGATAAGTTGAAAAATGAAGAGAATGCGGAGGAGTTTCCAGACTGAAGATCCCAGAAAGGCCAAACTATAACATTTGATAGACGTTACTCAACTGTATGAGTCAGATATCATCCAGTCTCTATTTTAAAGCATCCCACATGATTCACACCAGGGAGGAAAGAATACAAGAAAAGAACTGACCTTATCAACCTCTTGCTAATAATCTTCTTTCATATTCTCAACAGTAGATTTGATATCTGGTGCAATGCTGGAATTCACATCCACATTTTTGAACATGAGAAGGATGAAACAACTTTTATTTTCCTCCTGGTCAAATGCTACAAACAAAGAAACTGAATGTAACTCTGAGCTTGTTAGTCATAAGAAATTTATGACCGATGAGAATTCAGTACTGCGTTTCTTTTTTTGAAGTTATGTCAAAGTTTTCTCTCATTTATCCTTTTGTGTGATTTCAAAACCTGGATCACGTCTCAAAAAAGTTTAATTTTAGTTTCATGCCCAAATTCATCCATTTTAAGGGTGTACATTTCCTGTATCGTACAGATCTAAATCCAAAAGATGAGTGGTCTCAGGTTCTATCTCCCCCGTCTGAGGGTCCGCTGTGGGAGATCCGATGCACTTTTAATGAGAGGTTTCCCGGTACTGCCGAATCCCCAAATGCTTCTTTCTGTCTGACACTAATGTGTTCTGACTGCGGCAGAATTGTTAAGACAAACCCAAATGACCGGGAAGAAGCACAGAAGGAATAAGAAATTAAATACTTGTTAAAAACGGCTCTTGATGTTCAATGCTTTTATAAATGATGATTCATTATTGCTACCCTATGAGACATGGCTGAAATTGTTGTTCAGGGCCTGTCTTTGTTTGTTTTGTAGGGGGTCACAAAAATGTGATCCTTTTTTATTGTTTTGTAGGTTAGGTTTCTTTTTAATTTGATTCAGAATTTTGCTTCCAAGGGACTTAGAATGAACAATTATCTACAATCTTCTCTAGGAACATAGAGAAGTAGGGCATGGAACTGAACTTTTGTGTAAGGATAATGAGAGCTTTCAGTGCATTTATTAGACTTTTATAGGATAAGTATAACCGCAGGGCATTATGGGTAATTCTTGGTATTTTGTCTTAACCTGCATATGATATAGGTCCCTATCATTTACTGTTAACAGTATAGACCACTTAAGGAGATGTAAATAATGCTGGTCAATTAGTAGTTCCCGTTTCAGTTTTTTTACATTTATTACAATATATGTATAAGTTAATATTCAACTAATATCTTAAAGATTTAATAAAGATTGAAAATGAATGCACAGACACTATTTAAACTGAACATTTAAACTACCTTTAAGTATCATTGAAATCAAACTAAGATGGCGAAAGATGGATTATTCACATATCTCAAGTGTTTAATCTGAAAACACATCTTTGTAGATGTATACATGTGTATCTGATGGGTATCGGCAGCATGTAGAGGATTAATTGGATAACTTTTCTTAAGATCTGAATAAACTGCTATAGCTATCATAGTGTGTAGGATGTTTCGAATGTTTTTGAGATTTTCTGCATGTACGCACCTGGATGAATTAACAGTATATCTTTATTTATTTGTTTTCTTTTGCATTTTCGTCCCACTGGTGGATAAGAATGTGAGTGTTTTTATAAAGTTGAAAGGTTTTGGGGAAAGGATTTTTAAGATTAGTGGGAATTAGCGCTCTGATTTCAGCTTTCTGCGGGTTTTGAAACAGGTGGAGTATTGTTTTTGTGGCCATGGCAAGCGGAAAAGGGCAAAGGGATACTTACAAAACATTTCTAGACTGGGGAGCTGCCAAATTTCTTGAGGATTATGTATTGTGGAAAATCTTGCAAGAGATGGATAATTGTGTTACGGCAAATGGAATATATACTGGAAAATTTTACAGAAGACTTGTATTGAATGTATTTAATCTCTAGTTCATATTTTTTATGTTGAATGTTGTTGCAGCATAAGATTAGGGGAAACTGGTGAAACATAGCAAGCTTTTACATATTTTTTAAATATGTACCATTTTTAAGTAAAATAAATTATTTTTTCTGCATTTATGCATTTTTTTATAAATAATAAATGAACAAAAAAACTTAATACCAACAATAACAACAACACTATTATATAATTATATATTATATAATAATAATGATATATAATATTTTATTGTTATTTAAACTTAATATAACTGATGATTCACTTCCTCTTAAAATTTAAAATCTGTTTGACTTTCTTCTGTAAAACGCAAAATGATTGTATTTTAAAGGATGTTGATAACCAAAACTGTTGATACTTATTCCAAACTTCTATTTTATGGACAAAAAGCTAATGTCAATGGGGACCAACGGTTTTCTTTTAGCAACATTATCTGAGTGATTTTTGTTTGTGTTCTGAAAGAAAGAAATTCATACAGGTTTGAATTCCCGATAGGATTAATACATGACGACAGAATGTAAGATATATTTAAAATATTATAGGCTGTGTGTAATTAATTTTCTGTATTTCTGTTTGTAGTAGGAGTCAGGCTAAAGCAGTCCGTGATTTGAGGAGACGCACCATGACTCGCTTTCCACAGCAGCCTACACATATCCAGCCACTCATGGGAGGAGAAACTCAGGGTGGAGCTGCAGGCGGGTGACCGCTGAGACGGGTGAGCTGTTGCCGAGCTAATACAGTCACATAGAATTAAGTGGTTTTGTAATGACGTGAGGGCTTTGGTGCAATCCTGTTTTATACCACAGGTTGAAAGAATCAAGTATGAGTGGATGTGCCTGCCAGTAACACTGTCAAAAAACAGATTTTAAGGAACTATCCTTTTAAGACAAGAACTATATCAGTTTTGTAAGTTGCACATTAGATGTGAGTTTCACCTGATGAAATACAAGATGTAGATTTCAGAACCAGTGTTGCGCTTGACTGGTCCTGTTGAATATTAATGGACGAGAGAAAGAACGACAGAAAAATCTATCCGTGTGAAATTGCTTTCCCTACTTGGGGACGGTGGGCTTTTGAAAGCCTGTGTGTAATGTTGATGATAATTGCGAAGTGTGAGTCTGATTATTCCGGTCATGTGCTTTCTGTAAACTGACAGAAAAATTACACACCGGCCTTTAATGGCTCTCCCGAAGAGAAAGAGTGAGTGATCGTTGGGGATGTGTGTGGAATTCTGATGGCGTCCAGTTAGAATCTGAAACATCTTATTGGTTGGGTGTCGCACATCCCTGAAACAGGAAAGAAAGTTATTGGCTGAAAAAAATTGTTGTTCGGATTTTATTAGATGTTTTTTAAAGAGGAGACTGTACATCTGGATACTGTGGGGATTTTTGTCTGTGGCTGGGAAATAAAAGGATAGATTGGCTTGACAAAAGAAGAAATGAGACCAGAGGCAAACAAAGATCTGGACTTTGTAAACTGGATCAGTGTCAAGCCATCAGTCAGCTCCAGTATACTTTTATATCAAAAAGCAAGTACTACTTACTTAAAATAAACAAAAACTGTCTGTGATGCCCTACCTTTAAAGGAATAGTTGACTGTTACAATAAAAATGTAACCATAAATTACCCTTCAAGTTATTTGATAACCCTAGGACATTGGCTTATCATTAAAACACAAAAAAACTCAGGTGGTTCACCAATAATTTACATAAGGTGACATAGGATACTTTGTGTTTGCAAACAAACAAAAATTTACAAACGAGCAAATTCAACATTTTTGTTGGTTTAAAATAGCAAGATTTTCATTTTGTGTGTGAACCACTCCTTTAATCACCAGTTTGTGGTCCCATTTGTGAAATTTAGAGGCATCTAACGGTAAGGTTATGGATTGCAACCAACAGCTCAGTGCGCCTCTCACCCCTACCTCGGGGAGCACTATGGTGGCCGGCACGGGAAGTGTGACACTTACGAAATTGTTTTGAAGATCAATTTGTCAATTTAGGTCTACTTTAAACATGGCACTGTATGTGGATAAAAATGCATAATTTTAAGAAAATAATAACATAATAACTGTTCATTATATAACGTCTTAACACACCTCTAAAGACATAGTAATGCTTATTGCATTAATTTTCTGTTAATATATTCTTCTAAATATCATACAGTACTTTTACAACTAGCTGTAATCTAATACAGTTACGTGCTTCCCTTCTTTTGAATTCAACCCTGGCCATTCAGCCTTACCACACAGCTCTGAGAAGGAAACAACCTACTGCCAAATCATTCTGGTGATTTAAGCACAGCTGTGAGCCTCGGTTAGGATGCGGGATACCTGCAGCTCTGGTGATATTGAGCGACAGGAGGTGCCTCAGGCCCAATTCATCAAAGAGAGTCTGTGCGAAGTTCAGAAACGACCATGAATAAACCATATTTCCTCAGTCAAACCTCCCACAGAAGTCAAGCTCAGTACTGGCATTAGGTTGTGTGCTTGAATGGTATTTAAACATCTGTTATCCATTTAAATGGGTTTTGTTCTGAATTATGCATATTTGATGCTTAAACAGTTGTAACGTTTATCAAAAGTACTTCATTGTCTATGACTTTATTTATATGGAGCTTTGAGGTTAAGGTAACTGCTTTAACCTGTTGCCGGTTGACTTCTCAACATGTAGTTTTCTTGCTTTTTCTAACATAAGTCATAATGTCCTGTACATTATGATTACGTTTCTTTCTTTTAACTTCCTTTTCTAAACTTGCACTTTTTCTTCATTCATAAAAGTGATAAAACAAAAACATGTAGGAGTTGTGTAGTTTGCAAAAGAAATCTTAAGGTACCCATGATAAATATGAGATTCAGGGCTCAAATATTGCGAACATTTTGGTCGTATATGCTTCCGATGTTCAACCTGTGCAATCTAAAAAAATATATTTGGGATTATTTGTGCGAGTGTGATGCAACCTGTCCTGAAAAGAACGCAGCCCTTTTTTCCACAAACTGAACTGCCGTGGATGCACTGAAAAAAAGATTTGTTGGAATTACTTAATTTAATAATTTACAGCGGTTCCAAATTATGTATGATTAAATTGAGTTATACAAGCAACCTTTTTTTTGCATTTGTTTGAACATTTGAACATGTCTCCAACTTGAGTGTTGGGAGCACCAGTGCTGAAAGGGTCAAAGTTGGACAAATTTCAAACCCCAAAATAGGCAATATCTGTTTGTGTTATGTATGTTTTATAACCTCTCAAACAGGTCCTATTTTAAAAATTGGACTTGGAGCTTCAAAGAGACATCTTATCTTTAAAGTAATCAATGACTCCAGTTTTGTTACATAAAATTTAAACCCCCAGATCAACAGAGAACCATTTTGGTTAACGGTTTTCAACGAAGAATAAGCTAACAGAAAAGGGAACGATAGAGCGATAGAGAGTAAGCTCTTGAGTCCTGTGAGGTTGTGAGTCCCTGAAGGTAAAAGGGCTTGAGATAAAGCCATATAGGCAAAGAGGATGTGTAACGTTTGTTAGCACAAAAAACAGGACCAGCTTTTTTAAACAGTTCCTCATAGCTTCACTAAAATAAATGAACAATGTAGAAGTTAAAGGCTTTCAAAACGGCTTCCCTTGTTGTAATACAACCAAGTCCAAAATGAGTCATATTAAAGATGAATAAAGCAGCAGCGAAAATATCTGGCCAATCAAATTAAAAATATCTGGCCAATCTGGCCTATTCCAAATTAAACTTTCATCATTTTCCATTTTTGGTTATATTTCAAATACTTTTGGCCGTTGTAGTCGGTTTTCCAGAGATGATGATCATTCAAATAGTGTCTAGTGAGCTACACTTCTGTGGGTGAGAGGTGAAAGGAAAATATTAAAGTCAGGTATGGGTAGATGGACTCTTGCCACTGTTGAATGTGACCTCCGCAATTATATTTCTTTTTATGAAATTAACAACATTTATTCCATGGTGTTGTTTTAATTCCTTTTACAATTTATATATTAATTTACTGTTCCTATTTTTGTATCCACATCTTATAAAGTCACAATTTTAATAATTAATAATGTATACCATAAAATGTATAATTTTTGAATGTACAGTTTTTACTGTTGTTTTTTCATTATTATTTGTATATACATTTGTATACACCCCTATTCCAAATTAAACTTTAATTTTCATCATTTTCCATGTTTGGTTATATTCAAAATACCTTTTTGGCCGTTGTAGTTGATTTTTCTACAAGGAATGAATTTACTGTGTGGAAGTGTTGATGGATCGGTTGAGTTTGAGAATGATCATAACCAGTCATTCATCATTGTTAAGACAGGCCGCTCTTATGAATATGTTGCGCTGCGCTGCCCTCACCAGTGATGCTTTATGGGACCCATAAACATTGATCCTCTCAGTGTTGTTTTAATGGAAGATGCTCAAGAGAGCCCTGAACTGTAATCACACATGCTCAATGGCCTTGTGTGTCACCGACCGCACACACGCGAAAACACGAGACACTTAAACACAAGACGTCTCTATGATTCAGTGGGTCATATTTTTAAGGAAGCGAAAGCATTCATGACTGTATTTATGTACTGTTCTGCTAGTGTGAAAGTATGTGGTTTAGAGAGGCTTTTCCTCCATTTACATACATTTAGATTTACATTTAGGATAAATGCATCTAGCAAAGGAATAAGGACTTGCATATAGCTCAATGCATTATATATATATATATAAAATTAAATAGTGTATTTTCCAATTTTTAATTATTCTGTATTCACAATAAAATAACCTTTTACAGTATAAGATTTACTACAAATATGTCAATAAAGTACAATTCTCAAACTCTTAACTCTTAACTCTCAAATTTTTATTTTAAATAAAATCTGCCAAACCATTTATAAGTAAAAGTAAAATGTGTGCCTAGATATGTATATAAACAAAAACAAAAAACCCAGATTAACAAATAAACTTATTTTATTAGAAAACAGTTACAAATATGTAAACAAGCCAATAATAAATAGAATCTAATATATATTTGTTTTCGACATTCTATTCAAACCCTTTATATTTCCACCCCAGAGTCCCAGCGTTGAGTCTTTAGGGATGTGTTTTTGTCACCAGGTAATCCACAGAAGTAGCTGCATAAATGCTTATTATTAAATAAAGAGATCTGGCACACCTGTATGCTGTATTACAGAATGCTGTAATGGGGTTAACACAACGCTAAGTGGGTTTTAGTTGTCAGATGTTGCCATATTCTGTGCAGTGGTTTATCATCTCAAACTGCTGTTGCTGTACCAAATATATTAATAGGTTCAAGACCTATTTATTAATACATATATATGTATATATATATATATATGTAAAATATATATGTAAAAGTATTTTGTTCTTATTTAAATTAGTATTTAATTGGAATACCCGATATCCAACATCCTGTGTCTGGCTTCCATCTGCAGATCTAACTTAATCATGCCCTCTCACAATTTCCTATTAACCCAATCTCTCCATTGATCTTCTCCATGCCAGGAGGTATTGAATAGCGGATGAGTTTAAAATGATGGCGCGTGTAGCCGCATGTATCTCCGAGATGGGCATCCGTGCTCAGTGTGAAAAATGAGCCAGCCGTTGTTTCTTTGTCTCTGACCCATCATGCCTTTAAATCACTTTATCTGTCTTTATTCATAGATCTTCTTGCAGTAGATGGGGATCCGTGTGATAACTGTGGCACATGTGGTGTTTTACTCACAGTAAGTGGCATAATCAAAGTCATGTGTCCGCGTTTTTATCCGACAGTTTTGGTTGCATCAAGTGTGTTAAGGTGTCACATGCTAATGGACTTACAATCCACATTGTTGGTTAACAGCGACAGTCCTCGCATGTTATAATAAGCACTTTAAAAGCTTAGAGATAGATGTGAAAGGGGTCGTGTCAGAGCAAGAGACTCGTGGGTGTGCTTTATGTGAGTGTGTGAGCTAGCAGGCAGGTGGGTGGATAAATTGGTCTTTTTAGTGTATCCCAGAATTCACTTAACATTAGGATGCAAAAGAATGAACTTTCTAATGTTTATATCTTCCATCTGCAGAAAAGATATTTTGAAGAATGTTTTTAACCCATTAACTTTTACTGTATGTACATATTTTTTTTTGTCCTGCGCAAGAAAAAACCTCAAAGATCAGTTTTTCATTTTTGGTGAACTGTCCATTTTATCATGGTACTGTAACTCTAATGTAAATGCTCGACTGAATTATGGGACAGTCCATTTTGCTTTGCAGACTTTCTTCTGCAAAGCAAAGAGAAAAATGTGAAGAGCGTTGGTGAACATTGTCATCTATTGTATGGACATACTTCAAAATATCTTCTTTTGAGTCCCGCGCAAAAAAGAAACCCATATGTTTGAAATGACGATAGGGTGAATAAGTGATCACATTTTCATTGTTGGGAAACTCACTAATGATGGTACAGGGAGTCTTTCCCCTTATATGATTAATGGTACAGTCCAATGGAAAGATGGATGTAAATGTATAGGTGTTGATAGACACAGGTGGTCTCAGATTTCTTCATCCTCCCCGTGGGTCTTTTCACACACACACTGTGCTGCTAATAATAGTGGAGTTGCCAAGGCAAGCGAAATGGAAGTGCAAATCCATGTTTTATTTACCTTTCACCTCACTGAAATGGTTTCATCAGAAGAGGTTGTGTCAGCAATCATAGAAGGGCTGGTGGTGTGTCCTCCCTCATGTATTCAATCTCTCATATGTGTGCATAGATGCTTGTTACCTTTATTGGTGTTTTATAGAAGCTGTGTCCCTGTCAATCACAGGTAAATTGAGATTTTTTACATTTGCGACCCAGCCTGTGAAAGCCCAGCTAAAGTAATTTTATTTTGTAATTTACTTTTTTTTAGATAAAATCATTCTACACAAAATAGAATGTAACATTTATATATTTATTTTTAAATGAGTAAGACCTTACAAGATTGAAATGATAGTGAACTTATTAGGTAAAATCAAACTTCAATGCTTGTAAGCTCATGCTTGGATTTTCTTTAGCCTTTTCTGCACAGTCAGGGGTACATTTAGTCTTTTCCGTTGCAGAATGTGATTCAAAGCTTGCAACAGGTTCAAAATCTTTCTCTAGTCTTTATTTGATTTACTGTTATTATGATAAGTCATACCTCTGTTGCAAAAACCCAACTATTAAAGCAAGGTAGAGACACAAACAGGCAGATGGACAGGAGAACAGTCAGATGAAGTAATAGCGATTTTGGCATCTCTTAGCTCACAGAAAAGTGTTCGCCCATGTGTGTAACTGTGTCATTTTCCTGCTTTTTTCTGGCACGGTGACGACTCTTACTGTCACATCCCATGAGTCTTTGCCAGCGCACTTTTCACACGCTCGTCATCTGTCATCACACGCACAGCCATTTCCTTCATTCACTTTCTAGCTTCAATGTATCCCATCAAAATACAAGGCCTTATTTCAATCCCACGAACCTCTGTTGTTTTTGAAATACCTGTGTTCACCTGCATTTTTATGCATTCTGATCGGATGGCACTAGACGTGGTTGCATAACATGTCAATGCAAACATTGTGCATTTACTGTACTTTGTATGTGTGTGTATTTGTGTCTCCATGCATGTGGAGGTGATAGGTCTGTCTTCCTGCCCTTATGCCATCTGTGCCCAGTAAGTGTTGTGGCATTTCTCCACATGCGACTCACTATAGATAGTCATATGGCAACACGTTTATCCCCGTTATGTAAACAGATTGTAAACATCTTACTTTATTATTGTTCATTGGCAATGTCATTAGCGTATTGTAAAATTTAGTCTTAGCCTAAATATGTAATTCATGTCTGGTTTGTTTAAGTCTTAAGTCTCTATATACAAAATATGTCAGAGATTAAAGTTCAATGTGCCAGAAAGTTAATTCAGCTGCCAAACATTTGAAATATTTTTAATTCAATTTTAAGAATTCAATACGATGTCTTAAACAATGTTAAGGTAGTTACTGTGATTTAGGTTTTTTTATGTGGTTACAGAACACTTCTGTACGCTGTTTACATTAGGTGAGACCATTTGAAATAACAATGCAACCTATTACATACAGTTTAAGTTAATCCAACAAACAACAACCGAAATTCTAATTGGAGTATCACACACGGTTTTACCACTTTTAGGTTAATCTTGAGAACCTTGATTGCAGATTAATGCTTTTCATATCTCCGAAAAGTCCTTGGTTTACTCACATTTAGAGATGACAGATAAAGCTTTACAACTGTTTCGGGAAAAAGTAGCTTGCATGGACGAACTGTGAGCTTGTGACCAATTTCCACACAGCTTCTCATTGAATGTACACGCTGATTGTTGCTCTCTTCCGACCTGTCTGATTGGTGCATGGGCTGTATTTTACGGTAGAATAGCCACTAAAGAACAAGGGACTTTCTTGCGTTGTAAAGTTACAGATTTCAAAAATTCTTTCAAAACGAGTTGCAGTCCCGGGGATTGTATGGAGCACTTGTATATTATGTCATGCGGCTTTCATTTAACTTGGACTAACTTACTAACTTTTAACACCTGGACCACATTAAGCATGAGAAGCCTATACGTTTAACATTTAAAAGCAGTTAGAATGCATAAAGTAAAATCCAATTGTTTGTTCAGGTTAAACTAAAAAATTTTTGGTTCAGTCAACAAATTACCTGATTTGTAACATTTATATTAAAGGTTTCGATCTTGTTAGTTTTGTTCAATAAAATAGAAAATAAAAATAATTTCAACTATTTTAGCTAAAATTATTTGTTACTATACTTTTTACAGTTTATGCCTTTGAAATCACAGACTGTATTAGCGAGATTCCAGAGAAGTCCAATTATAATACAGTATTAAAATTCCAAAGTCAAATCATGAAAAATGTGCATTTATTTCCATAAGTAGTGTAAGTTGACTGTGTAATTGCCTTGTGTAATGACATTGTAGACTAAATCAATGCAGACGTGAGGAGTCTCTGTCACTATTGACCTTTCTTTGCACCGGGGGACTAAAGTGCCAATGGCATTATAGGACTGAGGATCTCAAGAGAGAAGCCCTCATCTGTGAATGTCAGAACTTCTCTCCTGTTGTTTGGAAGCCATTTCCGTGAAGAATAACAATTTTAAACTGTGTTGTGCATAAACAAGTATTGCTTTATTGCAATTTTACTTTTTTGTGCAAAACGGTGTAGTACTTGGTGTATTACACCAGGTGTATTACACCAAGTGACCAGCCAAAAAAATTTGATTTAATTTATATCAGAACATTATGCAATTCAGATAAAAACCGGGTCTCCGCAGTCCGTTTTTCCACACATGTTCTGTTCTTCACAGAGGCGTTCAGTCAGCTAGCAGGTTTGCTGAGTGCCCTCAGGGTACGGCCATCTGCTATCAGTGCCAACTTCACACACTGAACACTTGGCAGGTGCCATGCATACTCACACCTCAGACCATGCACAACAACACTGCCCTCAACGGGCAATAACACAACCACGGCAACTGTTGAAGACCGTGGTCTCCATTTAAAAAAAAGATTTCATTTAATATAGACATAAAAAGGGACAGGCGTGCTTGAGAGGTAGATCTTTATATTCCAAAGATACAAGATATCTTTTACAAAGTTGAAGTGAATTGGGACTGGGCCTGTCAGGCTTCAAAATTACAAAGAAATACCCTAAAAGACTTTAAGACATCACAAAATATATAATAATAAATTATGCCATAGTTAACTCAGCATGTTGTTTTAAACTGTATAAACCTTATGGGTTGGATATTCTTTAACAAGGAAAGAACACTCTTGTTATTTTACAAACCCAGTTTTTTATTTTCTTTCGAACACATTGTTGCAATTTTCTGCGTAATGGAAGCCAATAAGGAGTGGGGCTCTCAATCTCCTAAAGTTATAAGAGTTATACGTTTAAACAAAAAGCTATTATTTTGTTAGGCCACATATATTATTTGATGGTTTATGTGTTATGTATGCCGATTCAAACTTAACTTTAGCCTATTGAGAACTTACAAATCTATTGACCAATTACCAGGTTGTTTTCCTCTGGCTGAAAGTCAAGCATATACTTAAAATGACGTAATTAAAAATAGCGTAGTTATATCAAAAAAATTTGACCATTAGAGATTATTGATTATAAATAACTAATATTATCTCAATATAACTGTTTTTTTCTCACCCTAAGAAAATAATTCTCCATCATTCTTAGTTACGACACATTTGTGAGGAGCAAACATTGTTTGCATGCTTAGCTTACAATATTACTTCTTTAAGCGGTCAATACATCCATATTGAAGTACACTACTATGCAGTTGTTGCCTAGGCTGTGCATTCCTTACCACCTATGAACTCCGCCTACTGTCAGCCTAGAGATTCATCTGATTGGTTCAAAGGTGAGTCATCATAAGCCGCCTCTTCCAATCACAATTCTGTTTCACAATTCTTTTTTTCTATTTAAGGTCAATTTTTTCAGTTAATCAAATCACGTATTGCATGTTTTCCATGACTGTAACATCAAAAAGGTTTAATCTTCATGTTAATATTGCTATTTAGATTTATTATTTAACCTGTTTGATGAATAATGTCATTAAAACACTTAAATACTATTTTGTAAACCTAATGTACAATATTCAAGCGTAGGTTTCTCTCAGTCATGTTTAATGGATTTAGAGTAGGATCACAAGCTGGTTTTTAAATGCTCCGGCTATCAGGATAACAAGGTTTCTCTAGTTATTGGATTACAGAATATCGTTGGACGTTAGAAAATCCATCTCATTCAGGCACTGCCACACACACAGACACACAGTTTATAGCCTGAAGAGGGCTCTAAAGCTCTTTTATTGCCCGTTAATAATTGCCATACAGCATTATTATCTTAATGCAGCAGTTTTATTAGCTGGAGGGAACAGGGAACGGTTTACCGGCTGTCTCTGGAGCACTCTCAGCTGCAGTATCCATCTCTATCTGTCCATCATTCCCTCCCTCCTCTCATCCCGCTGAGTGATGAGTCCTAACCAGATGGAAGTGGTTACAGTGTTATTGTTCGAATCCCGAATACGAGGCAGCACATGGTCGCGTCGGTTCTGATCATTTAGAGCTATAACAAACATGATTTAAGAAATTGGTCTGGATCAGAGAAGGTTCAATATTTATTTGATTTTCAGACTATGGTTTCGAAATTGGTTTAAGGATGATTGTTTTTATTACTTGCCCTAGAGACGCATATAGTTGAAACTTTTTCCCATTTTTTTATTTGATGTCATTGCAAACAGTAATAAACTACGTTTGTTTCAGCAACTAAGCACCTCCGTTCTATCCTTGCCCGATCTCTTTTAGCATTTTCGATTGTCTATGACGATGGTCAGCTCCAACCACTCTAGACTTAAAAATGCCCTTTAGAAACCTACAATTGATGTCACAGACCATGTTTCATGCAGTCTTATGTTTTTTTCTCTCTTTGCCAAATCCTTGTAAGAAGGATTTTTGATGTCTGTAACCAACATCTAAAAATCTCCACAACATCCACCTTAGTAACCACATGACGCTGCCCAGGCAACACCTTAGAAGAGCTTTGAGTGGGCGAGAGCCACACGTGTTTTCCTCAGAAAATACAAATCTAGCATCTTTATCGTTATCATCAATGAGGACCTGTTTACCACATTCCCTCATAATTATCACTTCTATTTAAGGGGACGCCCTTTGAATCACTAGTCTTTGCTTTCTTTTTTTATCATTTGCATGAAAATAGCAAGCAGGCGCTAGTGCAGCGGGTAAATCCGGATCTGTGGGGGAGTCGGGTGGCTTCGGGTGCCGGGGTGTTAATTGCATGTGAGTGCTGGCTCTCCTATCACACAGATGATGTGATGAACAAAGAACTGTGGAGAGGATAGAAGAGGAGAGACTGCTGCTGGCTATAAGTGAGAGGAGGAGGTACGAGGACTCAAGGCCCATATGAGCACTGTGTAGAGGGCGGGGGACTCTCCCTGACTTTAGCGTTTCATCATTAGTGGAGATGGGGCAGAAAGATGTGAGAGAAAGGACACATGGGAGTTTTGGAATGTAAAGACGTCTAAGGGGATTTTGGCCGGGGCGAGAAGAAATGGAATTTTATATTGGAATGCAGTGGAAGTTGTCTGGTGTAAACAATAGTCTAGCTTTGACCAGCACACAATAAACCCCACAGAAATTGTTTATTTCTAGCTCTGAATGAAACAATTTTTTTTGTATTTTTACAATTCTGCTAACAAAGTTTTATTACTTCGTTACTTACTTAGTATTTTTGTAACCAATTATTTCGTATTTTTAAATATTTACACTTCTATTAATTTCTACATTTATTACCATGTTAACCAGGTATACAGCTATACATATTTAAATTTTTTCTATATATTTTTATTTGACAGCAAACAAATATAAAATATTATTAGTTTATTTTTGTTTTTAATCTTAGTTTAATTTTATTAATTCTGTTTTTGGATATATTTAATATTTGTCTTAATCATAGTTAAAATGTAACAACATTTTTATCTCATTTCATTTTTGGCCAGAAGGTTTACTCGTGTAACATTTTTTTATCATATTTTATACATATTTTTACATTTACATTTTGTCATTTATCCAAAGCAACTCAAGTTATACCTATTAGACCTATAAGTTAGGTTAACGAATAGGTACAAGAGGTAGTAACAAAGCACACTTAAGTGAAATAATACTAGACAATATTACAACATATGAGTCAAATGCAGTCAAGTATAATATTTTTTAACAAAGAGTGATGATGTCTAGAAATTATGTCTAGTTTTTTTATTGGGTCAGGTTTTTTTTTTATTTCCAGGGAGTCTGTTGAACATTTTGTAACTGACAGTTGTTCTACTATTTTATTAATATATCCTAATCAAAGTTAGTATGTAAGCACAATGTTATTTACACAATGTTATTAAAATAATGTTTTACAGCAAACAAAATATATTTGCTCACGTAACCTTTATTTTATGTTTTTATACACATTTTAATAAGCATTTAAATAATTTTACAGTAAACAAAAAGTCTTATGTGATTTTATTTTATAAAATCTTTTATTTTATAAAATGTTTCTTTTAATCTTAAGTTTATTTTATTTTAGTTTTTATTTTAAAATTTTTATACTGCCTCGTTTTTTCCTTAAATCTCTTTGCTTCTTCTTATCTTATATCTTATCTAATAATCTTTTTAGGATGTAACCACAATTTAAGTTAACCGTGTTTTCCCTTGAACAAAAAAGAGCTTCCTTATGTAACTCATGATTTTATTTAACAAAAGATTTTATTCTGAATCTAAACCTTTAAAGGTGAGACCAAAACCGTGCTCCTGCACACGGTGAATCAATACATACACCCCTTCCCACAGAGAGCCGTGAATTAAGGGGGAAGGGAGATCCATTATTCAGAAGTGGGGGGCCGAAAACACAAACTGATTTTTTTAAAAGACCTTTTTTCCAGTTGGTTGCTGAAATAAAGTGGGCTTTTGCGCTGTAATAACATTTTTCCCCTCACAGCCACTGTAGAGCAGAGCGCTTCGCTCGAGTCGCTATGTAATTATCTCTTTGGTGACTGCTGTAGACGTGATTGCTCTAGACGGCCGAGAAACGGGTGAGGGCAGGTGTGCGTCTACCAAATTATTTCAAGCTCCGTGAACCTCTCGCAAATCAAGACCTGCATTTCATTAAAATCAAACTGTCGCTGATGGATTCGTAGCTTGATTAGAAATCCGGTTATGGTGCCCTGTGTTTTCTGTAGAGACATCATCCTGCTGAGAACCCATCCAGATGTTATTAAATGCACATCTGTCTCATGTACCATTAGTGACTGTCAGAAAACAATTACTTTTGTATGTGTTACAACTTATTGTTATCATTCATAAGGACATTTATATTAGTATTATATCTTATCCCTTGATATATCTATATAGCAAAACTATAGAACCAAACGATATAGAGATACAGCCGTGCAAATGACCGAACGAGTGCGCCCAAGCATTCTGAAATTCTGCCATCACTCTCAAAGCGATCCAGACAGCTCGACACATGCAGAAACACAGACATCTGCTGCGTGTGAATCAGCCAGTCGGGCGAGAACTGAATACCAATGCAGACGGCCAACAGATATCAAGCCTGAGATTGAGTCACTTGGATATGAGTAGCACCAGCCTGGATTTCCACTGCAAATAAACTTATCAATCTGAAATAGAGATACAGAGGAACAAACAGGAATATGGGAAGGTTTGAGATAGGCAAGGTAGTGAAACAAAGTCCGAATGTTGATGCTAGTTATGGATACGGAAAGATGTGAGGTTACAAACTGTAAATTGTTTGGCAAAATTGTTTGATGCTTGGCTGACTAACCATGACCATCCTTCAAGATTATCAGTATTTATCATTGAACCGCAGTACTTTTGTCATTTTCACAATTAAATGAGGTTAAAAATTGTCAAATGTCAAACTGAAACATAAAAGCCATTTATAATGTTACTGATGTTTAATAGCTAGTGATTAATGGAACTGTTCACAACAAAATACAAATTCTGTAATTTATATATCTTCATGTTGAACCAAACCTGTTGATCTTTGTGTTTTGAGTTAAAGCTTTATCAGTTTTGTGTTCATGAAATGGAAGTTAATAGGGTCGATGTTGTTTGGTTACCAAGATTCTTCAAAATATCATTTTGTTTTGTTCTCTGAAGATGTAAGAAAGTATAGGCGTCACATAAGAATGAGGAAAATTATGAAAGAATTGTCACTTTTGGGTGAAAATCCATGTAGGCTCTTGTCACTTTATTTAATGATTCACAACTTAAGACAAGATTTTTTGTTTGATATGTAGTTGATGTTCTCATCTTGACAAAGTTAGATGCCAACATTTAACAACATTAAGTGATTTACTCTCTCTATTTTAAATAGAGTTTTTAATGTAATTTAAAGTAAAGTTCACGATTCTGTCATATTACTCACCAGACATTTTTTTCTGCAAACACAAAAGAAGATATTTTTGAAGAATGGTTTGAACTATAGAGATCAATGTATGCCAGTGCTGTTTGGTTTGCAAAATTCCACAAAATATCTTTTTCTGTGTTTTGTGAAAGTCGATTGAGCTTTACCTTAAAGCTACCGTCCCTCTTTTGAGCATTAGAGACAATGCATTGGCAAGTCATGTTGCATGTTTATAAATGGATATCATTGTGTATGCATGTACATATCTCTGACATCCTTGCAAACATCTAACCCTCGGTGCAGGCATATGTTTAATGCAAAACCACTTGCTCGACTAATGATATGGACCCGGTCAGGGCACTGAGGGGGATGGTCCTATTTTTTTCTTTGCATGCCCACTCCCATCATCCCCCCACATGCACCATCTCAGGGGAATCCTCTGGACTTGCTAATTGAATCAAGTACACATAATGCCCACAGCCTCCGAGCTTTCATGCTTTTGTTGGGCTCAGCACCATGGACAGCTCCCATCAACTTTAGCAACTGATTGCCTGCCTTTACAGAAGATAGACATTGTGGTCATTGTGTGGGTTTGCTGAGGTCTGGCGAGTTTGTGTGGTAAGGTGATTGGAATCATGTGTGTATGAGTATGGAAATTAAGTCTAAAGCTGAGTACATGTGCATAATTACATGTCACTTCCTCCCACGCTGGTGGTTGTTAAGAGGGTTTGAGCATCTGACCAACCGGACTGTGATAAATGATTTTGCACAGGAGACATTTGTTTTTCACAGAGCTGCTGCCTAAGGTCAATTGTGTTTGTTTGGGGAGAAGCGCTCGGGTGGGGAAGGTTGGATACATTAGGAATGATCAAACCTCAGGACAACATGTGTGTGACTGTGCATAGTTTAGCGCACTCTGCGTCTCGCCTCGCCTATTACCATAGAGATCTGAGAGTTGTGCTCCGGGCCAGGGGCGGAGATGAGCCGTCAGACCTTTAAATTGCAGGAGTAGAGATGAAATCGCTGAAGAAATGGTCGTGATTAGATTTACAGGGTTTAATGAAAGAGAAACACATTCGATGTACACATTTGAAATTCTCCGTTTGTCTTAAGTTATTCAACTGCGGTTTTAAGCAGGATTCATTATTTTTATAATTATACATAAAATACATTTTACATTTACATTTAGTCATTTAGCAGACGCTTTTATCCAAAGCGACTTTAGTACTCTATATGCCATTATTGAATTTTCTTCTATTTTTGTCTGAGTAATTAATTAAATCTACAATTATAGGAGTAATTTCTTGAATTTAAAATAAATTAATAAACTTAACATTATCAGTATCATTGTGGTCATAGTGAATGTCTGAACTACACTTTCTATTGTTTAAAAGACGAATTTACGTTGATTATTAATTTGATAATTAATTTTTAAATTCTTTAAAAAAAATGCATTAGCCCCTCCCACAATATAAATTTACATATAACATATACAACATATAATTTCTTATGTCAAATTTAGCGCATCCCTTAGTATTTGTTCTAATGTCAAATTCATTAGCCCCTCCCACTTTATACTTTTTAAGTTTAGTGCATTAAATTACACCATTTAATTAAAATGTGTGATGCATTAGATCCTCCCACATTAACAGTAAAATGTACAATGCTCCTTCATTAATAAAATTTCATACGTCAAATGCGCAACAATATAAATTCCAATGACAAACGCGTTAGCCCCTGCCACAGTATCAAGTACAATGTCAAATCCATTACCCTCTCCCCACCATATCTAATGTGAAATCCATTAGCTCCTCCCATAATATTAATTGAAATTACAAATCTAGGAGCCCCTTCCCATAATATCAATTTTAATGTCAAATGCATTGTCCCCTCACTATATAATTTTTAATGTCAAACCCATAAGCCCCTCCCACAATACAATTTCTAATATCATATCCATCAGCCCCTCCCACAAAATAATTTCTTATGTCAAAATTTATTACCCCCTCCCACAATACCAATTCTAATTGCCAATGGATAAGTCCCTCCCACAATATCAATTCTAACGTCAAACGCAAAATCCCCTCACTATCTCATTTCTATTAACAAACTCATTAGACCCTCCCACAAAATTATTTCGTATGTAAAATTCACTAGCCCCTCCAACAATATCAATTCTAATGTCAAATACAAAAGCCCTCCCACAATATAATTTTTAATGTCATATCCATAAGCCCCTCCCACAATATCAATTCTGACGTCAAAGGCATCAGCCCCTACCGTATCATTTCTTATGTGAACCCCATTAGCCCTCCAGCAATATAATTTAGATGTCTGATTGGTAAGACCCTCCCACAATAACAGTTGTATGTCCAATGCTCCTCCCATAATATCATTTAAATGCATAAATATTTAATATTTAATATGCATTTAAATGCATTAAGCCTTTTGCACAATATATTTTTTTAATGTATAATGCATTACACTATCCTTTAATATTATTTACAGATTATACCGAAAATGGTAATATATAAACAGATAAAACATACAGTGTCCAGCTCTACAAGATGACAATGTTCCTTGCTTTCCCTTGATATGCTATTACTAGTAATTGTTAACTGTTTCATGAATGGTTTACTGTAATGATGTACTGGAAATGCACTTAGGTTCATCTCTCTTTGGTCCTGCAGCTCAGTGCCAGCTAACCTGTGTTAGACTAAGAAGCCCAAATGCAATGTAATGTAATTGTGCAGAACATCTGGGTTAGTTTTGCTGATGTGTATCAGCTGGTAATGACATTAGTTTGGAGTCTGGCAAGCCATTTCCAGTGCACGGCGATTCTCCACGCTGCCATTTTTCTTTAGACCGGACCGGGCAGCATCTTCCCAGGAACTAATTTCTCCTTCAGTTCTTTAGTGTCAATTTAAACAATAAGACCCAGGCCTTTAAAAGGCTTTTATTTCAGGGTTATTCCGGGGCGACCTCTTTAAGTGCTTGCACTGAATCAGTCATGCCACATAGATTAGAATTTCCCAGCATGCATTTGTGTGCACAGTAGGGTGCATTTACAGTTCTTGATTACTTAAAGTGTTATGAAACACATCATGTATAAAATGAATAATTTAAATACATAAACAAAAGTGTACACTACAAAACACATTTGTTTGTGTGAATTGTTTCTGCATCACTTCCAGACAGATGTCCACTAAATTGTCCGAATAAGACCTCGTGCAAAACAGATGTTTGTACTCCAGAGCATCTCTCCAACCCTCCTAACCATTAAGTCCACACCCTTGTGTCTCTGTGAGTCACTTCCTGTTTCATGCTTCTCTTTTCTCTTACCTTGGTGTTTTAAATTTTTTCGAAACATTGACGTTGTGCATGTCAGCCGTCAAAACCCACCAGATTGAAGCTGATCAATATTTGCACTGAGTACAAATTTCTAATTCATCAAGTCTCCTTATATAGTATTGATTTTTCTCTCTCTCCCTGGAAAGAATCTGATTACCCTTTACCAGCAATCTAAAACAAAGACGGACGATCGCAACAGAATACCAACCAAACTCTTTAACTTGCATTTGCCCTTTTGAGAGGATGGTAATAAAGCCCTTGACTGTAAAGTTATAGTTTTTCCCTAATTGTTCGAAAACATCAAAATGATGTCCTCAATTTTTGAGTTGACTTGAGCAGTATTTTTATTATAGTGGTAAACCTGCAATAAATGTGTTTTATAGAGTCATTTACACTGACAGTAATAATATTGTTGGGCGTTTTCATAGAAAACCAATGTATAGACAGAAAAGGCAGTAAAATCTCTTTACAGAGACGTCACTATACTGAAAAATGCTGAAATTCATCTTGGAAAGAACTGTGTTTTTATATCGGCTGGTTTTATTTCCATCAGGAGGAGCCCTGGGTTCACTCGTAAAATAATGCATGCAGTCCCGGTCCACTAACGTAGGAATGTACTGTAATTTCCACATATTTTTGTGCCACAGGCGATGTGTGTGTGTGTGTGTGTGTGTGTGTGTGTGTGTGTGTGTGTGTGTGTGTGTGTGTGTGTGTGTGTGTGTGTGTGTGTGTGTGTGTGTGTGTGTGTGTGTGTGTGTGTGTGTGTGTGTGTGTGTGGATATAGTGGGGGTGGATGCTGTCTGAAGGCACCTGAGCTGTTTGGCAGAATAACAGGATGCACTGTGCAAGTTTGAGCATCTCCATTATACAGAAGGGCTGTCCACAGGGAATGGTCTTCATGTCTTATGGCCATATGCAGGTCACTAAGTACAGTGGGCCCACAGTGACATCTAGTGGAAGTCTGTGTCTAAGTTTATTAATCTTTAGTGCAGGGGTTCTCAAACTTGTATTGAACAACATTCCTAGGCCCACCTCCCACTCTCAAAAGCTTTCTTCCTGATAAAACATTTTAAATCTTAACATCAACTGGAAATTTAATCATTTAAAATTGGCCAATTAATCCGAAATGTATTGTTTTTTATGTATTTAAATTAACATTTAAATATATTGGTCAACATAAGGGTTCCATGGCAATTTTGTGTTGATTGTGTTGTGAACATGTATAACCATAATTCAAACTTTGTTGTAGCCTATTTGTATGTACATTTTCTGAAATCAAAATTTGCATCCATGGGGTCAGAGTGTTGCGAGGTTGTTTATTCGCAGTTGCTATGGTCTCGCCAGTGGTTACTGGGGCTCTGCTAGATGTTAATTTGGTGATTATTTGAGTGGTATCTATAGGTGAATTTGGCTAAGAAGTGATGAAGAGAAGAAAAATATTGTTTTTTAAACTTGACCAATTATAAATGTTTTAGGTGTCCTTAAAGGGTTTAATTCTATGAAAAATGTACATTTATTAGCAGGTGATGACTGCAAAGAAACGTTTTAATCCTTGACGCGGTGTTAGTCAGTGTTAAACAAGATACCAGTGTTATACTCTCACAGATTGTTTCTTCAAGATGGAGAATTATTTTATGTGTCAAATAGTAAATCTCAAAAAAATGACTTTAGCTAGATATCACACAAAACTGTGAAAAAAAGTAATTTGCTTGTCACGCTGTACCAAAATAAAAAAGTTAGTTTGCACCGTGGTACTGTAGTCAAAAAAATGGTTCATTATGCAATTTCAAAAGAATTTAGGAAATAATCAAAAAATCTTTTTGAAAGAATTAAAAAAATTTATTTAGTTTGTACTAGATAACCCAGTCATGGCCAAAATGGCATAGTGGCACAAATTACAAAAAACCATACCATCGATAACAGTTCTCCCCCTGCACAGTTATATCCACACTAAGGTTATAAAAACAAAGAAAAGAAATGTGTCTTTATGAACACTCAAAAACAAATATGACATAGTGTTTAATGTCTTCAATAAAGAGTTTCATCTATAGGGGTCGACTCCCAAACTAACCCATCTTTAGTATGGAGGTCTCGTCTGTGGCTCATCTCAAAAAACAGTTATTAAAAACACCCACATCCATCCGTGAACCCGGACTCGAGTCATTCCACTTCGGCTATAGACACTGTTCCAATGGCCTTGTCAAACAAAGCCAGAGTCAGGCTGACGGGATTGGATGGCATGAGCGTTTATGTAGGCGGTGTGTGGGTGTATATTTGAGAGGCTATCGGCAGAGAGATGTTCAGATTCATCTGCTCAAGGACATTTTTCCTTACAACAGGTGCATTACAACACATTCTTTGTTAACTCTTGGCATTGTATAGGTATGTTAATGCAAAGTCAAGCGGTTTACAACACAATTAAGGCATGTAAAAACAGTTTTGTTCCTCCCAAGGTCATGTTTCTGGCGTGTCGAGCCTCGTTTCCGGGTTGCATACGCAATATAAATCCAAGACTGTCTTAATCTTGGCAGAACGAGACGGCTTCATTAGCACCTGTGCCATTAGCTGTTATTTTCAGCACTCCATGGACTCAGCGGCATTCCTGCTGCACTCCGATAAGAGCTCTCCAGCGGCTGGCAGAGGAAAAGAGGGGCGGGGGAGATGTTCTGTGTGTAAACAGGTTCTGCTGGGTCACTTTGAACACCAGGGATGAGGCTGTATCTGTTTAAAGCAGCTGGGCGTGTTAGAGAGGGATGCAGATGGAAAAAAGAACAGAAGAGATGGGGAAGGATTGGAGGCAGCAGTCTCGGTCACTGCAGATGGCATTTTTACAAGGCACCTTTAGGTTATGATATAATGAATGACATCAATAGTTAATTTGTCTACTAGGCAAGTATCACTATTATTATTTCAAGGAACTTTATTTGCTTTAGCCAAACAGTAAGCGTCCACCTAGAACTAAATGAAAACCTCATTGCAACACCCTGTTCTTTTAACTTTAAAAAACATTTTAAAAACATTAAATAGATTAGTTCAGTTGGGAAATGTATTAACTTAATACCCAACAGTTAATTTCTTTTCCATTTCACAAATATATGTTTATTTAAAAAAATATAATATAATATATAAGTATTAATTTAACAAATATATATATTTAATAAACCAGATAATTTTTTAGTAAATTCTTATATAAAAAATTGAGTAAATAATGTTTGTTAACTTTTAAAGCTTTAAAAGTTACTCTTTTTTGCGTATATAATGTTTATGTAAAAACTTAGTAAAATAATTGCACATTTGTAATGTGTCATTGTTATTTTGTTTTTTTCGTATGCCTTTTTTTGATAGGATAGTTCCGTGGAGACAGGAAATTTATTTGTACAGGGTCAGGAAAGTGGGGCTATGGATGCTGTCCTTGCACAATTGCCCTAAATAAATAATAAATAAATTATATATATATATATATATATATATATATATATATATATATATATGCATTTGCCACAGCAACTGGTCAAAAAAAACATAAAATAATGGCAAAACCAGAAGTTGAAATTGTAGATAATATTTTTTTATTAATTAATTAATCAAATTATATATATTAAAATATTCTTTTATTTGATCATTAAAGCAACAAAGTTAACATTGGCAACAAAAACTGAACTAAGTGAGACTCTGTTTAAAATATATACAAACAGTTCATACCAATTACAATTGTAATGTTCTTCATCCTTATCAGCCAGTTTTATTGTTCTATTCCACATGGACTCTATTCTTCCATGCCCCTGAATTACCCTATTTGTGTTTTTACATGAGCTCAATTCCTACAAATGGTTCTGTCTATCTAAAGAGAGCATTCACACAGCTGTCATTATATAAATCAGGGGGAGGAACGGCAGCTGTATTAAAGAGGGGTTAGAGGTCGCCCGCTTCCCTATTTCAGAGATGTTTTTCTATCTGCTTTTTGTTCCACACGTTGATCGCACCTGATCAACCCTTCGGTATTGTTTGGTCAGGATTGACTTGGTATAAAAAAAAAAATCAATCAACAGATTCTTGAAACGGACATTAGCAATCTGTCAGGCATTATAGACATTGTGATGATGATTTGATATTTTGTACTCAGTTGACTCAATTTCTTCAAACAACATTGATACATTATGAGACTTCTCATACTATAATAAAGGTGCCCACTAATGCATTACAGCCACAGGCTTGAAAGATCTGCAAATGTGCCCGAGCATCAAACGCGAATCACGAAATGCATTGGGCTTCCCATCAATCTCTCAGACTCCTCTGTGCCTGTTTCCTGGCATCAGTCCAGGTCTCTCTATGATTGTGTTTTGTACTGTTCTGAACCCAGTGTTGAATGAGTTTATACCAATTATATATTAGTACACTTAAGTAACAATGTCTTCATATAAATAAGATTCTGATTCAGGGGTTTATGATAAAAGAGATACTCGGGTCACTCAGTTTAACTATTTCACTTATTTGATAAGGTTCGCAATGCACGTGTTCACATGATAGGCCAAACACAAATTTTGCATTCCCCCATCTCTTCAAACATTACCTCCACAAGAAATACTACTCAAATCTGGTAAACTTTACCCAAATAAAAATTCATCATCATTTACTCATCCTTGAAAAATGTCAAACTTTGCTATTTTGCAGAACACGCATATGTTGAAAAACATTAACTGAGCAATGGCGGTACCTACACACTTGGATTGGTTTGTGTCTAAGTGGTAGTGAATAGGGACTTACTATTTTTAGTTACCAACATTTCTTCAAGATAACTTCTTTTTTGTTCTTCGGAAGAAGTCAAATGAAAAAGCACCTTACGAATCGATTAAATTTTCATAATCAGCTTTTGCTTGTTATGGTTTACAGTACAAAATGCGAAATAAAATACAAAAAATCCACCTGTTACTAAAACTGAAATATTTAAGTTAAACTAAGAGGGAATTGCTGTTATAAATGACACTGAAAAGTTAGCTTCAATCAACTATTTTTGTTTTAGACATCATGCCGTAGGGAATGAAAAGCATTAGTTTTTTTATCAGCACTCAGGCATTTGTAAATGTCAGGTTTGCTGTACGCCATTAAGTGATGCATGTTTTGAGCTTTTGAAAGGTCACTGAAGCCCTGTGGGAAATGCACGCTGCAACAGTTGCCTTCAAAGTACAGACTCAATGTTTTACAGAGCTGTTGTTGTAGCTGTGAGAGTTGTGCTGCATTTTTAGTAAACAGTGATTCCAATTACAAATATATTAAGTTTATGTCCAAAACTCAGTTCATGATGTCTAAAAATACAGCACAATAAAACACAATGAAAAAGAAAATTAGTAATGATAGCAAAATAAAGATGTGGATGTTCATTCTGAATGTTTTATTTTGAGATCATATTATTGAAAATTATATTATGTTTACCTAATTCAATAATAAGAATATACATGCTTTTGTTCGCTGTAAACTAAGGATTTGCTTTCATTCATAATTGCAATAAATTGTAGTATAGTACTATACACTGAGGCAAAGATAATCCTCTGTATTCATGTCAAGACATTTTCACTGTGTTAATCCCATATTTAGCTTTCTTGTGTTTTCCCAGTGCAGGCTGAAATGCTTAGGGGATCAACATGTCCTTCAATAAAGGCTTCTGTCCTTGACACACACATTCCACTCAGACGTTTTCTCATTGCTGACAGGGCATTACTGAGATGATGGCTGGGAGGTTGAGCTCATTGGGGAATCAATTGACTAAATTCTAAGAGCACCATGACCAATCCAATGCAAGCATTGGAATGTAGATGGGTTTTAGGTTGTGATAAGGATGTTTCGGGATATCATTTTGGAATTCATATCAGTGATTTGGGTTTTTATGCACGCAATCACATTTAATAAACATGATATCGTCGAAAATAGGATTACATTGGCTATGTATATCAATAATAATTCTTTCTTCCTATGTGTCTCAAGTATAACGAAAATAGTTGCAACCACTTAAATGTTATGATAACTATTAGATTTCTCATATATGTAAAATGTATAAAGTAAAAATCTAGAGATGACATTTAACAATAAATGGATGCTTCAGGAAGAGGATGTGGATCTAACCGACGCATTAAAAATTCATCTGGCTTTCAGGATGTACATATACACTGAAAGGAAAACACACGCTTCAATGCTCTTGTTTCAAGGCCTTATTTGAATTCTCTGAATCGCCTCACAGGGGGTGTGAATCTTTATATTGAGCATCCATATGAATGAAGGACACTTTACAACAGATTGGTTTTCCTTGGGCTCTCATTTCAATGTGCCCGCATGAACACTGATGTGGTTTTTAGAATGCAGGCGAATAAATATGCTTATTGGTTGTTTGTATTCAGGTCCCCCTGCTTGACTTCAGAATGTCCTATATGTAGATGTTTTTGAACTCGATAACAAAAAATATATATGGTTATTGTAATCTTAACCCCAAGTTTGAACATTTATTCTTCATGTTGACAGGTTTGACATCATTGTTTCCTCATGTCTGAAAAACTTGTATTTAGTTTCCGACTCTTTCAGTCCCCCCTCTCAGTGTATTCAAATTGGTAAAACGGTCTGTTATTGGTCAACCCAGCTGTCAGTCACTGCATCACCACCAGTGACGATATGACATCATGTGAATCCAGTTTCTTCTGTAACGGATCTCTGACGGCATGTCACGGAAGTAACTTAATGTCTACAATCCTGGTGTTTGCTGTAGTGAAAGTCATGCTATTTTTGTTAAAGATGATTACTCGCTTTATCGTGAACTTTAGGATTTGTAACATCACAGATAGTTTGACAGGTAATAACTCACTCGCAAACACACAAAGGAAATTTTGAGGTTTAGAATCCGAGGATCTCTTTAAAATGTATCAATATCGCGACAACAATTACATT